>CM053588.1:261996126-262024619 GCA_028646515.1 Pseudochirops corinnae | reverse complement strand
ATTTTCTTGCAACACTCTTATTTCTCTTCCCAATTTTTCTTCCACTTCTCTTATTTGGTTTTCAAAATCCTTCTTCAGCTCATCTCTAGCTTTAAGGCAATCTTCATGTTTATTGGAAGCCCCTGGTGGGGGAGTTCTGGCTGCACTGTCCTCCTCCCTCTCTCTGCCTTGGTCTTTCTTTTCCCCAAAGAAGGAATCTAGGGTTTGGTTGCTGTTCTTACTTTGCTTCTTATGCTTATTCTTATTCATGTTTGGTCAGTCCGTGATTTTTTTTTTTAATCTCTGTGGAGCTCTGCTTCCAGAGGGGAAAGCTCTGTTCCAAATCACTGGGGTCCTCGGGGAAAGCTCTATCCCAAATCACTGGGGTCCTCTCAGATGCTGGAGCTCTCAGGAAGGTGCTGAGTCCCTCCCCCACTTCCGGCTCACTGAAAGAAAAAAGACCACAAGACCAAAGCCCAAGACCGCGATCTGGATCCAGGCCGCTCAACGCGAGAGCACTTGGCCTCTGAACGATCACTTGGTCCCCCTGTAGTCTGCAGGCCGAGAGTGCTGAAGCTGCAATGCGGAGGCAGGTGCAGAACCTCTGCTGGGTACAGAACCTCTGCCTTTCGCTTCTCAGCCCTGGAGGTGTTTTGGTCGGATTGCTTTTCTCCCATGACCTCACAAGTCCCACTGACCTAGTTCTGGACACTGCCGCAGCTGCCGCCAATCCGCTCACCCGAAGCTCCAGCTGGGGCTCGGCTCCTCTCGTCCAGCTGCCCCCGGGATTCAGCCTGGGCTTCAGACCAGGCTGGTTTCAGTTCGCAGTGCTGATATGGCTCCTCTTAGCCAAGCTGACTTTAGTGGAAAGTATATTTGTGTGTGTTTTGGAGTTCTAGGATTAGTTTAGAGTCATATTTTATGGGTATTTTGGGGTGGCTATGTGAGAGCTGCGATATGTTGCTGCTTCTATGCCGCCATCTTGGCTCCACATCCCCAAAGTGAGAAAATTATACTTCAGTTTGCACTCAGAGTTCACCAGTTTTCTCTGGAGATGGATAGCATTTTTTCATCACAAGTCCTTTGGAATTGTCTTGGCTCGTTACATTGGTTTTAGGATGTTCTTAATCTATATAAATAGAGGCATTATGCCAGTATTTTTTTTTCTAAAGGTATAAATACAGTTTTCATTTACTCATAGTAGGGAAGGAGAGCAGTAACATAGATGAGTCAGATCTCTTAAATTCCAAAAGGATTCTACATTACTTTTTGACAAGAATGTTTTCTCATTGTATTTTACTTTGTAAAGGTTATGAATGATTCACTTTGCTTGGGTCCGTGTCATCTGCGACAATGGCAGGTAGCCTTGAAGAAGAGTTAGTGGTAGAAGAAACCAATCTGGTGGTGGTAAAAATAGCCAGCTGTGGATCTGAGAATTAATGGAGAATAACCCATATAATGGATAATCCTCAGATAATAACCAATGACAGTTATTGTTAGACGACTAAAGGTGGGCTGCTCTATTATTTCTCTAGCATCTCACAGACGTTCACTTTTCAAAGACTCACAGATTTCAAAGAAAAAGGCAGTGGAGAGTGTGTGTTGGGGGAGGGGGTGTGGGGAAAGGTGGAAGGAACTCCTTTTCTCACTAGAAAATATAAGTGGGGACTAGATGAGTTGCCTAAATGGTTCCCTCATATCCCACGCATACTCACTCTTGAGAGTGTGTGTATGTGCATGTGTGTGCCTTTTCTTACTATCACTTCAAAAATAATAATAGGTTATGTAGCATTTAGAGATTTTAATATTTTTCTCAAAGTACCTGTGACAGTCAGGACCATGATTCCAAGAAATAGAGAACATATTTCACAACCAAATGTAACTACAACGTTTATTGTTTAATATATAAACTATGGATAGACAGGAATAAAAAGGTTACAAAGATACAAGTATCTTCTGTTACAGTTCTCTGCCCCCTGCCAGGTCCCTGCCTTTGGCTTGAGGAAATGGAACTTATGTAAATAACTGCTCCCAGGAAATCAAACCCGTCCAGACAATAGGCCTGTGGCTGTTAGAGGCTGTGCTATTTTATATTGAGACAGACAAAGAAAGCCCAGTGTCTGATCAAACTGAGGTAGAAGTATTTTTATACCTACATGGCTGTATCAATTGTATTCAAGGCAGGGAAAGGTCACCTTCTTTTGGAATGATTTCTTCAGTTGTCATGACTTAGCCCTGTATCCACTTGTCATCAATGGCTTCCGTGATACTTCCGTTTCCCTTATCCCTTTCTAGAGCAGAAGGAAAGGACTGAACATGTATGTGTATGTGTATACATGTGTGTAGGTGTGCATGTATATGTATAAAATGTGTATATTAATATATGGGTTCATATACATACACACACATATAAAACATATAACTTATAGAACATAACTACCCCTGCAAGAGGCAATAAATTATTTTCCCTGTCTTTCAGAAGAGGAAACTTAGGGTCAGAGAGACTTACTGGGACCTAGTAAAGGCAGTACATCTAGCAAGTAACAGATTTCCATCTCAAACTCAAAGGAAAAGAGACAGCATAGCAAAGTGGAGAGGATCGCAGATTAGAGTCAGGAAGACATGGGTTTAGACACTTATTAGCTGTCCCACCCTGGACAAATCAATTGACCTCTTGTTGCCTCAGTTTCTTCACTTGTAAAATGAGAGTGGAGGGACTTGTTGGTATCTAAGATCCCTTTCACCTATATATCTGTGATTCAGATCTCCTGTTCAGGGCCTTTTGTATACCATTTGTCTTAATTAAATTATCTTCGAGCTCCCGTAATTTTTACAATAATTGTAATATCATTCCACGTGCTTACTATGAGAAATACAATCCCCTTCAGTATCAAAAACAGAATTAAAATAATACCAGTGAACTATTATTCCTGTAATATTCTTTTTTTTTCATTTTTTTAAGACAAAAAAATAGCACCAGTCTCTTCCTAAATCATAATAAAACAATGGCATGCCTGAGTGCAAGAGGGGCTTTGATATAAACAAGCCAATAAAAATGGCTGAGAGAATAATTTTCATTGCTGTTATGTTCCTTTTAGTCATGGTATGAGGTAAAAAAAAAAATGATACTTAACCATATCCAATACCTAGCCTTTGGGAAAAAAAGCTTTTATTTTTATTGCTGACATGTAAATCAAAGCCCCATCCTTTAAAAAAAAAACTCTTTTTAGTTGAGGTCTGCGTAATGTCGGCTAAAGCACCCAACTGACGTTTATAGCTCTGGAAACAATGCAGAAGCAGCAAATGAGAGAAATCGGAATCAAAATAATTTCATATTAGCCCTGGGGAGTTAATTTGGTATACTTTTATGAAAGTAGCCCAAGAATATATGGTAAACATTTCCTAAAAGCAAAACAGTTAAATAAAATAAAACCTAGTGACTAGTTGGCAAAAAAGACCAATGAAAGTCCCATTAAATAGAGTGGGAAATAGCATTATCTTCAAAGTATATGAATTTTGTAGTTCAAATGTAAATTTCTTTCCTCTTTGGAACCTCTATGTTATGGTACCTTTCAAGAATGCCCAGATTGTTTGACCCAGGATAGTAAAAACATTTAAAATCTTGACTTTGACTTCTCAGTAATGTGCCATAGCATACAAAAACTGGATGCCAATGAATTTGGTCAGAAGAGGTGGATTCAAGTTCTAATTTCACAGCTTACTAACTCTGAAATATGGGGTAATTTTTTAAATTTCTCTGTACCTTAGTTTCAGTGAGAAATTTGGGGCCATTGAACATCTTCCTGGCTGCTTTTCTTCTACTCAATTCTAGGTTCAGTCTCTTGTTAATATCAATATCTATCAAGTCAAAGTAAGTCAGCAAACATTTATTAAACACACCTAGTATGTTCTAAGGACTGTGCTAAACATTGTTGTCTTCGTTCTTCACTCTCAAAGAGATAAATAAAATGAAAGATCTGACAGGTTGTTCTTCCATGCTAGAAATGCCTTGTGAACAGTTCTAGCAACAAACTATGACTAATTTACATAGACGTGCATAGTTAAATATGGAGAAGCTCATGACATCAGGAAGGCGATGTCTTGACTTGCAAGTGAATTGGATTTAAGTGAGGCAGGACTGTACAAAGTCACCAGTCTCCCTCTCTCCTCCAGAACCATCTGGGTCCAGGGGCAAGATACAGATCAGGATGACTGGAGATGGTCACTAAGCATTGGGAATACAAAGAAAGGCAGGTCTCTGTTCTCGGGAAACTCACAGCCTAAAGTTAAAAGAGGGGACACTATGCCATCAACTATGTACAAACAAAATAAATACAGGATAAATTAGAAATACCAAGGGAAGACCCTTGTATTAAGGAGGATTGGGAAATGTCTTTGCAGAAGATAGGGTTTTATCTGGAACTTGGAGGAAGGAAGGAAAGGTAGAAGATGGAGATGAGGAAAGAGAATTTCAGGAAAGGGGAACAGGCAATGAAAATGCATGGAGTTCAGAGATATCCAAGTGTACCAAGCATATGTACTGATGAACCAGTTTCTAGATTGTCTATCCAAGCCACAACAGACACTGCACGAGACATTCTTTACTGACTTGTTTTTTCCAGTGTATGTAGTTAGGGACAACTCTTTTGAGAAACCATAGAACTCATTAAGGAGACTGCAGTGTTCTAGGGCTTTCTACAATCAGTAACATGCCATCTACAAACAAAAGTATCCAGTGACCTTCACCATTTATAGGGAATCCTTGGACTGAATTTTGTGCTCCATGTTATCCAGGGTAGTGCCAAAACTTTAACTGGCTATATTTGCGTGCGGTGTGTGTGTGTGTGTGTGTGTGTGTGTGTGTGTGTGTGTGCGTGCATGTGTGTGACCTGATACTAATGCTAAGAGGAATTTTTAAAAAATAAAATTATTGTTATTAAATCTTTCAAGGAAGTAGGTATATGAATACATGTGATTGATAAGCTCTCATCTGACTTTTCGGTAACAAAAAGGTATTATTTTAAAACACGTATGTGAGACATCTTGTTAGAATACAGCCTTTTGGGGACATTTTACTCTCCCAAATCAAATACTTCATTATCAACAAACAATAAGCATTGAACTCTTGTATCCTTTATACCTTGAAGTGATTATAATTATATTGTCTAATGTAAAATATAATTCACAAAAGTCCTCTCTTACCTTCATCATACCTACACATTCTTGATATGTGCATATATTATTTTCATAAAATTATGTAAAAATGGGTAACTAGTTATGTGTGTCAATGTTATTGATAAGCTCTCTATTGCCTTTTTGGTAACAAGATTTGTGATTTTTCTCCCCAAGAACTTGTTACCCTTCTATCAGATATCTTGATAATCAGTCCCTCAGTACCCTCAAAACTTTGTCTCATATAACAAAGACCTTGATCTAGTCCAGATGTTCTTCCCATTTTTATTTTCTTCAGTACCAATTTTACTTCTTCATACAGCACTTCAGGGACTATGACATCAGAGTCCAAATGAAATGCTCCATTGTCATGATCCATATAGACCTTGTCTATTTTTCTCCTAGTTTTATTGCATACCCAGCTTCATAAATGTCGTGAGTATAATCAGACTTCATCACATTTGCCAAATGTTCCCATTCTCTGCCTCTAGCTGTCTCATGGCATGATTCTGATCATAATGTTCAAGCATCTTTCCCTGTAAGATTTTACCAACAAGTTTATATTCTAAACCAGTGTTTCCCTTGGCTGCCATTTCTCTTTTCTTGGCAAGGAAATCAAGTGTTTTCTGGCTGAGGCAGTTTCTAAGCTTTATTTGATCTCTTCATTGTGGCATTTGATTTACATTTGTCCAACTTCCTTAGGAAAAAGTGATCGTCTGTATTGATAGTGTTGTTTTAGCAGTTCCCATATGGTGCCATTGACAGCTTAAGTAGGTCAGATTTGAGTTACTTGAGTTGAGCTCCATATCTTGTTCTCATTATTATTCTTTCTTCTAATTTCGTATTGATTTCAATTGTGATCTTTGCTCTGACAAGTCAGTGGTTTCACTGTACTCAGACAGCTGATTCAGAAATAACTCCCACATCTGTAAGTAGTCATTAACTGTCTCTTGAAATATAATCAACTTTATTTTTGTGTGAAAGTTTTTGGTTCTCACCATGACTAGCGTAACTCAACTTTCTGCTGAAGAATGTATTCATGATATATAGGTATGAGACTTCTGTGAATTTCATAGTCACTGGGTGGCCTTTCTTGTTTTCTGCTCCTATACCAAGTTTCCTCACATATTTTTGACCATCTTTCTTTATGTTCACCTTTGCATTGAAATCCCAAGTATTTAATCATATATTGATTTAATTTATGGGCTCTGATTTCATTCTTTTAAAGTTGTCTCTACCTCTTCATCTTTTGCAACAGATGTTGATGTATTGGTTGCTCTTAAATGTTTGTTGAATTGAATGCAATTGTGGTCTTCTTGCAGATGCTCCTTATAAGCACAACAATTCAAAATGAGCACATCTCATGTAATGATGTTTCTTGTTGCCTTTGGATACACATTAAACTCAACTCCCCTAATCTTTTTATTTAGCTCCCAGAGGAGAAACTATGGACCCTCCATCCGTTAACTGTAACTTCTTTCTTTTCCTCTAGTTTCATTTATAGTGAGAATTAAAAAAAAGACGTAATCCCAATGTTCCAGTAGTAAATACGTCCACTTGCTGGTCATTTCATTAATGTTTAGATATGGTCTAAAAATCATGTTCTTAGGACATTTTAATGTCTTTTTTTCCCACTGCTTTGCCATCATCTTTATGGAAGAATACAGAGACATATGTGATTGTAGACCATTTGTTATTCTTTGTTTCATGGGTCACAATGGTCAAAGAATTAGTCTCCAAGGTGCCAGACTATTGGTAATGAGCTTCTCCATATTTAACTATGCATGTCTATGGAAATCAGTCATAGTCTGTTGCTAGGACTGTTCAGAAGGCATTTCTAGAATAAAAGAACAACCTGTCAGATTTCTCATTTTATTTATCATTGCCCTTGAAAATCCAGTGTGACCTCCATGACACAATAAGGCACTAAGTAAGACTTTGTTGAGGATAATAATACTTATTATTAATAATAAGATAAAACAGTAACAACTTTGGTAAAATAATAATAATGATGGTGGCAATGATGAATTTTACCTCCCCACCCAAAGTCCCAGGATATTTAAAGAATAATTTTTCCAGACAGTATCATTGATTTGTATGAAAAGATTTCTTAACAACTCTAGTTATTCTAATGCATAAATTGTAAACCAAATTCTTCCAATGCCTAGTAGGTAGATAGGGAGTTATTGAAAGGTATACTTTTTCTTGCTGACTTCATTCCCCAATGAATATTTGAAAATAATGCCTTTTCTCTAAGAATTCTCCAATGATTTCTGCCCCAGTTAGTTCCAAATTCTTAACAGGATGCATCTCTCAATAATTTAATCCAGCAGGAGTGCTTACATGCATAGTGTTGATAGTTTTGTGAAAGCACATATCAGTATTATTGAAATATGCCATCTAAGGAATTAAAGGAAGAAACCGTGCAGTCCCCTCATTCTGGTGCATGATTTCTCCACATTTATGTATGCTAATTGCTTGATCACCTATTGTCTCACCATTCTAATTTTATTCATAGGTTTTGGGCTTTCCTTTGGGAAATCTAAGGCTGCCCCCTCCTTATAGAAAATTCAGAGACTATCAATTCATTTAATTATTTTTAGTACTGACTTCATTGAATAAATTATTTTCTCCACTTCTCTATTGCCCTTCCTGAATTTGTGGTCTAAAAATATATGTGCATTTTCCTACTGCTAAATCACAACCCTGAAAGTAGCCTCCCTTGTCTTCATTTTGGGCAGAGTATAACATTTGAGCTCTGGAGTTCTGAGACATCATAGTGCTAACCTCATTAGGTGTCTGCAACAAATTTGGCATCAACATGGATGGTGAGTCACCTAAGGAAAAGTGAACTATCCCAGACTGAACGTGGAATAGGTTAAAACTTCCATGCCAATCAGTGTTGAGATTAGGCCCACTGAGCTATTACACTTGTAACCCTGGGCAAGATAAGCAGAACAATTTTTTAAAAATATATAACAGGAAATTTTATTATCTCAATCATTTATTCAGCCCCCAAATAGCATTCCAATCGGTCAAAGGGCAGGGGGAATAAGAGATGTTAGAAAGGGGAATCTGAATTCTAATTACAAAGAGAATCAACTCTTGTTATTAATTTCCAGCTTCTAGATGGTCCTTGTCTACACCTTTTACTAGGGGAAGGATATTGGCAAGCTCTAAACTAATCGAATCACTATACATGTTTTGGAATCTGCAATCTGAATGGGTCACCCCATTCTGACATTAATCATACTTGCCATTTCTATATTTTTCCAAAGTTCTTAGAGGCTTTATGGTTTTAACACCTTTATTCCTGACTTCTTAGTAGGTGATACATTTTATTATCTATATTAAGTACATGATGTATTCATATTGAAGTTGTATAGTTGAACTCAATGAATAATCATTAATGGTTTGATGTCAACATAGAAAAAAGGTCCCAGAAATCTATTCTAGTCCCTGGTTGAGCATTTTTTTAGGAATGGCTCAGGTAAAAGGCAGAGATGACATGCTTACCAAATTTGCAAAGGGCACAAAACTAAGAAGTATCTCTAATATTTTGAATGGCACTGAGGATCCAAAAGGATCTCAAGTTATTATTTTTTAAAGAATATGTTATAATATTGGACCAAATCTTAATGCTAAATTTAAAGCCTTGCATTTATATCCAAAAATTAATCAACTTCAACACCTCTCCCTTACTTTGCAGAGATGGAAAACAATTGGTGTGGAGTACTACAAATAATGTCAGACATTTTCAGCGTCAGCTAGTTTTGTTCATTTGGTTTTTGTTTTGTTTTTTATCCTGTGTTATAAGGGAGAGTTATCTAGGCAGAGAAGGAAGGTAAGATATATTGAGAATCGGTGCCATAAAAATTAGACATAAATTATATTTTTAAATGAATTTTGCTAGTACAGAAGGTGTGCAGTATGGTTAGATAATAGTTCTTCTGAAAAAAGATTGGAGTGAATGGATTGGGGAGGACATATTTTGGGAAGCAACTTTACAAGACAGCAAGTATCCAGAGGTTGATGACCAGAATTGTCAAGAGCCTCAAGCTCCTACCATTTTGACAACCAATTGAAGGAATTAGGGACATTTAACCTAGAGAAGACAAAACTTAAGGGGAACACAATACTTATTTCTGAATAATTGAAGGATTGACCTATGAAGGTAGAATTTTTCTTGAGATCTGCCCAGTCCTATAGAGCAGAGCTAAGAGCATTGGGGAGTGAGGAGGAGTGGAGAGGAAGGGGTGGATTTCACCTTGATGTAAAGAAAAACTTCCTAACAATGAGAGCTATTCAGAAATAGATTGGGCTGCCTCAGGAGGCAATGGATTCTCCCTCACTAGAAGTCTTCCAGAAAAAATGACCACTTATCAGGCATGCTATAATTCTTATTCAGGTGTGCGTTGAACTGACGTGGGGTCCAAAATTGCCCAAACTAAAATAAAAGAAACTGAGGCAGATCTCTGAGCCAATAGTACTTCATTAGAGGGTTCATGGCCCCCTCTACTAAAGTGAAACTCAGATCTTCCTCATGATCTGAGTTGTTCCCTTCTTCCAGGGCCCTAGTTTCATAGTGCTTGATGCCCAGATAATACAGAAGAGGCACAGTAAAATAAGTAGCTTTATTGGCTGATAGATCTTGACTTGATCCTCCAGGAGGGTGTACACAAAATACACAATTCTACTTGTTGACAAACAAGACAATGTGCAGATTCTGACAGACGTATCTTGACTTTTTAGGAGAAGACCCATGGGTTGGGCTGATAAAGAGATGTCAAAACATCCACATGGGCCAGTGGGCTGGTAGATATGCAGGCTACAGGTTGGCGAACAAGGTTACTTGTTAGTCTAATGCTCCTCGTCATCTCCCCATGTTGGGCTATAGGGAAATGCTGGGCAATAGTTGGGGGACTTTCCATGTTTCCATGTCATTGAGTCACTTCCATCATGCTGAGCTTGGTCACCATAGCAAGGAAAAACAAGGGTAGAGGGCCTCTAGGTTAGCTTCCTGTGATTAAAGAAATGAACTCAAAATCTGTAGTTCATAGCTCTAGGACCTAATATATAGAACACATAGAACTTGCAATCACTACCACTGAATCATATCAAACTGATTAATACTCATTGGAATAAAATAGGTGTCTAATTAGTCATCTATTACACTAGATTTACTCTGAGGTTCCTTCCAACTCTGAGATTCTCTGATTCTGTGAACCCCTTCAAACCTTCATCTTCCTCATCTGCTAAGTGAGGGTAATAATTCGTTCTCAACCTACTTAAAAGTGTTACGAGGTAATAGGGATGTATGTATAAAGCCCATATCAGACTGTAAGCTGTCTTGTGGAGAGAGGGAAAAGGGAGGGGGAGAAAATTAAAAACTTATGGAAGTAAATGTTGAAAACTAAAAATAAATATTTTTTCAAAAAGTGTTGAGGGTAAAATAAAACCATAGCCCTGAAAACACTTGAAAGTTTTACATGCCTTGAATGTGCCATTAAATCATTTTGATCTGTATTGAGTTGCTCTTCTTGATAAGTTTTGTGTATTTAAGTCACTTTCATATTGTTTTTTTTCTCTCAAATTAAATTTTAAGCTTTTTTTTTTCTTTTTTCACTTTTTGAAGGGGGGAAGGCAGGGCAATTGGGGTTAAGTGATTTGCCCAAGGTCACACAGCTTGTAAGTGTTAAGTGTCTGAGGTCAAATTTGAACTCAAGTCCTCCTGACTCCAGGGCTGGTGCTCTATTCATTGCACCATCTAGCAGCCCTAGGTTTTAAGCTTCTTGAGGGCAGGGCAGGTACTAGGCTATCTAGTCCTTTTGTAGCCTTGCACACAGAGTCCTCTATGTAACCAAAATAGACATGCATAAAGTGTCTCTCTCCCAATCTGCTAGAGTATATTAAATTCCTCTCATTAAAATCATTCATTTGGATTAAGGTATCACTTCAAAGATTCCCAGTTAATGTGCAAATATGTTATCTAAGAGATGGGATGGAATGTATTAACTTAATGTCAGTAAATAGAAAAAGAATTTTTAAAAGTGAGATAATGTGATTAAAGGGAATCAGGAGAAGGATTTCAATAGTAGAGAAGGAGATTAGGAAAGACTGAGAACATACGGTACTTTAGCCTGGGAAGGAAAGGGGCAGCAGAACCTATAAGGAGTATCATGAGAATACTGGGCATATTCATAACTTTGACTAACTGACCTTGCCTCTAATAACTAGAAGAGATCCTAATGCAGTACATATAATTTCTGCACACAACTATATGATGCTGCCCTTATATCAGACCCTTGGAGAAGGTCAATTGGACTCCAAACTTTTAGAGATAAAGCTTATTCTGCTTTGCTCCTCTTCCACCTAAAAGGGTAGTCTATAATGCCTCTTTCGGCCCCCAAGCCTCAATTTCCAAGATCCAAGAAGAGAATCAAATTCAATTATTTCATGAAGAGTCATTTACTCCCTTGGGTTCACTTTTTTGGATGATATTTGAGACTAATGTTAAAGATTTATCTCCAAATTCTATCTTCAGGGCTCTTCAAGAGCTTCTTTTGACATCAATGTCATCACTAAAGGAAATCTGAAATTATTTCATCTGGGGAGTTTTCTTACATTCCTTGAAAAATACATGTGTCAGTTTCAGAGATTTGTTTAATGGTGGAGTCAGTTATAGCATCTTTAACCTCTGATCTTCAGCAAACACTTACTTCCTAAAAATACAAAGGATTTAGCAGAAATGGGTATTGCGTTTAAATGCAAATGCTTAGGGCAACACTGACATATTTGATAATACTTTGTAAATATTCTTCCATTTAATCTCTGGATTTCCATAACTCTAAGATTTATCTACAAAATTTTGACCTTGATACATGGAGTTTCCATCCCAAGTCCTTTCCATGTTGATGTCACTGCTTCTAGCACAGTGAATCCATTAAACAAACAGAAATTGGACCTGAAATTTAATTGATAAAGAGAACTTCCAAATGAAGAAACTCTCTCTACTAATACATGTGATACCTTCTCTAAAATTTAGGATCTTAAAGAGTTTGCATAGTGCACCAAGAGGTTAAGTGACTTGCCCAGAGTCACACAGTCACTATGTGTGGAGGTAGGCTTCAGCCTATGTCCTTCTAACTCTGAGACTAGTTCTCAGTCTGCTACTTTTAGAAGCCTCTGAAGATTCTAAATAATAAAGGAAAATTGGGGAAAGAAACTAAGACTCCTAATTTTCATTCTACACTATGATGTGTCTAAACCAATGATTCTTAAGCTTTTTGTGTGTACCAAGCAGTCATGATAAAGCATGTTATATACCTCCAGAGAAAGAACTGATATTGTCTGAATAAAGACAGAGGCATACTGTTTTTCTTTTCTTCCTTTCTTTCTCTTCCTTCCTTCCTTCCTTCCTTCCTTCCTTCCTTCCTTTCATTCTTTTTTTGTTTGAGTCTTTTTGTACAAAATGACTAACATGGAAATGTTTTACGTGATTGCACATGTATATCCTATTTCAGATTGCTTACCATCTCTGGTAGGGGAAGGAGGAACAAGACAGAAGGAGAAAGGAGGGGATAGAATTTGAAATTCAACTTTTGAAATGTTTAAAAAAATTGCTTCAATGTGTAATTGGGGGAAAATAAAATATAAGAATAAAAAAACCTTTTTGTGTGTCACAGACCCTTTTGGCAGTTTGGTAAAGCCTATGGACAGCACAAAATTATGTTTTTAAATACATAAAATAAAAGACATTGGATTGTACTCTATTGAAACGCAATTACACAAATAATTCCAGTTAAGAACCTCTGTTCTAAACAAAAGACTGAGTGAATATAATTGCTATACTATAGGATTTCAATAAATTCAAATGATAATCAGGTGAAGAAGTATCTTCATTTCTCACTGTGTGCTGTGAAAAACACTGTTTCTGTTCTTGCTTCTTTTACATGCCCCTGCAGAGAATAATAGCCCTAGAGATGTTTTGCCACAGACTAAACAATGCCTACATCAGGAGGCTATTTCAGGTCTTGTTCATGCAATCAAATGAGTATAAAGGAACAGTTTGGGGTGGGGAGGGGTGCAAATATATATCGTAACTTTTAAAGCCCCTGAACATTTTTCTGGAACATTACCTCTAAACAGCTATAGGTAGTAACAGCAGCAAGGTGAGAGTTAACTTTAGTCTTATAATAGGAAACCTTTCAAATGAATAATGTACTTGAACTCAATTCTGCCAGCATCACCATAATTGAAAAAGTCACCTCCTTCCCCTCCAGAGTTAGCATCTGAGCACTTCTCTTCAAATGCCTTGAGCAGCATCTTCAGGCAGTGGAATAGTGACAAGGCTGTTGGCTTCCCTGGAGCAGACTTATACCACTGCACAGCCTTTGATCTATCACCAGGCGCCCAACCCTGTGTGAGGCTACTCTGCTAATCTCTTTCCTCCAACTCCCTCCCTCTCCCCAGCAGGCAGACAGCACACAACTGCTTAGAAGCAGCCCCTTTAACTGCCATACCAACCAGAGAAGATTGTTCTTAATTGCATGGCATTTGTTGTTTAGCCTTTCTCCTGGAGGCTCATAATTCTATGTATTATAAGGAAAATTCTCTCTCTCTCTCTCTCTCTCTCTCTCTCTCTCTCTCTCTCTCTCTCTCTTTCTCCCTCCCTCCCTCCATCCCTCCCTTCTTCCCTCTTTCCCTCCCTCCCTCTCCTCCCATCTATCTGTGTCTACCTTTCCCTCCCTCTCTGCCTCTGTGTTTCTATCTGCATCTGAGTTTCTGTGTCTGTCTCTCTGTCTCTGTCTATCTCTGTCTCTGTCTCTCTTTGTCTCTGTCTCTGTGTCTCTGTCTCTGTCTCTGTCTCCCTCTCTCTCTTCCCCTTTCTCTGTCTGTCTGTCTCCTTTCCCTCCCCCTCTTCTCTCAAATAAATTGGAGGGATGGGAAAGAAGATTGGCACGGTGTTTGAAAGAATACTACATGAATAAAATCTGGTTTTGTTCTTAGTGACTTTTAAAAATAACATCTAAGAGTAAAAATGATTCTTGGCTCTGATTTTTAAAATACATGTTTTGGGGCAATGAAAAGAAAAATTACTTACCAATTAATTAGCTGCCTGGTGTGATTAAGATGAGTGGGGGAACATTTACACAGAGATCTGAAGTAAAAGTCCTTGGAGAAGTCGCTGTGTGCTGTGTAATTAGAGTTAATTAACACGTTTGCTAATTGACTATTATTTAGCACCCCAGCTGCTAAGGAAAAATCCATGGGCCCATTAAATATTAATTAGCATAAGTCTATTGTCTGATGCTGCCAGTGTCTGTATTGATCAGCTTTTGACAAGCCTAGCTTTGTTACCCAGGGTAGGGAGTTACAGTGCTCCACTGGGGCTCCCTAGTTAGGAAGAACAAGATGAGAACCTTCTAATAAGCACATGGAGAATTTGGTTTCCATCAAATAGTTGCCTCCTGATTATATTAACAAAATATTGGGCAAAAGGGGGCACATCATGTTTTCACAAAACTGTATGCTGCAATATGGCTGATGTATGTAGCTATTGTTACACAGAATTTATGGTATTTTCTGGGTATTTAGGGAACCTTTTAGATGTACAAATAACATTGAAGATTCTTAAGGATAGAACGAGAATGCCTGTTTGAGGTTTTGTGAGATCTTCTTAAAACCAGTCTCCCTTTAACTAAGGGCAATATTAACAGGCAAATTGAATGTTTATGTATTACATTCATATTAGTATTTAGCTAAGTCACTCCTGATGATTGTTCCTGTACCAGTATACAGGTGTGGTTAAAATGAGGCTATATATATACCATGCTGCACCAACCACAAGGGAGACATTCTATGATGTGTAGCCCAATGTTCATTACTTGCCATTATGTTGAAGCTCCGTTCCCAAGAATCACGGTTGGACAAGTCTTTTGTGAAAAAGAGTCATCACATTCCCGCCTTCTGCCCACCAGGCTGGTCTGGCTCCTGTGGTTGTTGTTGGAATCTTTATTTCAGGGCATTTCGAAGTGTGGGTTGGACCACTGCTCCTTTTAAACCACTTTGGCTTGCCACAAAGAAACTGTTTGGGTGTTCCTCTCTCATGCACTTTCCAAACATAGTCAACACAGAAGAGTTGTGCTATGATAAGACATCCAAAGGTCGACAATGGTAATAATATTTTAACTCATTGGAAATATTGGTTAAGAACCAGATAGATGGAGATGGACAGACAGAGACAGAGAGATATAAATCGAACAGAAAAGAAAGCTAAGAAATAAAGCTCAATGTTTAAGACAGTAGTGTTCAAGAAATGCAAATTTAAAAACATTAGAGAATGAAATAATTATTTAATAAAAAAAATTTTGGGAAAATCAATCAGTGTCATGGAGGATCATTCGTTAAATCCATACTTAACTTGATACAACATAATAAAGTTATACTGAATCAATTTACTAAATGATTTTAAGGGACATAAAAATTGAAAGAAAAAGGAATAATAAACTTTTCTCATTTGTGGAGAGGAAGAAAATGTTACCAAATTTTATCAAAGAATCAGAAGCTCTTGGAGGCTAAATAACTGGTTAGACAAAGATTAAAGTAATTTGCACTACAAAAATCAATATCTAAAAAAAAAAGAAAAAATGTATCTGGAAGAATATACCAGAAAAAGATCTGTCATGCAAATCTTTGCTAGCCAGCATGTATCTTTAAGAATAAGATGTACTTCCTGGTGGAAAATGCTGGATTGGAGTCCAGGAGAGGTATTTAGATTGCATATCTAGATCTGGAGGCCATTTATACAACAAAGATAATTAAAGCATATAAATAATAAATAATGATATTTAATAATAGTAAATGAGACTGCCTAGGGAGCTCACATGGAAACATTTTCAAATTTCTTAATAAGCACAGAAACGTACATCAAAACATTCTTTGAATATTTGTTTATAACTATTAAATTAATATAATAGCCAAAAAAAAGTTTTAAAAATTCCAGGTTGGTAGGACTTAGAGGAAATAGGCATTCTCCTATATTGCTGATGGGACTCTAGATAAGCACAAATATTTTGAAGATCAAGGATAGGTTTTCTGATACCCAAAGGCCATAATACATTTATGTATTGGGCTTGGGCCTTCAGACAGGTTGGGATGTACCACCTCCTGCCTCCTCTCTAGGCTTCTGCATGCCTCAAGGCCTGCACCACTAGGCTAGTCCCAAGAAGGGCCCTTGGACTTCATACCTTCCAGCCTGAGAACACAACTTTTTGCTCATCACATTTGAGAACTGTGTTAAAACCTCAAGGGAGGGCCTTGAACTTCCTAATTACCTGATTTTATCACCAGACTTTACTATTCTTTCTAAACTCATTTTCCAATAGTTAGAAACTTTCAACCATTCTTACTTTCCCCATGTGAGTGATACTGACGCATCTCCTCCCACTGCAATATAATAAGCTGCCCTTCCTCAACCCCATCGGCCAGTTCTCTCATTGCCATCTACTTCAGCACCAAAGCTTTACTGCAGATATGCTCAAGCCTTCCACTGTGTCTTCCTGGTTTTCTGCTTCACAATGAATGAACTTTCCTTAATTTTATAGTACTTTCTATCCTATGGCACTCACTGAGAACTGGGTTTCTCCTGATGACCCTGACTGGCCTTTCTAATACAACTGCTGAGCAACCTCTCATCCTTTGAGATTTACACAATCTGAATTTGTTGTACAACCCAGATCCTGGTAGCTGTTCCCTAACAACTCCAAAACATTCTGCCAATTTTCTCAATGAGCTCATTATCTTGTCCTGTCATCATACTAGGGCACTTCAACATACATATAGATGTTCTCTCAAATACCCAACCTAACAGTTATTTAATCTGTTATTTAACTCTCATGACCTAGTTCTTCACTCCAACTCACCTACACATAAGGATGATCATCCCTTGATCATACTGTCACCTACAGTATAAACACCTACAGGTGTTCCGCTTCCATGTTAAAGAAATCCAAAATTCCTTTATCCCATCATAATGTTTTATTTTTTTATCTTTCCCTATGCCTTCCTCTTCACTACATCTAATCACTCCATCCCTCAGTTGACAAATTTTCAACCTAGATGTTGATCCTCTCTCAAATATCCTAACTTCCCAGTCATTTAATCTATTATTCAACTCAAATGAACTCCAACCATCACTCCATCTCACCTATTCACAGGAATGGTCTTCTCTTAATTGTACAATCATCTATAAGAGTTCCACTTCCATGTTCAAGAACTCTAACACTCCTTTATTCCATCATAATCTTATTTTTCTATCATCCTTTGTGCCTTACTCTTCCTTGTACTACTACTGGACTTTATTATACTGGACCTTTGATTCCTTTGTCCCTCAGGACTAACTCAGGCTATCACCCCTGCACTGGCTATACTTTTCTCTTTTCCCATTCTCAACAGCTTGTGAATTAGTTCAACTCTATACTATACTATGCTATGCTATGCTATGCTATGCTATGCTATGCTATGCTATGCTATCCTGCACTATACTATACCATACTATACTATACTATACTATACTATACTATACTATACTATACTATACTATACTATACTATACTATACTACACTACACTACACTACACTACACTACACTATACTATACTATACTATACTATACTATACTATACTATACTATACTATACTATACTATACTATACTATACTATACTATATTCCACCCTCCTCATTTCTTTGTACTATCACTGATTATATCTTGCTAAACCCAACCCTGATTTCTCCCACCATTTTTTTCTTCACTCTGATTCACATGCTGCTGGATGGAACTGGGGGAAACCATGAAACCTTGCTGTCTCTTTCTACTACAAATTTATACTGTCTAATCTCAAGTGGGTCCTCTGTAGCAAGGTAATCTTACTATTCTGACCTAGTTTAGTCCCTCCTTTGCCTACCATAATCTCCTTGTTCTTCACACATGACATTCATCCCCCAATTTCTGGAGTTTTTACTGGCTTTCCCCCATGCATGGAATTCTATCCTTCCACATCTCTATACCTTAGCTTCCTCTTCTTGACTTTGGCTACCTTTGTGTCTCAGCTGAAGCTCTACCTTCTGCAAAAACGTCTTTTGTAGTGTTCCTTAATCTTATTGCCTTCTCTATAAGATTGTCTTCAGTTTATCCTGTATGTGATTTCTTTGTAAGTAGTTCTTTGCATATTGTGTCTATAATTAGAATATGAGCTCCTGAGAGCAGAACTGGTTTTTAATGCCATTCTATGTATCCCCAGAACTTAGCACAGTGCTGTAAGCATAGTAGGAACTTCATAAATTTGGTTGACTTGACCACTGCAGCTCTTTCAAACTTTCTCTTCTCTCCACAAGCCTCCCACCCCTCCTTCTCCTAAACCTCTCAATGAAGGGCCTTAACTTGTGTTTTTCATTGAAAAAAAAATTGGACCCATCACCAAGAATTGTTTCTGCCTTCTTCTTCATCTTACATTCCTCTGATATCATCCCCTACTATCTGCTCCTACACTCTAGTCTCTAATTAACAGGGTTTGCCAAGACTAACCTCTCTACATGTATCCTTCAACCCATTCCTTCTTGTTTTTCAGAAGATTAACCCCACTGTCATCACCATATTCTCCCTAATCTTTAATATTTCCCTATCTCCTGGTTCATTCCCTGTTGCCTTCAATCACACCTAAATTTCTCCATCACTGATCTTCTTCATTAGATCCTACATGCTCATTAGCTATTGTCCTATACCTTTCCTTCCCTTTTGGGGTAAACTTGAAAAAAAGATTTTTTTTCTTCTGTAACTAAACCCTCTAAACCTTTTGCAATGTGGATTCCAAATTTATCATTCAAATGAAACTACTGTCCAAAGTTACCAAGATCTCTTAACTGCCATATCTTCTGACATTTTCCCAATGTTTGTCATTCTTTAGTGAAATGAGCAGAACCAGGAAAACACTGTACATAGTAACAGCAACATTGTGGGATGATCAATTTTGTTAGATTTAGTTCTTCTGAGCAATGCAGTGATCTAAGAGATTTCTTAAAGGTTCATCATAGAAAATGCTATTCACATCCAGAGACAGAACTATGGATTCCAATTGCAGATCAAAGAATACTATTTTCTCTTTCTTTTTTTTTTCTTTCTCAGGGCTTTTCCCTTTTGTTCTGATTCTTCTTTCACAACGTGACTAATATGGAAATATGTTTAACATGATTGTACATGTATAGCCTCTCTCAGATTTGAATGCTTTCTTGTGGAGGTGGGGAATTTAGAACTCAAAAATCTTATAAAAATGAACACTGAAAACTAAAAATAAGAAAATAATTTTTTAAATGCTTGCCATTCTTGACCTCTCTGCAGCATTTATTACTATTGGACACCTCTTCCTAGATACTCACTCCCCTCTCTGGGTTTTCATGAGTCTATCCTGGCTCTCCTCCTACCTCTCTGATTATTCTTTCTTAGTCTTCTGGAGTTGATCATCATCCATGTTAAGCCACTGTCCTGTGCCTTCTTTTCTTTTTTTCTTTATACTCTCTCCCTTGATGATCTCTTCAGCTCCTATGAGTATAATTATTCATGTCTATGCAGATGACTTCTAGATCTAGATATGTAGCCCTGGTCTTTTTCCTGCATCTCATACCAACAATTATCCATAGCATATATCCATTTAATAACCAATAGGCATCTCAAACAACAGATGTTCATTATATTTTCTCCAAAACCCACCACTCTCCCAAACTTCCCTTTTCTGTCACCATCCTTGCTGTCATTCAAACTTACAGTTTCAGTTATTATCTTTGCCAACACATTCTTCCTCACTTTGCATATCCAATCCACTGCCAACTCTTATAATTTCTCTACCTATCTGTCAGATATATTACCACTCTAATGCAATCTCTTATCACCTATCACCTAGATCATTGCAATAGCCTTCTAACTTATTTTACTCTCCCGACACACCCTACTCCAATCAATCCTCCACAAAACTTCCAAGTGATTTTCCTAAAGCATAGGTCTAGCTATGTCATCCCTCTACTCAATTAACTCCAGTAGTTCCCAATTATTTGGGAAAATATTTGCTTGGCATTTAAAGCTCTTAATGGTATAATCCCTTCCAATCCTTTCTGGTTTTCTTACACATTCTTTCCTTCCACTCATGCTACAGTCCAGCCATGCTGACCTACTTGCTATTCCACAACACAGTGTTCTACCTTCTCTATCAGCTTTGGCACTGACTCTCCCCATGTCTAAGATTCTCTGCCTCCTAGAATGCCTGCTTTTCTTTTAAGACTTAACTCAAAAGGCAAAGCCTAAATGGTGGAGTAAAGGCAGGGACTTGTCTGAGCTCTCCCCTAAGCATCTCCAAATACCTTTAATAATAACTCTAAACAAATTCTAGAGTGGCAGAATCCACAAAAAGATGGAATGAAACAATTTTTCAGCCCAAGAGAACTTAGAAGATCAGCAGGAAAAGTCTGTTGCACCAGTCTGTGCACCAGAGAAGTGCACAGTCTAGCAGACAATGCCAACATAGACCAGGTCCAAGCAAACCAGGAACAGGCTTTGGGGGTGACTGAATTAGAGGCAGCAGTAGCAGTTTCTAGACCTCTAAGCCCACAGATGTTAAGAGGATCAAAAAATGGGTCAGAAGGAGATCTATAAGTGTCCCTTTCCTGGCACCAGGGACAGGACTCCATTGCATTGCTTATACTTGGATCTGCATAGCAGTTCTGGGCCTTAATCCCAGTACAAAGAGGAGCACTAGAAGAGTAGAGCTAGTGGTCACAGAAGAATAGGGACTCTGGTCACAGTTCCAGGGTTGAAAGGAGTGCTTGTGGTCACTCACAAATCAGTGCACAATATAGGAGAATAGTAAACATATCTCTCCCTAGATCTACCACCCTGGAAGAGTCAAAAACTTACAATTCCTCCAAATTACTTCTGAAAACAGCTACACAAAAAACCTGAAGTTTGGGACAGTGCACCTTCCACTTGGGAAGCAGAGCCCTACTTTAGCATAGAGTTAAAAGTTAAGAAATAGACTGGAAAATGAACAAACAGCAGAAAAAAAAAATTCAGACCATAGAAATTTATTATGGTGACAAGGAAGCTCAAAACACACACTCAAGAAGAAGACAACAAAGTCAAAATACCTGCATTCAAAATCTCAAAGAAAAATAGGAATTGGTCTCAGGCCATGGCTGAGGCTCAAAAAAGATTTTAAAAATCAAGTAAGAGAGGTAGAGGAAAAATTGGGATGAGAAATGAGAGAGATGCAAGGAAATCATAAAAAAAAAGTCAGCAATTGGTAACAGAGGCATAAAAAATACTGAAGAAAACAACACCTTTAAAAACAGACTAAGCCAAATGGTAAAAGAGGTCCAAAAAGCCAATCAGGAGAAGAATACCTTGAAAAGCACAAATGACCATATGGAAAAAGATATACAAAAATTTACTGAAGAAATCCTTAAAAAGTAAAATTGGCCAAATAGAAAAGGAGGTACAAAAGCTCACTGAAGAAAACAATTCCTTAAAAGTTAGAACAGGGTAAATGGAAATTAATGACTTTATGAGAAGTAGAGAAACAATAAAACAAAATCAAAAGAATGAAAAAATAGAAGAAAATATGAAATATCTCATTTGAAGAAACAACTAACCTGGAAAATAGATCCAGGAGAAATAATTTAAGAATTATTAGACTACCTGAAAGTCATGATCAAAAAAAGAGCCTAAATATCATCTTTCAAGAAATTAAGGAAAACTGCCCTAATATTCTAGAATAAGAGGGCATAGTGCCAACACAATATTCAGAGTGCCTATGATGGCTATAAATATTCTGGCATAATTCTTAATTTGCAAAATATAATAGACTTTCCATGTGGAAGACAGAACTAAAACATTTATTCAAACACTAGAAAGCCAGATCCCAATGCCAGAAAGCCAAATCCCTCATAGCAACAAAGAAATCTATACACAATAACAATGCAGGGGCCACCACCATCCCCAGGCCTTCCTCTTGCTAGGACCTTCCCACAAACAAACACTCACAGCTTGCTACCTACTTTCTCTTTCTCCCTCAGCTCTAACTGCTCTGACCAACTTCCTCTCAGCTCTCCTCCACCCTTACTGCCTCACCTATTCAGAAGGTTCTTCCCACCACAGGCTTTATATGACTTAAACTTACATGAATCAGGTTTCCATGTGACTTAAGCAGGTCACATGGACCTATTAATGGATGAGAAAGATCTTGTCATTTACATTACCATTACAGAAGGTAAAACAAAAATTGAAAGAATCCACCTAATTGAAAGAGATTCCAAAAGGAAAACTCCTAAGAATATTGTAGCCAAATTCCAGAGTTCTCAGGTCAAGGAGAACATATTGCAAGCACCCTAAAAGAAGCAATTCAAATGTTGTGGAGTCACAGTGAGGATAACACAAGATTTAGTAGTTTCTACATTGAAAGACTGGAGGATTTGGAATATGATATTCCAGAGGGCAAAAGAGCTAGAATTATAAGCAAGAATCACCCAACCAGCAAAACTGAGTATAAGCCTTCATGGGAAAATGGATATTAAATGAAATAAAGAACTTTCAAGCATTCCTGATGAAAAGACCAGGGCTGAAGAGAAAATGTGACTTTCAAATACAAGATGCAAAAGAATCATAAAATGGTAAACAGGAGAGAGAAACATAAGGGATTTGATAAGGTTAAACCGTTCATATTCCTGCATGGGAAAATAATATTTATAACTCCTAAAAATGTTTTCATTATTAGGGCAGTTAGAAGGAGAATATACAGAAAGCAGAGGTGTGAGTTGAATGTGATGATATGACTAAAAAATTAAAATTAAAGGATGAGAAAGAAGAATGCACTGGGAGAAGGGGCAAGGGAGAAATAGAATAGGTACTTATGTTTTAGAAGGGATTGGATTAAGCATTACATGGGATGTACAGCCGATTTCCTTGAAGAGTAATGTTCCCATTTTTAACCATCTCTATATCATATTCACATATATGTTTGTGTATATGTGTGTGTGATTGCTAATCTAATTAGCTATGTATTTGAAATCATGACCTTGAATGGAGGTAGGCAAATGAAGGAATAAAAAAGGGAAGAAAAATGCCCAAATAGGGGCTAAGCAAGAGATTGAGGCATAGTTCTCGAGAAGAGAACCCAGCACAGAAACAGTGAAATATCAGTGGGAGCGTACACAGTGTTGGCTGATTGCCAGCTTTATGTCTTGGTACCCTTACAATTTGTAGGATAAAAAAAGGCTACCTTTGCTTACATGACATCTGAGTATCTATAACTTTTTTTCTTACTATCATGCAATCATGCTTGAGATAGATATCCCTCTAATTTACCAACAGGTTTGAGGCCTTCCATTACCCTCAACTTGGTTTAGCCTGTCAATTAATCAATAAGCATTGATTAAGCATGTATCATGTACAGACACCATGTTAAGCTCTAGGAGGCAAAGAAAAAGAAAAAGAGTTCCTGCCCTAATTTACGTTAGAATGGGGGAGACAACACCTACCTAGACTGGAATACACAAAATACTTACAGAATCCATAGAAGGTAATGGGGAATGCCCTAGCAATTATGTGGACCCACAAAGGAGGTGGTGCTTGAGTTAAGTCTTTTTCTTCTCTTTTTTTCATTATTTAATATATTATTTCCCACCAATTACATATAAAAACAATTTTAACATTTTTTTTTCAGATTTTGAGTTCTGAATTCTCTCCCTCCCCCCATTGAGAAGGCAAGCAATTTGTCATAGGTTATACACGTGTAGTCATGAAAACACATTTCCATGTAAGTCATTCTGTGAAAGAAAGACAAAAAAATCCATGAGAAATAAAGAAAGCAAAGAAAAAGTACCTTTGATCTGCATTCAGGTTCTATTAGTTCTTTCTTTGGAGATAGAACGTTTCCTCATAAATCCTACAGAATTGTTTTGGATCATTATATTGCTGAAAATCACCAAGTTATTCATAGTAAATCATCATACAATATTTCGGTTATTGTATGTGATGTTGTCCTGGTTCTGCTCATTTCACTTTGCATTGGTTCATGTAAGTCTTTCCATGTTTTTCTAAGAGTTATCTGTTCATCATTTCTTAAAGCACAATAGTATTCCATCCTGATCATATATAGCAACTTGTTCAGCCATTCCTCAATTGAGGAATTTCCAATTTCCAATTTCCAATTCTTTGCCACCACTAAAAGAGCTGCTATAAATATTTTTGTACACATAGGTCCTTTTTCCTTTTTTTTTTTCCTCTCTTTGGGATAAAGTGGCATTGCTTAGTTAATGAGTATGCCCAGTTTTATAGTCCTTTGGGCGTAGTTCCAAATTGCTCTCCAGAATGGTTGAAGAAGTATACAACTTCACCAATAGTACATTAGTGTTTCAATTTTCCCAGATCCTCTTTTCTGTCATGTTAGTCAATCTGATGGATATGAGGGAATAGCTTAGAGCTGTTACAATTTGCATTTCTCTCATCAATAGTCTCCCAGCCACAGCATCAGAGAAGCAGAAATAGTCAAAAAGCCCTGGTTTGTTTGATTTGGGAAAATTCAATCCTTTGCAATAGTCACCTATTCAATGTCCAGAATTCCTGGCTGGAAAGGGCATCCTTGCCTTGAACAGCATTCAAAACATAACATAGCAATATTTCTTGACTCTGGTCACAAACCTCTGATCACTTATCTTCCTTTCGGGACAGATCATAATCTGGAAAGAACAGCCACCTAATGTCAGAACTAGCCTAAGGAAACAAAGATAAAAAGAACAATATCATTTTGGCTCATATCTACTAGAAGATGCAGGATAATAATCAGTTTCTGATACATTTATTATATCCCTATTCATTCACATTTATTCATATATAATGTTATATATTGCTTTTACAATAAACCAGAAGTTTGTCCTACTTAACATCCTGCAGGACAACAATTACAGTTACCACTTTGTTCACTGAGCAATTATGATAAATGGAAAAATGTAATATCGCTTAAGAAATCTGTGTCCTCCAGTAAAGTTACCAAGATGGGAATAGGGTAGGGGAAGACCGTCTAAAAGAGACGTCTGTACACACACACACACACACACATACACACACACACAGAGTATATATGGTATATATCTAGCTAGGTATATATGTGTATCTATGTATATATTATGTGCATGTGTATGCATGTATACATGTATATATACATGCCATTGATATCTAAATGATTAATTTGCTTGAATTATTTCCTCAAATTTGACAACTGTGGTCGCCTGTATAAATATTCTTTCTACTAAAACTGTAATTTCTCACAGTGCTATGTATTATTTATTCACAAGATTTATCATCAGAAAGTCATCTGTATCATTCCACCCATGGTGTTTTCTGCATTTTCTTTGTGTTTGAATATATGCAGGGAGCAAGCCTTTATTATTCTTGCAATAATCTTTTCATCAAACAGATAATCAGATAAATACTTCAGTGAAGCTCAATGAGATAAGAAGTGTTTAGTTAGTTTCAGCCTGAAGGCTGTATCAAGGAAAACAGGAAGCAGAAATCAATTCCGATGAGTACAGGTGCTGAGGACCTCCCCAAACCAAAACGATTGGGCAGCTGGACTGTAGGGAGTCGTTCCCTGCACCCTATTATAGGAATGGCCATTAATGTTTAATACCTGCTGGAGGAGAGAGGAGCTTCTGTGTTTTGGAGGGAGCAGGGTTCAGGTGGGGGGAAGGAGGAGGGAGCTCTATTGTCTTCTTTGGAGATATTTACGGGAGCTTCAGGGCACAAGTGACATTTTTATTCCATTTTCTCCTGCTCTACAGCTGCTTCCTTAAAGGCAAAGAGAGCAGGCTGATTTTTCCATCTGCTTCCTACCTCTGATCTTCTGCCTTGCCAAATTAGTTTTCAAACAAATAAAAATATTTTGATTGTAAATCCTTGTTTATAATATTCCTCTGGGGAGGGTGTAATCGGCCTTATAATGTCAGGCAAGCAATCAGTTTAGCCACAGTTGGAAGAGCTGCAATCTGGTCGGGCATAATTTCTTCTCTGGTTTCCGCTCTTTGTTGTGGGGGGGCTTTCTTTCTTTTTTTTTTCTTGGCTATTTTTCTTCCTTTCTTACAATTCCTTCTCTCCACAAGAACATTACCTGCAGGGGGGAGGAGGGGCTGGGAATCATGTTATTCATGCTCTTTGGAAAAACCATGATATTTTTCTTCCTTATCTCAGAAAAAGATTTTAAATGTATATACTGGTAGTAGTACTATCTGGGCAAACTCTTAGAAGTTTTCATTTTAATATGTGTTGATTGGTTTTTGCATACATATATTTACATAGTATAACATGTATCTTTTTTTTTTTTTTGTAATATACAAAGTGCCTATAGACAATATGTCCATTTGAAGGTTGGTGAATGACTGGAGACTCATGCATGAACGTTCCGATCCAATCTATCGATAAACACTTGTTGAGCGCCAATTATATGCTAGGCACTCTGCTAAGTCCTGGGGATACAAAAAGAGACAAAAGATAGAAACCAGTTGAAACAAAATCATCCTATAAAATTGATAATGTCATTTTATCTCTTATTCAAGTTAAACAAAAATAAATCAGTAGACCTTTTAGAATGTATTGGTGGGATATTCATGTTCTGCGTGAACTTTGGTCATTTAGAAAGCAGAGGAAAAAGTTGAGCTACTTTTGTATTAATCAATTAATCAACATTTAAGGACTGATTATGTACTGCTGTTCTGTGCAGAGGGAAACAGACAAAAATGAGATTATCATTATCCTCACAGAATTTATATTCTTCCCCTTATGTGAGGGCCTACTTATTCTAATTAGCAGAATTAAAAGCTAATATTACTATGAATGGCTCCAAATGATTCTCTAAACTTGGGAAGAGCCTACTTTGTTGTGTGCAAATAACTACTTTTTCTCCTTCCACACAAGGCCATACTATAGACATTGGGGACAGAGACTAAATCCATGGTTTCACAGGTATGAGAAATTTCTAGATGAGGAACCTTCTCTACAATTGAAAGTGCACCTTCTCTGAAATTTTGTAGTCTTAGAGAGTTGTGTGTCTATACTAAAAGGTTAAATGGCTTACCCAGGTCACACGCCCATGACTTGAATATAGATCTTCCTTTATTCGAGGAGAGCTGTCTATTTACTGGGCCACATTTCTTCCCAATGTTTTAACATAGTTGATATTAAGCTAATGCAGCTAAAATCAAATATACTAAAAGGTATGGCTCTGGCTATCTGTAACTAATAATATACTCAATTTGGTTTACAGAAAGTGTAAGGAATCATTCCAATTCTGCCGGAACTCGATTATGTCATTTTTATCTCTGAATCATTACAATAATAAAACATAGGCATTTCTTACCTATGTAAGGTTTGTGTGTGTATGGTTTTTAATGTCTCCTAAATTGTTTGCATCATAACACAAAAACATATATAATCACAATATTATTTACAAAATTTAGTTAGCAAATGTTCACAACCAGAGTCACGTTAAACCTTCAACATTACAGTAAATGATTCTCTCTCACTTTTGTACTCAGTTTCTTGTCATTCAGTTCATTCTAGATACTGATTAAAGTTTCTTAAGAAGCTTCTCCATATTTCTCCTGAAGGTGAGGGCTAAATCTAGTCTCTTAAGAAATAAGGTAGAATCGTCCTTTTTTTGTCCTTCAGCAATCACAGATAAAACATTTCCAAAATGTACTGTACTTGCCGATTTTTCATGAGCTTTATAGAATTCTCTTTATAAGTATTCTTTATAACATATCACATAAAATATTTATGAGGAAAATATTTCACATTACCTTCTCCCCCTCCTTTTCCTCCCCCACAGTTTCCTCAAAAATTCTCACAGATAATAGATTATGTTCCTTCTACCTGACTCCATGGGGAAGAGAAACATTCATAAATGTTTCTTAAATATAATTTCAAAACAGCCACAGCAAACTGCTTTTCCCAGCATTCCACTTGACTTCTATACTTTTAAAAAGACACTAATGGTTTCTTTTTTTTTTAATTTTTTTTTTAAATTTTATTATAGTTTGCATCATTCATTTCCACAAGATTTTGAGTTACATATTTTCTCCCCCTCTTCCCCCCCCCACCCCAAAATAGCCATCCCAGTGTGTCCCCCCTCCCCCAGTCTATTCTCTCCTATGTCACTTTTTGGTAGGGCAGGATGGATCTCCCAACCACAGTGCCTGTGTATCTCAAGTTCCAGTTGGATGTAGTCAATAATAATAATAATAATT
>CM053588.1:261940564-261995626 GCA_028646515.1 Pseudochirops corinnae | reverse complement strand
CCAACTGAAAGGAGAGCTATCACACCAGGAGAAGAGACAACGGCATTGGATTCAAGAGCAGCAGCAGAGCACTTTAGAATGATCCTCCCAAATATAAGACCCTGCTACCTGGGCCAGGATGAAGAATTGGCCACACAGAGTCCTGCCTTTGGTTGATTTCCCATCTCTGTACCTTAATATTCCAAGCTTCAAATATGGTGATAGTGACTGTCCCTATCTCTGTCACACAGATGTTCCAAGGATTAATGAAACCATGCTTGAAAAGTGTTTTAAGCCCATAAAAAAGGTTCTGAGTATATTTACAAGCTACAGCTGGCAAGAAATTTTGTAACTTCACCATTATTATCAGAAACAGAGACAGAGAAAGAGACAGAGACAGAGAGAGACAGAGAGATGAACAAAGAGGCCCAATGAGCACCATCTAAAAATTAACCTCAAATCATAGAAAACAAGGGAACCAGCCTCCAGCCTTGTAGGTCATTATGTCCATCAGAGCACTGATCTTTGTTTATTTTAAGGTCTGTTTATCAGTAGATTCCAATATGACAGCTTGAACTGAATACTAGGGAATAACCCTTTTTAATAAAGCTCACGACACATCTTTCACATGTGTTCCAAGTATTGGTGAGGAATGTGAAATAAAGATTGGAATTTTAAATGTTCCATTTATTTCTAGGTCAGGTTTCTATTTGAGCTATAATGTTTAGCAAGCTTTTTTTTTTTTAAGGGCAGTGTCAGTTTCAAGCAGCCCATGTTAACTTTGAGCATAATTCACTTTAAGAATAAAATCATTCTTTGTGGCATATTATGAGTCTTTTTTGTCAGGTAGTTAACTAAACTGGCACTAGTTAACTGTGATCTGAACTTTATATTGACAGATCTGGCAACAGACTGACATTCCTTGTGCTCATTTTGGCTGCCCAATCTGAAAGAAATATGTGCAAAATATGATTTGTCTTGAGCTGACAGCAGTCTTCATCAGGATGCCAGCCTCTGATGGGGAGCTGGGGGGAAGGCAGAAAGGACAGACCATCAAAACCTAGCTGAATATGCTTTCCAGTGATTACTCAAATCCATAATTTAATGTCACAACCAAACCTGAGAGAAAAACAACCATTTCTTACTCATCCTCAACAAGTCATTTCTCCTAGCTCCTAGGTTTGTCTTAACTTGCAAAGCCCAGGTTTAACAGTTTCTAGGAGCTAAAATAGCACTACATAGAGGGGAGAAGGAGAGGGGGCACTCTTCTCAACAGGCAACACAATAGAGTCCCTGAAATGCAATTATAGGAAAGGCTCTAATACCCAAAGATTAGCAGCTGAATTTCGATCAGTGGTAACTGGTTTTCACTGGGGCTATACTAGCAAAGCTCAAACCAGCCAGCCAACAGAATAATGACACCAAGGAGCTGATAAAATTGGAAAAGATCTATCAGCTTAATCATGATGCATAAATGGCAGTGTCTGTGCAGGAGCAAAAACATCTGACCATCAGACCTTGGGATTGTCACATCTTTCTTTGTCCAGTGAAAATGAGATGCAGAGGTATTTCCAGGCAGTAGCAGAAGGCTGCATGAAGCATTATTAATGGCATCTCAGACAGGCCAGCCACGCATATTATGAGCATAAGCCCCCATTTTCAAAGCATGCCATCATGATGGCTGTATATATTAATGTTCAGATATTTGTTGCCCTCTCTTTTTGCTGCAGTTATGATTTTGTTTATAATATATCAGCATGTAGGAGATCCTCAAAAGACTAGCAAGGCACATTTGGAGTGGATGCTTTGTTTAAAACATTCCTTTTGGTATTTATGGTCACTATGGAAGAGCTGAGGAGGGGGAGGGGGAACTTTCCATTGTCCTGAAGCTAAAATTATTCAGGTCCTTGTGCTGATGAGTTAGAATGAATCAAGTGCTCTTGGGTAGTAAACTGTTCATTCATATGAGATGAATTGTGCATAAGGATACCATTAAGTTCACAAAGAGCAATCTCTTGCCAAATGGTATCTTTGGTAGGAGGAAACTTCAGTCTCTAGTCCATATACTGCATTGGTCTCGATATAGATCACAATTTTCCCCAAAATCTTGTTTTTACAAAACTTGAATATATCCTATAATCATTCCCCCACTGAACGTTTCTCTTCTAGCTCTAACACTAAGATATGAGATAAAGAATTGCCTAGGGAATTGTATGTGGCCAACCTCTACCAGCTTGTTTCTTTATGCAACTGCCCAAATGTGGGTCTGATTTTACTGATGGTCCTTAGTATTACTGCAGATCCAGGCACTTTAACAGTAGGTCCCTACAAAGGCAGCTCTATAATGAATATACATAAACACAATTCCATTCACTTTTTTATAGTAAATATATTTTATTTTGGAATTTTCTTGAATTCTCAATAGATATATATAAAGTTCTTTCTTTTACTTTCAGAGAGATTGCATGTCAGTCTATATTCAGACTAATTGTCAGCAGAAATAACAAAGTTGAAATCAATTAGAGTAGGTAACAGCTGCTAAAAAGTCTTACTACATGAGTCTTCAATTCAAGTCCAGCACTAGACCAATCTGTTAAGTAGGTGATTTGATCTCAGTACAACTTATCATTCAAGGCCATCTGAAATCTGGTTCCAACCTATCTTGCCATTCAACTCAACAGATTATTAAGCATATACTCATTGCTTATATTTTACAGATGTGCATGCAGCAAGACACAGTACTGGGCACTGGAGGCACACATAAAAATATCTTGTTCCAAAAAAAGTCCTTGCTCTAAAGGAGCTTATAGTCTAATGGTGTGGAGGGTAAGTATACAAATAGCTATAATACAGGGGAGAGTGGGGTAAATACAAAGGAGAGGTCCAAGTAAAAGGCTATGAGAAATGAGAATAGGAAAAGATCACATTCTCCTAGGAAGAAGAGAGGAGTATTCAGAAAGGAACCCAACTGAGCTGGGCCCAGAAGGGGGAAGGAAGGAAGGAGAGAGAGAGAGAGAAGGAAAGAAGGTGGGTGGGAAGGAAGGAAGGAAGGAAGGAAGGAAGGAAGGAAGGAAGGAAGGAGGAAGGAAGGAAGGAAGAAAGGAAGGAAGAGAAGGAAGAAGGGAAGGGAAGAAGAGAGAGAGAAGGAAAGAAGGAGGGCAGGAAGGAAGGAAGGAAGGAAGGAAGGAAGGAAGGAAGGAAAGAGGAAGAAGGAAGGAGGAAAGAAGGAAGGAAGGAAGGAAGGAAGGAAGGAAGGAATGAAGGAAGGAAGAAAGGAAGGAAGGAAAGAAGGAAAAAAGGAAAGAAGTAGGGAGGGAGAGAGGGAAGGAAGGAAGGAAGGAAGTAGGAAGGGAGAGAAGGAAGGAGGGAGGAAACAACATTTATTTACATGTCTTCTGTGTGCCAGGCCCTGGTTAATGCTTTACAAATATCTCATTTGCTTCTCACAACTCTGCCAGGTTGGTACTATTAATTTCCCCGTTTATAACTAATGAAACTGAGACACGAAGGTTAGATGATTTCATCAGGGTCATGCATCTAAAACGTGTCTGAGTCTGGATTTGAACTCGGATTCCTGACTGCAGGCTCAGAGCTCTACCAACTGTACCGCCTAGCTATCCCTATGAGGATGGAATGGTACAAAGCAGAGAGAACATTCCAGACAGGGGCTGGTGTGAATACTATCAGCAGAAGAACGAGAGTCAATCTGTTTCTACAATTTCAATGGAATGAGAGCATTAACTGTGTGAAAAGGAATAACATAAGTCTGGAAAGCCTGAAATGAGATTGTGATGAACCTAGAACGCCAAAGTCAAAAGTTTACCATTTATTTGGAAGCCAATGGAGAGAAACTGAAAATTTTTGAACAACTGAGTGACACGGTCCCAATGGTACAACAGGAAAACACTGTGCTGAGACCCCTGACTTGGAATGCTTGACTAGCAGATAGGAAACCTGATCCATGTTATAGAGCCAGGGGCCAGTGATGACCTTTCTGCACCATGACTCCTAGATAATACTCACATTTTAATTTTCTAGTCATACCTATGATTTCATTGAACCTCCCTCTTCCAAATACAAATTTTCACCTGATTTGAAACACACTTTAAAGAGCTGCCTGGGGCTACTGAGAGATAAAGCAACTTCCACTTAGCCATTGTAAGTCATACTATATGTCAGAAGGAGGACTTGAACCCAGGTCTTCTAGCACACAAACACGTGTGCTAGCTACTTCTTCACTATTTCTACAATTTCCTAAGGGCCTTTAATGGTCTACCCAAAGACAAAGAAGGGGGGAGAGAATCATATTGGAAAATAGATCTTCACCTAGAAGAGACCTCAAAAGCCATCTAGTTCAAACCCAACATTTTACAGACTATGGAAATGAGGACCATGAAAGTTAAGTGACTTGTCCAATGACACACATCAAAGGTAGTATTGGAACCTAGACCCTTTGAATCTAGATCCAATGTACAGTGACAGGTCCAGTAGAGAAAACAAAAACAAACAAGGGTCACTTCAAATCACAACACACAAACTGCTACCTGCTCTTCTTCTTTGTAAGGTAAACCCAGTCAACAAGGCAAAAACTCCTTTTGTTATTTAGGAACGATATAATCCAAGCCTTCACTTGGACAATGAAAGGAATACCTAATGTGCTCATTTTGGTTTTTGTGGAAGATCTTAAATTTAATTTAATTTTAATTAAGGTTAATTTAAATTAATCTGAAATAAATTTAAGATGTATCCCTCCTCCTGTGACTTGTGCAAATGTAATCAATACTGACCATCTGAGCTACTCCCATCCAGAATTCCCAGATAACCTTTCAATCTCTTTCTGGTGAAGAAAGTAAACAAACAGTTCAAATCTAGCCCCACTTATCAAGACAAAAGCTCTTTGTTGAGACTAAGCTCACAAACAGGTGGAATCATCTTTCTACAGGAAGAAGGGAAAAGAGAGAGGGCAAGTCCTTTGGGGAAGGATGCAGGCCATTAACAAAATGACATGGTTGAGTTCACACTGAACTTGGCAGCTGCTAACATTAATACAAACACTCACAATAGACCCTGAGGGGAGAAGAGGAGAAAAATAAATGAGGTAGAGAAGTGAGTGATGGAACTGTGTGACATAAAAGATACTGACAACTTTGAATTCTGCAGCTAGACAAGCTCCTGGGCAATTCTTCCAGAGCGCTAGTCACAGAACTCCAACAGACAAAGTCATGGTATTAGATCGTAGAGGGTGTTGAAGAGTAGGAAGTGTGGGGGGTCTGGGTTTGCCTCTTTTTTCATTCATCTCCTCCAGCAAGATACAACAAACCAAAGCAGGAAGATAAAAATAAGAATGTGCGGCGTGTAAGAGGACCGCCATCATACCGCACGTCCAAACTGTCATGCAGTTCTTTATTGCTGGACCTGCTGGTGCCTACAGTAGGTGACATGTAAAGAGGTACAAGATTCTCAGCTGCCATTGATCCTCAATGGCAGCCCTAGTGATTCACCTTTACACCAGGCCACCTCTACTGGGGAGAAGGAGAGGAAGAATCCCTTTTATTCACACAGCTTAACCAACTCAGGGAGGGGGCAAGAGTACGTATGCCAAACAATCCTACGGCATCCTTTAGCATGTGGATATCCAAAAAGTGGCCCATGGGTCAGTGGATCCCGAGGATCTACCGTATAAGATTTTTAACCAAAAAATACCCAGAGTAACTAGGTAGAGAAAAAAGTCTCTAGACTTTTAGATAGAATTGTTTTCATTTTAACCTATAATTAAATTCATCACTGAATGCAAGTTGCACAGTAATTAACAAAGCCCAGGATCCCAGAATCTAAGATTTCTTTAAGAATGCAGTTGGTTTATATCAGCAGGAAAAATGATCCCTTGCTGTGTAATGGGCACTTTCTGGACAAATCATTTATGCTACAGGGAAAGCTCATGCTATTTTGCAAGTTAACTGACGGTCCTGAAAGCATAAAATGAAAGCTTCAGGTTAATAAGTAGAAAACCTCACCTGAGGTTTTGATCCCACACTCAGACAAACATCTCATACTGAAGTGGCCAGGAACTAGTTAAGTAGAAACTTCATGGACTTAAGATAGGAGTCAAGAAACTGGCCTAGAATGATTTGCCTATTTTCCATTTGTTTTTTTTCTCGGTCTGTATGCCCTGTGCCCCTCTCTGCTTACCCTACAACCCCCTACCTACAGATGTAATCACAAATTCCCCCCCTTGCCTATTCTTCATTCTTCTTCTTGCTCAGTCATCATGCCCTGTAATCACAAACCAACCCTTTGCCTCAGCAACTTACTTGTACCTATGAAACCATACTGTATATGTTTCTAAAATCCTGATCTCTGTGCTGCTCCCTCTTTGAATTGGCATGGAGTAGCCCCAGCTGGTAAATTAAAGCTCCTTAAAAACTTTTAATTTGGACTCTGTGGTCACTTTGTTAAGACTTGTCATTCCAATACCATTAGTTACTGATACCCTTCTCTAAGAGATCCTGACCCTTTCCAAAAATCTCTGTATAAGGCAACTTATTGCCAGTCACAAATACAAGAATGTAGCTAGGAAGCCAGAAGATAACAACTTTGCCCCCTGGACTTGGTTTTATTCCTGTTCACTCTTTGCCCCACCCATTTTTTTTTCCTATTATGAATGTAAAAGAATGTTTTCTAAACCAAGGCATCATGAAACTCAGAATTCCCTTGCCAGTTTTCTGGGGAGAATCATAGAGTCATAGCTGTAGAGCTGGATGAGGACATAGAGACAATCAGGTCAAACCTCTTCATTTTACAGATGAGGACCACAGAAGCTTGAAGAAAGAAAGGGTCACCCAGGAGGTGATTTGCCCCGGAGGGTCACCCAACCAGTGAGTGTCTGAGGCAAAATTTCAAACAAAGGTCTTCCTGACTTAAGCTACAGTTCTCTACCCAGTATGTTTTATCTGATAACTTCCTTAAAACTATTATTGACTAAGTGCAGATTAGTGAAAAAAAAATAAGCAGAGAATTGTAAGGAATATTTAGCCATTTAATTTACAGTTAGAGGAGGCCTCTATTAGAGATTATGCCCTTGGAACCAAGAAGTCAAAGTTAAAAAATAGACTGAAGGGTTGCTAGGTGGCACAGTGAATAGAGCACCAGCCCTGGAGTCAGGAGGATCTGAATTCAAATTCGGCCTCATACACTTGACACACTTACCAGCTATGTGACTTTGGGCAAGTCACTTAACCCCAATTGCCTTGCCTTCTCCCCTCCCCCCAAAATAGACTTAAGCCTGAAGGCACTGGTTCATGACAGGAAGAAAAGAAAGAGGGAAGGAGGGAGGGAAGAAATTGTCTTCTGGATGACCAGAAAAGGTAAACATACTTGGTGGGTATCCATAAGCTATGTTTCTGAGTGGAAACAATCTCACAGAGCACCCTAAACCTAGAATCATATTCTCTGTGGAACCTTCTTAGGTGTGAATCTTTCACTTTAAAAAAGCCTTGAAGTGATCAAAAAATGTGGGCTAATTTGGTTCCTAAATTTTTACAATGACCAAAAGATATTTGATAGAGACAGCAGAAAATTTAAATCAAATGGATCAAATTAGATAATATTTGTAAAGCACTTAGCACACTGCCTGGCATATGGTAGGCACCATATAAGTTTTATTATCACATATATTATAATATATATGATAATAATAACTATTATTATTATTATATTATCATTATTATTATTAGATTCTCAGTTCCAGATGTTTTCCAATATGCAAACAGCTGGCAACTATAAGGTCATCGGCCATCCCTTCTCCCCCTGGGTAAATGAAAATAACTCAGATCTTTGTGATAATGTGGGGGCTCAGAAGGGCTGTAAAGGAAGAAGCCTTTGACACAAAGACAGGATAGAACATTAATGGAACGTAGACAAGATTGGAGAATTGCACCCCCTCCATGTCTACCATATTCTTTGAGACTTGTCTGTAATGCATTCTACTTGACTTCAATAATCCATAGCTATGTAATGTGGGGAATGGAGTTGACTGACATTAAAAATAATCTGTATTTATTAAAAGTAACATGAAAAAGTACCACTCACTCTCCCTTCTCCCCTGTTCCCACCATGGAATCACAGCTGCCTACTCTGCAGATCCCTAGGGCTGGCTCTGCTTTGACATCTCTCTGGGCTCAGTGTAACAACCCTCTTCTGACTTCTCTTGCCCATCCCTATCCTAGATGACCCCTGTGGCCAGACTTCTCAGCAACACACCTCTCTTTATCCTAGATACTTCATTTACATGCCCGTTTTTCTTCCCCAACATCTCATTCAATGCTGATAACTCTCACAATCTGATTTCTCTGCTTCTGTTCCAGAGCTGCTGAACATTTCTTGAGAAATACAAAACTGTGCCTTTGGGCCTACTAAAATTCATTCTACCAAACCACTCTTGTTGAAAAATTCTTTTATTCATTTCTTTTTGACATTTCATTTCCCAAAACAGGTGCTGCATTTTTCCCATCGTTCTCAAATGCCTGATTCTATTCATGACCACTGTCCGCTTCTTTCAGAAGATGGTCTTTGCTTCTTCCTTTACTGAGAAGCTCAAGGCCATCTGACTGAAGCCTTTTCAATTCTTGTTCTTTATATCTGAAAATTTCCCTGCCTACTCTCTTCCTTCCCATCTTCTTCTCCCACCCTCCACTATCAGAAACAGAAGTGGTCTGCCCTCCTGGACAAGTTTAACCCCTCCCTCTATGACCCAAATCACTTCTACTCTGTGTAACATCATTCTCTAAATCCTGCCGATACTTTGATCCACCTACTCTATATCTCTCTCCTCTTGCTGATACTTAGTGTTTCAACATCACCACTATAATAATTTGTGCCTACTCCGTATTGCACTTGGTCCTCTCACCATGATGGCACCAGACTCAGGAATATAAGGGAAGAAATTGGGATTTCTCTTAGAAGTTCATTGACACACATAACCCTGACTGATAGTGATGAGTAACAAGCTTGTCATGCGCAATATGGTCAAATCCTTATTTTTCCTAGAAATATGTAACTCTTCTACTTCAAATCACCATCATGAATACAGGTGGTTCTTCTTTCTCACGCCTTCACAAATGTAACTTAATCAATAGTGCAGGATGGTTTCACTCTGTCATTGTTTTTTCCTGCTACCATATAATGGGCATATGTTATCATAGTCAACAACAGGCACAATCCAAGCCTCAGGAAATAGACTTGTCCATAGTCTTGGTAAGAGCATTCCTGTGTCTGCAAGCATATCAGTGCCTCAGCTCACATTATGGTTACTCCTACCTGAGCCCTGTGAGTCTGTCACCTTTTGTGGAATGTACAATGAGTCTGCTTTAATCCTAGAACTCTAAGGATTTTTATTGGGTTTCTCAAGATAACATGCTTGCCAAAAAAGTAATATAATAAAGCTAGACAATCCTAAAGATAAGCTGAAGCTAGCAAGGTTACTTCTAAAACTACTGAGCCTCTTATCTTTGGGCCTGAGCCACTGCAATCCTCTACTCCTCCCCCATCCCACATTATTTTGGCTCTTGTATTGTTTGTTCTGCTTCTGCAAATTACCCCTTGTCTACTGTTACATCTCTCTGCTGAAACCATTCACATGAAAACTATCAGTGACCTTATTATTAACAAATTTAGTGGTCTTTTGTCAGACTGCATTCATCTTCAACATGAATTTGACTATCTGAACACTCTCTCTTCCCCTGACATATCAGAGACAGCTTTTATCAGGTCCTCCTGTAACCTTTATAACTGTTCCTTCTCTGTTTCCTGTATCAATTATTCTCCTAAAAGCTTCCCCAAGCTTCAAACCATAGCGTTCTCTTCTTCTCTCTCTCTACTCCTTCCCTGTGAATCTCAGCTATTTCAACAGATTAAGTGTCAGGGTGATTTTGAAATCTATATGTACAAAGCTTGACTCTCAAAAGATCCTGATCAGCACTTCCAACTCTCTCCTAAATATCTCCATCAAGATGTCCCATTTAGTATCTCAAACATGATATATCTAAAGCCAAGCTTATCCTCCCAAATCTGATCTTCCTAGTAAATGTTCCATTTCTTTGAATTGGCATCAGCATTTTCCCAGCTATCTTTAATTCCTCTCTCTGTGTCTCTGTCTCTGTGTCTCTCACTCCTCTCTCCTCTCCTCCTCCTCCTCTTCTTGTTCTTCTTCCTCTCTTCCTCTCCCTCCCTCTCTCTCGCTCTCTCCCTCTCCCTCTCCCTCTCCCTTTCCCTCTCCCTCTCTCTCTCTCTCTGTCTCTCTGTCTCTCTCTCTCTCTGTCTCTCTGTCTCTCTCTCTCTCTATCTCTCCCTCTCTCTCTCTGTCTCTCTCCCCCCCCCCGTCCTTCACGGATTCAAATCCAGTTAATTCTATCTCCAAATCACTTTTGCAACTATCTTCTTTTTTCCTTTCACACACACACACACACACACACACACACGCACCCCAGGTAAGTCCCTTATACACAAATTTTTGAATGCTTCCCTGTCATTTAAGAGTGCTTCTCAAACATTTTGCAATATTCGGCATATATAACTTCAAATAAGACTTCAGTAGAACTCTTGCAGTAAACACATTTAAAATTATTTTTTATTGCTGCTACTAAGAGGGACAATTATCGTAACATCACTGATATTTAAAAGCACATTCTGTTGAATAGTTAAGTTCCATTGACCTGCCTACCCAAAAAAATTGTGGTGTGAGGGAGTTCCACAAGAGTGAATCTCACTTATCTCTTGAAAATCTTGCCTTTTATTTTCAAATTCATTGAGTTGAATTTAAGAAAGTAATTCCAAGAACTATGGCTCAGGAATCATGGTCTTGAAGCCTATGAATCTGAGCCCGGTTCTGTCACTTATTAATCCTGTGACCTTGGACAAATAATTTCACCTCAATGAAACGAGGATGATAATAATAATACTTGCATTACCTTGTATTAAAGCCATAAAAACATAAAATAGTGTCATTATTGTTTCCGCCCCAAACAAACACTTCTATGGAACCAATGAGAGATGGGAATTTATAAGATGTGAACTTAAAACTGAAGAGATTAGTCCCATTCCCTTTAAGTTCTATAAGATAAAGATACTGATAATATTTTCAAATTCAAAAAATCAGATTACTCTTTCACCTAATGAGAAATGAGTTGTTCGGTTTTTTCCTGATTTGTGAACTGGTCCTAAAACTGAATACTAAGAGGAAAGAGTGAGCTGCACTACCCTTGGGGACTTGCACAATGTTTTGAATGGATCCAATCTTCATCCTGAAACAAAAGCCCATGCTGTTAACTTCAATAGTCTTCCAGGGATGCTGTATGGATGTGATTCAGGGAATTCCACAGTCTCTGAGAAAGTTAAGTTATGGGTCATCAAAAGGGCAATGGAGAGTGCATGGCAGGCATGAATATTAATACATTACCAGTGAAGATTGGTGCAGGAGAAGTGGCACAAAGGATACCATCAAAGATATACATAGTGTTCCAAAAAGTCTTAGTTGCATTTTTGAAGCTTAAGGCTTTAATAGCTTTTTTTAAGGGGGTGAGAAGGGGTCATAAGACTTTTGGTACACCCAAGGAAGGAAGTGAGTTTCTCAAGTAATAAGAGGAAAAAATAACTGATGGACAGCATTTGTGATTCACTGAAATTTACACAATGTCAAAAGCTATAGAATAAAGACTCTAATTTATTGAGTGGACACCATGTAAAGCATTTATGGAAGGATATGGATGAAGAGTCACATTGAACAAGAAGGCTTGAAGCCCTTGCCATAGGAAAGAGAATACCCACATCAGTGAAATCGCAGATAGATTAAATAGCATTTTGCCTACTCTGTACAAATCACAGTGCTGTGAACTAGGGAAGAAACAAGATAAATAAAACCTAAAATCTTGCTTTCTGGGATTTATGACTTAGTAGAGGAAATAAACAAATATAATACAAGCTAGAATAAGAAAAGTTAATGAGAATTTTCAAACAAATAATGTGTGAATTCAGAAAAAGGAAAAAGATCACTTTTAACTGAGACAGAACAAAAGTATTTTAATAGAAAACATGACAACAGAGCTGAACTTTGCAAGATGGAATAGAATTTCAAAAAGAAGATATAAAATTGAGGACACATAGTAAAAGAAATAGTTTTAGTAAAGGCATAAAAGTAGAAGAACAAGAAGTAGGTTACTATAGAAGAAGTATATCTTGAGATGCTCTTTTTATATCTTCTAAATTTCAAGACCCAAGGACAAAGGTCCACCAACCCTGTCATAGTTATGGCTCAGTTTCATGTAACATAAGGTATTTATTTTGTTCTAATCAAATCCTTGTATTAAAGTGTAGGCTCAAAGTCTCCCATAGAGAGTAATACACAAGAGACACCATTTTTGAAGCTTATCAGGAACTGGGAAAATTTATGTTCCAACTTCTCTCTGTAGAGATACTTACCTCTTACAGAATCGCACATTGGCAGCAGCATTCACATAAAGCAAGTAAAAAAAAAGCCCCAAGTTTGGTTAGTGACAGGTTAATAAAGAAAGAAAGCATTTTCAGCCAGCTGGATATAAATAAATATACCTGTGACTTTAAAATTGCATTGTTATCTTACTTAATACAAGAATACAGTTAGTTTCTTTGTCTTTTATGTTTTTCGTTTGTATTCCATTCATCATGATAGATTGGTAACTAGAGAATTACCAGTAAAATGATTAAAGAGATATGAAGTAGCCTCTTCCAGAGAATGTGCTAGTGCAGACCCATCTTTGACAAGAAAATTTTCCTGCCCTAATGTCAGCCTGACTGCATAACTCCCCCACTGACATTTCAGCAAACAAGTAAGAATGCCAGCAGCTAAATGAGCAGGCCTTCCCATTCATTGTAGATTGATAAGTCAATCATCAAGAGCAAGTAAGACAGAATGCTAAGCAAGGCAAATGGGGTCTGCATCAGCATGTCTCCTTCCTTAATGCAAGGTTTTACTGGATCCTTCATGCCCCCACCCCCACCCCACCCTCATTCTCTTTGTGCTGAAGTAGTAGGATAAGGAATCATCCTGAACAAAAAGGCTAAATTTTGTTATGACTGTGAAGCTATCATCTCTTTATAACTATTGTCTCTAGGCATGTACTTGTGGTCCAAATGCAAACTTTAGATGTAGATAAGAATACAGGGGGTGGGAACACGAAGAGGTAAAGTGATAAGATATTCACTTCTTTTCCCTGGAAAAACGTTTTGCTGTATCACACAAGGATCAAAGAAGGAAGGGAAATTGTTGACTTGTTCATTTTAACTCAGATTTTGCCATTATTTAATAACGGGTTCTTTGGGTTTGTCTCCTGCTTATTATTTGGTTCATTTCGAGTTACCAAATGCTGAGTATAAAATCATAGCATGTTGAAGCTAGATAGGATTTAACCCCTCTCAGTTTTGTTTTTGTTTTTGTTTCTTTGCTTTTTTGAGGGGGGAAGGCAGGGCAATTGGGGTTAAGTGACTTGCCCAAGGTCACAGGGCTAGTTTGTGTGTGTATGCGTGTGTGTTAAGTGTCTAAGGCTAGATTTGAACTCAGGTCCTCCTGACTCCATGGCCAGTGCTCTCTTCACTGCACCACCTAGCTGCTTCCCCTCCCAGATTTGGATGAAGAAATATACACAAGGAAAAGGTTCAAAGGGTTGAAATCATTCAAGTTCACAAAGCAAATTTGTAGCAGACGTGGGTTTAGAATTACCTGTCTCTGACTGCCAGTCCACACAAAACACTGCTTCTTTTTGTGAAAAGCGTAGGAATTTTTTTAATGGAAGAAAACTTTTCCATTGAGATTTTTCACCTTAATGCTCCATCTAAAGCACATAGGAGGGGAAAGGTCCCTAAAGATAAGAAATCTAGCCTCAGATCTCATCCTAGTATTTACAACCAAAACAGGTGACAACTTTATTTTTCTCCATTTGCCTCTATTGAATATGCCAAATAAAAACCTTACGAGTGAATGTTTGAATCCAAGTTTATGTAAAGCTCTCTCCAATGATGTAAAATGTGATTTGCACTGGATAGGAGTAAAATTCTGACCACGCACCAAAGAGAAATGGAGGCTTGAGGGCTTAAATCTTAAAACTGGGGGTCACATTAAAAAATACCTGGTCTTCTCCAGGCAAAGTACATGGAGCATACAGATATCAAGGGGAATGCTGTGGATGAATATGTTAAGAGCATTATTGACTTCCTGAAATCAAAGCTGAATGAGAATGCATTTAAAGCAGTGAACACCTGTACAATGGCAATGGATGTACCCTTTCCGAATTATAAAATGGTCTGTAACAGTTGAAATACCTAACAAAAACTGATAAATAGGACCCATCATCCAAAGGGAGCAATAGAAACATTAACACTTCTACGCCAAAAAAGAAAACGAGGATTAATAGCCAGTCTTAGAGCACATGAATAAATATGTCAAAAACCTACTGAAACATCCTTGAACTAAGCACATATCACCTCACCACAGAAGAGTGAAGGAGAACAAGTATCTGTCACTGGATTTGTTGAAAGTCACAAAAAAGTAGCTCACCTCCAAATCAAGCCCATGAAATAAAGATCCAAGAATGGAATCACAGGGCAAAGACCGTGATGTGTCAAGAAGAAAGTCTCCTGTATGTGGCTGAGTCGTGAGGATTTGTTTGTGGAAGGAAAGGGGTCGTGATAATAATTCAGATCCAGTTCTTTGACACCATAACCTATGGAATGGTTATCGTCAAGGAGCCCAGACTTTAGAAATCAATGTATTTTATGTAACAAAATGGTGGAGACTGCCCAACATATTACTTCAGGCTGTAAAAGTTTAGCATCTACCTAATACCTAGCAAGATTATACCTCAGAAGCTTGCTGACTCTTGTGGATTAAAAGACAAAATCCCCGTTAAGATCAACTAAATCCCCTACAGGCAGCTAGATGGCAATAGTGGATGGAGTGCTGGGCCTGGTGGGCCTGAATTCCAATCTTGCTTCAGACACTTACAAGCCATGTGACCTAGGGCAGGTAATACTTGGGCAAGTCCTCAGTTTCCTCATCTATGAAATGAGGATAATAATAACTCTCAGAGTTGTGATAATCAAATGAAATAAAATTTGTAAAGTGCTTAGCACATTGTCTGGCTTAAACTACACATAAACTTTATAAACTTTATAAATCCTAGTTCCCTTCCATCCTTTTGTCCTCAGTCTACATATGCAGACTTTGAAATATCTGGATAACAACCAATAAACCGTACTTGAACCTGACCACTATCACAAACCAAACTGTTGCCCACAATAACCCAGACATAACATTGATTAATAAAAGGTTAAAGATATTAAATATAGTTTTACCAACCCAAATACTTACAACCTCCAATCCTCAGGGGGAAATTTTTTTTTAATTATAATTATGCCAAAATTAAATACAAAGGGCATATGAAGGAAGAAACTATCTGCAACTAGAGAAAAAATTGATAAATAGAAGTATGCATAGAATGGTTTTACATACATACATACATACCTACATATATTTACACATATTTGTGTCTAACGGTAGCTATGGGGGGAGGGAGAGAGAAAATAAAGGGAAAAAAGAGAAAAAGGTTATATGATAACTTTATTATATTTTTAAAAGGATAAGAAAGTTGTACATAATAGATTTGGAGTTCTCATCTTTGTTTTCTATTCTATGTTATGGAAATGCATGTTTTATTTCTTAAGTTCAGAATAAAGTAAATAAATTTTAAGAAAAATTATAGAGGCCTAAATTCCAAAAGACTCATAATGGAAAATGCTATCCACATCTAGAGAAAGAACTATGAATCCTGAATGCAGATTGAAGCATTCTATTTTCTCTTTGTTTGTTTGTTTGTTTTCTCTTTCTCATGGTTTTTCCCTTTTGTTTTGATTCTTCTTTCACAACATGACTAGTATGGAAACATGTTTAATCTGACTCAACCAATTCAATCAAATCGCATGCTGTCTTGGGGAGGGGGAGTGGAGGGAGGAGGTAAAATTAAAAACTCAAAATCTTGCAAAAGTGAATGTTGAAAACTAAAAATAAATAACTATTTTTTTTTTAAATTATAGAGGACTAACCAAAGATAAAATTTTATGCAGGAACAGGATGAGATACATAGCATCCCTATTGTCCTGTCTGCTGCTTCATTGTAATGAGGATGCTTTCAAGGAGTCTACAGAGGAGGATCTTGCATCGTGATACTTTTATTGAACAAAAAGCACCCAGCTGTGCAATAGTTCATTGAACACTGAATATAAATAAATAATAGTAAGCGAAACTTGTTCCAAGACCGTTTCTATCTGAACCCCATCAAAAAGAATGAGAATAAAATAATTATCATAACAGTAATACTAATAATATTTGATTTATAGAGTGTTTTATATTTTTCAAAATCCTTTCACAAAAATGACAGAATTTCAGAGTTGGAAGAGACCTCAGTAAGTAATTAGTCTAATCCATAGCTGAAAAAAAACAATCCCCCTACAACATAGTTGGAAAGCAGTGATTCAGTATTTGCTTTAAAACCTCCATTGAGGGGAGCCCACCCTCTCCAAAGGAGCCCATTCCATTTTTGAGCACCTCTAATTATTAGGAAGTTTTTTCTTACTTCAAAACCATTTTTGTCTCTATCTTTTGCCCATCTCTCCTAGGTCTACTACCTGAGAACAAGTAAAATAAATCTAATCCCTCTTCTAATGTGACAATCCTTCAAATGCCAGAGAGTTATTGCTTCCCCCCACCCCTTAATTCTCTCCTCTAGGATGGCATCCAGTTCCTTCACCAATGTTCATGTGAAATAGGCTTGAAATCCCCTCTCATCCTGATTGCCCTCCTCAGCACTCTCTTGAGCTCATCAATATTCTTCCCAAAACGTGGCAAACAGAACAGAACATTCTTATTTAGCCTGACCACATTTTCCATTTCTAATGTCCAATCATATTATAAAGGAGACCCTGGATTATTGATGATTATGTCAATGGGATACAAGCTCTGGCAGGTTCCATAGTGAGATTTTTGATAATGATCCGGGATAAGAGTTATCAGACTATGGACTGAGGGCCAAATCCAATCCACTACCTTATTTCATACAGTTCAGTTAGGCAACTAGGTGGCACAATGGATAGAGTACCTGGGCTGAAGTCAGGAGGACCCCAGCTGTATGATTCTGGACAAGTCACTGAATCCTGTTTGCCTCAGTTTCCTTATCTATAAAATGAACTAGAGAAGGAAATGACAAACCACCCTAGTATCTTTGCCAAAACTCCAAAAGGGGTCATAGAGTCAGACACGACTAAAAATGTCTAAACAACAATAACAAAAAAAACAATCATAGTTTGTGGTCCACACAAAAATATGCAGTAGCCTAATCCCTGGTCTAGGCAGTGAACTACATGTTTATTGTCTAAGGACCAGTCAAGCTAAGTCAGCAGCAAAAGGATGGACACCAGAATGTGGTTTCTTCTTATAAATCTTATAACAATATATAAATCTTATCATTTTAAACTCATAAGACTTATAATTGGCCTTGTAAAGGCCAATTCACACAGACTTTCTACTAAGGTCTGAAAGAGTTACAGTCTGCACCAGCAGAAGGAATATTGACACTGCTGGAATCACGGTTTGAGGTACCAGCATCTACATGTGTAACCTCATTTGATCTTCGTTGCAACTTGCTGAACTAAGCAGGGGAGACATTGCAGTCTCTGTTTTGCAGATGAGAAAAGAGATATAAAGTTGAACTAATTTGCTTAAAGCTACACAACTGACTAGCAACACAACTGGGGCAAGAGCCCACATAATACATGAATTACAGACTCATTTGAAGGGTTAAGATGTAAAGGTATACCAGCAGCATGAGATCATAGTCTTAATTAAATACTGCATCATTATCATTATTTTACAGGTGAGGACATAAATGAGTGTCTGAGATGCTAGGTAATTTGCTGAAGGTCACACAGCTAGTGAGAGTCATAGGCAGAATTTGACCCCAGAATTTCTAGTAGGCACCTAATAAATGTTTGTTGAACAGAATGGAACTGAATTGAGAGTTGAAGCTATATCTTTTATTATTGCAACTGTTTCTTTGAAAACAAGTCTTCTATTCTTCCTGCAAATGTCATATCAGAAAGATGAATATTTTTGTCATATATTACACACAACACATATGACCTTTACTGCCACACACACCAACCCATCCTTGAAAGACAAAACTCCCCTTCTCTGTCCTGGTATCTGGTACACATCCTTACCAGTCCACCTTGGCATGCAATGACAGACAAGGTGACATGCTTTTCCATGCTTCTACACAGGTGTCCTGCCTAGATAAATGTGCACTTCTCGTATACAGCCATTATTCCCCGTGGAGGAAAAAAGATTAATAGTGTCCAGGAAGACAATAGCAAGTCATTTAGATTCCTTTGTTTATCCTTCTAATACCTTCTATATAGATGTTCATCTATTTTCTCTGAAAACAGAAAAAATTTTAGCATGCTGAACTTGTTGGGAGTAGGTTGGGGGTCATATTTTTATGATTTTTGAGTCATCTGTGTGTCAAGACTTTTACAATTCAGGCAGATTTTCTTGTATTTCTCTGGGAGACTTGAATATTCTGGGCATGCCCACTAGGAAATTTTCAAACAGTAACCTCATCCCAATATGTATACCTTTTCCTTGTTCCCTCTCTTCTGGCCTTGTTATTCAACTTTAAAGGCATAGACCTGTCATTAACTATTGCAGTGTGAAAGAAGTTACTGGACTTTGAGTTAGGAGATATCTAAGTTCTTGGTCTCATCTCTGACACTTATTAGCTGGGTGACCCTGGGCAAGTTACTTAACATCATCTTTCACTTTCTCCATCTGTAAAGTGGGAATAAAAATAGCTTCATCATCTACCCAACAGAGTTGTAGTATCAAGTAAGAAAATGTATGTGGGACATTTGATAACTTTAAAGCATGAAATAAACATCAGTTATTATTATATTCATTTAACTTACAATGACTATACCATATGACAAAATCACTGTTGCATAAATCAACTTAACCCACTAAACCTAGTCTGAAATATAGTTTTTCTTTCAGCAGTTTTTTTTTTTAATCCTCACAAAATTGGAAACAAAGTAAGGATTTCACTGACCTCATATAGAGAGACCCTAGGAATGCCAGACATCAAAATATCTCAACAGAAACAGAAGTACCTTTAAGAGAGGAAATGAGATGATGATATCATCATATAAGAGCACTGGGGGAGATGAGGGTTCTAGCACCAGTTTCACCACTGATGGGGATAGTCGTTTCCCCATTTGTATGACTGGCTTGTATGACCATTGGCAAAAATCACGTAAGCTCTGAGATGGTTGGACCAGACAGTCTCGAAGGTCCTATCTAGATGAAAATCTGTGCTTCTTTGATCTTCCCTGCCTATCTCTTAGGGGATATGTGAGAATAAAATTTGCTAAGGTTTGTGAAAACTTTCTGAAAACTATAAAGCATTGCACAGATGGGAGGCAATAGTTGCGGTGGTAAATATCTTGGGACAAAAATCTTTCCATCATCTACATTTGGAACGGGGCTCACCTATTAGGTAGATTCAGAAGAAGGCAAATAGCAGTTCTTGATCAATGATCTGTTAGCTTAATTTTGAAGTCCAGCACGAAAATAGGCCACTCCAGCCCTAGACAAGCCAGGAGGTATGTCCTGAGGAAATTCCAGGAAATAAAACTCATTTTGCAAGGGAGCCAGAGTCCAGAGCACCACCATAAGCCTCCTAAAAGAGAAGTCTATTCCGTGGCTTTCCTGGAGACTTATGTTCATTCTACTCCTTAAACATAATTGTTTTTGTTAATGCATAGGGAGACATGGGCGTAGGGTCCAAAATATATACTCAGTTCACAGAAGGTAGTTTCTCTTTAATTAATCAGAGAAATGATCATCAGGGAGAGGAATAAAAAAGGAGAAATAAAGTGAGAAATGCTACAATTATTTGAAGCATCAAATAAACTCCCAAAGAGATCATCCTAAGAAGCCTACTGGCTATTCACACTTTACCTGGGTGACTAGAAATAATCAGGGAGATAGCTCAAACACCTGTGCCCCCTTAAGTAAAGGGGACTATTAAAATTGTAAAATTTCTCATGAACTAGAAAATCTATAAAAATTGACTTTTACCAGAGTTTAACTTAGCAAACAATTATTAGGTGCCTATTATGTGTAAATCACTGCATGAGTATTAAGGATACAGATAATCCTCCAAAATAGCATGGTCTCTCCACTCCTGGAGCTCAAATTTTATTTGGGAGGAAATTACATGGAGGAGATAAGTGTAAACAAGGTAGAATCTTTTAAAGACAAAGGAAAGCTCCCAAAAAGTGCTCCAGGAAAATCTGAACATATCATGTTCAACTAGGGAGATCAGGGAAGTACCTGAGTTGGGTATGGAAAGGAGATAAATCTTTTAGTAGTTGGAGATGAAGAAGGAGCCCATTCCAGCCATGAAAGACATGTAGCACAAATAATATACAATGGCTAAGGACACTTAGATAAGATCATGTTTGGCTAGAATATAGAATGCAGGTAAAGAAATATTATAAGATAAAGCTAGAAAGATAGATTGGAGTTAAGTTGTACAGGGACTTAAATACCATGGTGTTTATCATTTAGATTTTATCATTTAAGGAAGAGGAAACTAAGGAAACTATTGGAGGATTTTTAATAAGAAAGTGACATGATCAGATCTGTGCCTGAAAAATAATACTTTAGAAGCTGTGTAGGAAAGATGAATTAGAAGCAAGAGGTTAAAGACAAGAATGGGAGACAGAAGGTTATAGGAACTTAAACAAGGGCAGTAGCAGTGGGAGTAAAGAAGAGGAGAAAGACAGAGTGATTTTGACGAAATTCACAATATTTGTCAACTAGTGGAATATGAAGGATTAGGATATGAGAAAAGTCACAGATGATAACAAGTTTTGTAACTTGGGTAACTAGGTAATAGGGCCCATCAACTAAAGTAAAGAAGTTGAGAGTAAAAAAAGGGTGTTTGGAAAAAAATTATGTTTATTACAAAATATATTAAACTTGAGACGCCAGCAAGATACCCAAGTAGAATTATTAAGGTCTTGAAATTGTAGGGCTAGAGTTCAGGAGAGAGATTAGAGAGAAATAAATAGATTTAACAATTATTTGGAAAGGAGTGGTAAGAGACTCCATGGAAATACTTAAGTTCATAGAGAGAGAAGGAAAGGAAAAGAAGTAGGTCGAAAACAATCTTGAAAGACATTCACTTTTAGGCGACAAAAGAATTAAAATTAATTAGCAAAGGAGAGGAAAAGGAACTGTCATTCAGTTAGAAGTACTAGGAAAGAGAAGAATCACAGAAGTCACACAAGAAATAAGTATCCAAAAGTAAGATATAGTCAATAATGTTAAGTACTGTAGAAAGATTGAAGAGAATGAATACTTATACAGGCCATCAGAATATTCATGCTATTGGCTGTGAAACACACTACATTAGTGAGATCTATTTTTCTAATCAGAAAGCTGCCTGTGGATGAATAGATGAGGAAATTAATAAAAGAAAAATAAAAGGAAATGAAAAAGAGAAATACTGATTAGATTCAGAGTTCTGGCAAGAAGACTGAGTAAGAGGTCATGTTGAAGACTATCTAACTTTGATTTCCTCAAAATAGCAATAAATGCACCAAATAAGATTTTTTTAAAAAAAAGAATAGCTGTGGAATAAGGATCCTAGGCCTGTCTAAATAGTTGTGTTTCTAGAGAGACTTATAACACTGTAAAGATCTGTGGATAGACTAGGTATTGTGAACACAAAGAAACAATGGAGAAATATGTTCCCACAAAAAAGAATGCTATGCCTAGGCAGGGCAATGGAAATCACCTTAAAGTATTTGTTCTTAGAATATACCAATCACAGCAATGTCACTGTATCCAGCTGACTACACCTTCATCAATCCCCTTATTATTTCCATCTCTCCACACTGTGCTTCTTCACTTTCATCTTTCAGCTTGGTTGTTTCCTCAAACAAGGTGTAAGACTATAGACTGGTCAACCATACTTGACTTAAGGAAAGGGAAGAAGGAACACAACTATGAGTACTGCTTTGTGTATCCATGATCTAGTTCTGCTCTTATATACACAAATAATAAAAATACTTTAACTAAACCATGGAAATGCAGAAAATTAAATTAATTCTTCAATTTAACAAAGAAGAAGGGAAAGGGAAAAATCATGTCACAGAAAAACTAGTAGATATACTGAAAGAGTAAATAAAACAAAGACCTCAGGCAGGTGGTATAGTAAATAGAGTGATAAACTTGGAATCAGAAAGACCTTAGTTTAAATCCTGATGTAGAAATTTACTAGATTTATGATCTTAAAAAGCTAACCTCTGTCTGCTCAGTTTCATTATCTGTAAAATGGGGGAAGTATTAGCACATGCATTGCAGGTTTGTTATAAAGATAAAATGAGATAGTATTGTAAAGAGATTGGTAAGCATTAAAGTGCTCGATAAATGCTAACTATTATTATAATTATAATATATCAATATGATGGGTAAAAAGAATGTAAGTTGAAATCCTCTTTAAAAAGAGAGAATATTGCAATAACAAATTAAATTAAAATAAAAATGAAAATAACTGACAGAATCTCCAAAATGGTTTAGAAATTCAATTAAAAAAGAATTAAAGAAAGAAATAGATGTGGGATTCAGATTGGAAAATAGAGATTTTAACAAATAATTCTATCATACAAAATAATAAACTGTCTAAAGTAAATGGTGGAAAAATCTCACTAAGATATGAACTATTGAACAAGAAATTGATATTCAGAACTCAAAATTATAGAGATAAAGCAAAGACTATTGGGAAATAAGTGATATGAGCAAAATCTAGGAAAATGTAGAGTTTCCATAATCCTTAAAGACAAAATTCAGTGAGATAATCTGAGCACCATGACAGTCTCAGAATTTCATAAATCAAAATTTCCCCAAAGTATTAGTAAATCACACCAAAGTGAGATAAATAGAAGCCATAGGACATCATTATAAAAAAGCCTCAATTTTAACTCATACAGAAATGTAGTTGCCAAGATCTAAAACATCTACATAAAAGAGAAAAAAAAAAAATCTGTGAGGCAATCAGGAAAAAAAGCCTTAATACATCAAAAAAAAGTCCTAATTGGACAGAACTCTCATCAGTAAGAGAATATTCTCCATAAAAGAAATAGAACAAAAGCCTTGAATCCAATATAATGAAGTACAGAGGAAACTGATTGGTTTTATAAAATAGCATATCATACAAGAGTGAGCATAATCCTTCATTTAAAAAAAAGAGGGCCTTTTTTGTGGGATGGAGGAATTAGCATCATTTCTACTGAGGAAACTAGAGCCATGCAAATTTATTAAAAGAACCTTAGGTAAGGTAAGCAAATTCATATTACATATAAAGATCAATTGAAAAATCAATATTTATGCAATGAAATAAGAGTTTTTATTTTTTTAAAATCTTGTCATACCTGTGGGTCACTGAGAGAATAAAGATTATTTGTGGTTTTTCCTACATGAAGGAAGAAGTGGAGAGGGGAAGAGAATTCGTATTTCTTGGAGTGGATAGGTAGGGTGACAGGAGGAAGTTTGAGAAAGAAGAACAGGATTTTATATTTTTCAAGCACCACATGCTTCAAATACCTCGTAACAGTTGTGTTTTTAAAAAATAGTATGATAGGATTTGACATATTAAAAATCTAAAATAATGATTATAACTTGGCATTTTAATAAGTTCAATACACAAAATGAAAGTGAATTGTAGAATGGATTAAAAAACACAATGCAACATATTGCTACATAGAAGAAAAACATTTAAAACAAGGAAAAAACAGTGTCAGAATTAATATATAAAAAAAATAAAATTTCACAGAATCACAGCTATGTAGTCTGACCCATATATGAAAGGGTTCCTTATTATAACATACCCAGCAAGTGGTCATCTTGCTTCTGCAGAATGATCTCCAACGAGATTAATCCATCAGCTCTTGAAGAAGTTCATTTCACTTTTGAACAAGTTTTGATACAAATCGTCTTTGTAATTTCGTTCCATTGCTCCTGATTCTATTTTCTGGGGAGGAAGGGCAGAGAAGCTGTTCAATTCTTATTTTTTGTCTATTTTCTCTGTCAACGAGAATGCCTTTTGAAATGGAGAGGTCAGAACAATAATAGATAAGAGGAAGTTTATATACAAACTAAGTAATAAGAAAGAGAGCACCTGGATTTTTTTTATGAATTCAAGTAACTTGCACGAAATGAACTATATTCTTAAGTACTGAAAGAAAATTATAGCTATGATCTTTGATATTTGAAAGACTGTGAATTGTTGAGGACCATAGGCAAGTGGGACTCACACCCTGATGGCTGAACAAGCCTCTCAGGTGTTTGGCCTGCTGATGGCCTGGATTGGTTCCCCATGCCCCAGGAAAAGTGCGCAAACATACAGGTGTGAGGATTAGGTCCTAAAGATAAGCATGACATTTACACCCACAGCCTGGGAACATGGAAGTGCACAATGTCCATGGGGGAAGACAATTAAGGGGAAAGGATTATGGCTCTATAAAGCTGTGTCTGGAACAATAAACATTAGTTCTTTATTTTCACCATTAGAGAGTCCCATCTCTTTTTTATGCACCCACTAGTAACCTCTGGGTCAGGGACTCTTTTTCAGCCCTGCTTGGGGTCAGCAGTGCTCCCATACTTTCTCAGTCCTGCTGTGGGTCAGCAAGGCACCCCAAACTTGGCTCCCCACATTGAATAACTGGAGAGATACCGCTGGATGAAAGAAAAGCAAATACTATCCTTAATTTCAGAAAGGAAGAGAAGAAAATCTGCAAACTATAGGCTAGTTAGTGAACTTGATTTCTATTCCTGGATGAATTCTAAAATGTAGTAATAATAATTTTGGAAAGTTATTTAGGGGACATAAAGAATAAAGAAACAATTATTTCAAAAAACCAGCATAGTTTTGTCAAGACTAAGCTATGCCCGTCTAACTTTGGCTGCTTTTTCATTTGATGACTGAGTTGCTAGGTCAAGACAATGATGTAGATAAAACTTATGTAGACTTTAAGAAAATATGTAATAAATATCTTCAGATTTTTTTTGTGGAAAAAATACAAAGATGTAGGATTATAGACAGTATAATTATATTGATTCGGACCCACTGGAATGGTTTGACTCACAGAGTATGTCTGTAACTTGGGAAGAGTCTGTTGGGGAAAATCCCCAAAAATCTCTTCCTGGACTTGTGCTAGTTAACATTTTGATCAACAATATGAATAAAGTTAGAGGTGGCACTGTTATCAAATTTACAGATGACACAGATCTGCAAGGAATAGCAAATATACTTGCCTGATGATAGAATGCAGATCCAAAAAGATCCTGATAGGGTAGAATGTAAGGCTGGATTTAATAAGATAAAATTAAATTGTGATAAGTATCTCTCTCACATGAATTAAAAAAAAAACTTCACAAATACAAAACAAGGCAGAAATGATTAGATAACAGTTATTCTGAAAAATATATATCCAGTGGATTTAGTGGATTGTAAGCTCAATAGGTATCAAGAGTAGAATAGGATAGCCTAAAAGTCAATATGGTCTTGAGCTACATTAAAAGAAACACAGCTCCTAGAAATAAGGAGGTGGTGGTCTCATTGTACATTGCATACACAGACAACATCTGGAATGTGGAATGTAGTCTTGGACTCTCTAGTTAAGAAATGACAGTGACAATCTGGAGAGTATGCAGAAGAAGACAAGCAAGATGTCAATGGTCTTTGAGTCTCTGCCGTTTGAGTAAATGTTGAAGGAATAGGGATCTTTAGATTAAGACTGAGGGAAAAGATGATAGTTATTTGTAGGATCTATGAAATGGTCCAACAATTTCATAAAAAAAAACAATTTGGAATTATGTAAGAAAAAATTGTTGATATTCATACCTTTTCTTTTAGCAATTTCACTTTGAGGTTTGTGCCTAAAGGAAATCAACAATAGAAATAAAGGGCCTTTAGTAGAAAATTTTCAAAATAGCATTATTTTATAATAATAAAAAAAAACTAAAAATAAACTATGTATCCAATGATTCAAAAATGGTAACAACTATGATATACAAGCAAATTGAAATATAATGGCATTGTGAGGATTGATAATTATGAAAATTTCCAAGAAACCTGAAAAAACTTGTATAAATTCATGCAAAGTGAAGAAAATGAAACCTAGAAACGAAGAAAGAGACAAAGAAAAAGATGAGAGTGACAGAGACAGAGACGAGACAGAGACTACGACAATGAAAATAAAGACAACACTACCTCTCAGGATTGTTGTGATAAAATGAGGAAATATTTGCAAAGAGCTTTGCAAACCTGGAAGCACTATATAAATACTATTCATTGGAAGGAAACAGAATTCAAGTCAAATTCAATGAACAATGTTGGTTCCGATTCAATAAAGTTAAAGCACACATCCTTCCTTTGTGACAACAGATAGCAAGCTATAAAATGGAATGCGGCACAGTACGTGTCATTCAATTAGGAAGTTTAATTTAATTCTTTTCTATGGGAGGGGACTAAGGGACTATTTTTTTTTCTAGGAAAAAGACTGGTGTGTAAAAGCAAAATGTGTCGCTAAAAAAAAAATAAAGCAATTAAGAGGTCATTGGTAATCATTGAAAATACAGCTTCAATAGAGTAGTAAGGGTCAGAAACCACAATGCAGGAGGTTGAAGAATGAATGAGTGATGGAAAAGCAGAAGCAAGTATAGAGAGTTCTTTCTAGGAGTCTGACAGTTAAGAGGGATGAGATAGAACAGTATCTTGAGGGAATGGGTCTCAAGGTCAAGAGAAAGCTTACCAAGAATGCCAAAGACCTGAATTTACTTGTAAGCAATCAAGAAAAAACACTACTTAGAGACCAAATATCAGAACATAAAAAGGGCGAGTCTCTGTGTGATTGAGAGAAATTAATATTAAATGACAAATTATTGGAGGGATGCAGGGTTTTTTCCCTTCCTATATCCTCATTCTCTAGTAGGTCAACCCAGCATCTGAAGGCCTTTTGCAGATAATGAGAATAGACTTTCTCCTCAATCTTATTCAGATCCCACCAAGTGAGGTCTGAAACATTCCAAAAAATATAGGATTACAAAGAAAACCAATGATATTGAAATACATTACTTAAAATATTTTTTACACAAGTGGAGAAGCCCACTGTGTTCTACTCCAGCATGGGTGGGTAGATCCTTTGCCTAATCACCCAAGGCTAGGGGTGGGCTGGGAGCAAGAGTGATCAAAGACACAGCCCCCAGGCTCTCATTAGAATGAGTCCACCTTTCATTATAATATTCATTATTCTCCTTAAGCATTAACCAATCAGAGTTGATTGCCAATCTTAGAAACACCCACTCTTCCAAGAGCATATAAGTGGTTTCCATGAAGGGTTTTTGGCATTAAAGAATGCCACTGACCCCTTTCATTAATTATCCAGTAGGATAATTAATAAAATGATTAATTACCCAGAAACTATTTCTCTCTAACTTTTTATATCTCACAAGGTATTAGAAGGTCTGAGATCAGACCCAAGTAGAGTGACTTAACTTGGCAAGGAGAAAGACAAACTCCTCCTCTGTCCTTGGAGTATGAGAAAAGATGAATGAAGACAGGTTTTGAGGTGTAGAGGATAGGAAAGGAAGTACCTAATTGTAGATGATTTAAATCTTCTAAGTAAAGTATGAAGCAGGCATCTGCTGTGAGAGAAAAGATAGAGGGCAGAGTTGGGGCCTTGAGGAGATAATAAAAGTTTGGAACAGCTGCTATACAGAGTATGGTGGGAATAAGTCAGAGATACTTGAAAGAACTGTGATGTAGCCATGAGGGCTCAGTTAAAGTTAGAAAAAAAAATGAAGGTATGGTGGACTCACTCAATAGTTTTATGTATTCTACATGTAGCATTCAACAGCTCAGTAACTGGTGCAGAGGAAATGGGAATGACCCAGGGTTGAGGATTAATAGGATGTGAACAGAAGAAGCACAAAGAAGCAAGAGATTCAACAGGAGAGGACAGTAGTCTGGTCAATTGTTGGGTCTAGATTTGGAAAATAGGAAAGTGAAGGCAGAACAGTGATGATAGAGTAGAAAAACAGAGAAAGATTTAAGGAACCAGAGATCATGATGAGGATAAAGAAAAACTTCAAGAAACTGTAAGAGAAGTGGAAGGATGGTGAGCAGAGAGAATCAGGGCAAGACCTTGGAGTTGAAGTAGTTTAGGGATAATAGTAACATATATGGAGGGATTTTTACCATCTTTTTGTCATGGATACCTTTGGCTCCCTTTTTTTCAGAACAATGCCATTAAACACTCCAAAAATATAGGATTACAAAGGGAACCAATTATATTGAAATACATTATTCAAAATATTTTTAAACAAGTTAATGGAACATAGGTTAAACAAGACCAGGTTTAAGGCATGATCATTTCTGTAAGAATTTGTGGCAGACTAATTATAGAAAGCTAGAGTGTAAAAAGGTTATCATGATGAATATTGTCACTAAGGATCAGAATAAGTGTTATGATAGTGAGAAAAGCTGCAAATCAGTTGCTGAATTCAGTGAAGAAGAAGGGAGAGTAGACAAAGGATCACAGATGCCAAACTGGAAGGGACCTCAGAGGACATCTAGTCCAAATCCCTCAGTTGAAGGATAAGGAATTTGAGACCCAGGAATGTGAAGTAACTTGCCCAAGGACATACAGAAGATGAGCATTAGAGGAGGTATTTGAATTCAAGTGCTCTGACTCCAGTCAGGACTCTTTCCACTACATCACGCTGCCTCCTAGCATGTGAAGTTCTTTGTGTAAAGTGCTCCACAAATCTTAAAGCATTGTATAAAGTCAGTTATTATTGCACATTCTACACTTCTGGGGTCATACTCTACCAATCAGAATGCATCCTGATTGCACGGCAAGTTGGGGATGATTCATCCACATTCCTACCATATCACTGCCTAACCTCTGTGCTCCCACCTCACCCTATCCAAGGGGAAAGACAAGGAAATTTACATTGATACAATATTTCCATCATCCCCAAAATAAGATATACTACCATTCCCAAAGAAGAAAAGGACAAGCTGTCCTGTTTCATAGCTCCAAAGAAAAAAGGTATCTTTAGGATCTCTAAATCTATGGTATAAGCACTAGCAGGTTCCACTATGTTAGGAAGACAGAGAATGATAGTAAAATTAGAGAGTGGCTCCCAAGTATCAGTCTAACTGACCATGTTGAGTCTCACTGCCAGTAGGCTGGCTGCTTAATAATGAACTAGTTGGCATGGCAATCTAGTAACAAAATATAAAATACAAGATGGCTGTAGTCATGTGTAGCCACCATTTCCTCTTCTGTAGCTGTAGTGGCACAGTGTCAAAAATAAAGAAGATCCTAGGAATCAGTTTTTAGACCATCTATGAATACTTACCTAGCTACTGGTGCTCTAACTGTGTTATTCTTGCCTAGTCACCAGCAAGGGAAAACACTAACTACCAAAGCTGAAACATACTGACAGTGTTATAAATAAAATCAGAAGACAAGTATTATAACTAAATAGTTGATTGGATCATAGCTTCCTCTTAGAAAGACAAATAAAAGAATGCATTGAGTTTGCTTTATTTTTTTTTTACCCAAAGGCAACAAGAAACATCATTTCATGGAATATTTAGTCATCTTGTATTTCAGATGTAGAGAAAATGTACAAAGAACTCAGTAAGACACTTCAAATCAATAATTTTTTTTATATTTGGTCATTTCAGTGCAAAGAAGATAATAGGTGAGGAAGGTGAGAATTAAATTGGGAAGCAAGCATGAGTCAGTAAGAAGGAAAGTCAAATGATTTAAGACTATAGTAAAGCCCCATGCCTATCAATCATGAATATTTTATTCAAGAAAAGAAGCAAAAGGCACTGGACATGGCGAACACTGAATAACATTACAACAACAAAAAAGAACTTGACAGTATTTGAATAGACAGGAAATGACACACTGCTGATGTGGGAATCATTCCTGAATTAGCTGTCCAAATTGTCAGAGCACAAACTTGTCAAAGCAAAACTAAAAACTGATAGTGAGCTAAAATTAAAAAAAAATAAATGAATGAATGAATGAATGAAATCTAATGTGCTTAGTGCTTACTGTATACAAAGTATTATGCTAAGAACAGAGAAAGCAACTATAAAAGCAAAAGAATACCTACTCTCAGGGAGCTAACGGGGGAAAGAAGACATTATTAGAGGTTTCAGCCACAAGTCAGACAGAAAAATTAGAAAAAGATATGGTCTGCAAATTAAAATAATAACAGCCTGACCTATTTTTTAAAAGTCACTGATGCTGAAAAACGGGAGATGGATGGAAGAAAGAACATAGACAATGATTAGTTTCATTTTGAAGTTTAACATTTAAGTCAATTGCAACCTGAGACCAAAAGAAACTTGCCAGCAGACCCTTGACTCATCTACCAAGTGAAGAGACGTGTCATAAAAACACCACTCTGCTTTAGAACATAAAGACTTATGAAGGATATCATAAGCAGTATCATCATATAAAACATGGAAGGAAAAGATAAGACTAAAGAAAGCTTGGTGAGAGATCTAACTAAGCAAGGTCATCCCAAAGAGATTTAAATACGGGACGGGAAGAACAACCAATGGACTAAAGATGGAAAAGAGTGCTTTAACAAATACTTTCCACTATCAAGGACCTTAGGGCCAGCATATGTGGATTCTGACATTACTGTTCTAGATGTGTTTACCAGATAGGTGGAAGCAGCAAAGAAGAAGACACACGTGGCAAAAGCAGCTGACTGGACCAAACTATCCCCGGAGGAGGTTTGTGCTAGAGGTGATGCTAGAGGTGATATCATTTCAACAAGCCTGAATGATTCATTCTTAAGCTGTCTGAAGAAATAAACGATGCAAAAGTTGTGGGAAACAAATCTTAGACTTTATTATTACTCAAAAATAAAGAAGAAACCAAGAGAACATTAATAACTATTGACATATATGCATATTTTCTTATTTAAAATCATGATATAATCCACATACACACTGAAGACATCCTAGAGGAAGATGTTAAATAAAAATAGGTAGGTTCTTGCAAGAGATATTCCACAATATACCACACCTTTACCATTACATATTAAAATGAAAGAAGTAGAGAATACAAGATCCTGTTATAATTTTTTTAACAGTAAAAAACTTATTTGATTTCATAGAACAAAATGTCACCTTAAAGGCCTCCTCAAACAAGGTGCATAAGAGGAAATTATACATGCTTCCTTGATCTGATGAATTCCTCCGTGCTAAAGTGTTGGACTTTTGATAGATTATCTCCTCCTAGTTAAAGATCACAGATTTAGAGCTGGAAAGGATATAAGAGATCATAAAATCCAAGTCATTTGAAGATAAGATTCAGAGAAAGGAAAAGACTTGCCCGAGGTTGAATAGGCAATAAGTAGCAGGGTCAATATTCAAACCCATGTCTTTACTACTCAAATCCCACTGTGTTTCTATCATATTACTTGATGGTATTTGCATTTTTTTAAGGAAAAAATGAATGTTAAGTACACATAACAACAACAAAAAAAGGTGAAAAGTGCTAAGAAAGATAATTTAGAAAAAAAAAAGACTTTTATGAAAAATCAAAGAATTTAAAAAAATTTTTAAATTTAACCTTTATCCCCAGCACCTAGCACACAGTATATATTTAACAAATGCTTATTAAGTATGGATTGTGCTTGAAAACTTTCAATAATGAGAAATTCTAAACCTCCCATTCTACTTTTGAACAGCTCTCATTCTTAGAAAAGTTGGGACACTAATTAATTGTTGGTGGAATTATGAACTGATCCACCCATTTTGGAGAGCAATCTGGAAGTTGTGGCATATGATTGTGATGGATGATATAATGACATTACTATGTGTAAGAAATGATGAGCTCAATGGAATACTATTGTGCTATAAGAAATGGGGAGGAGACAGTCTTCATATTCACCTGGAGAGGCTTATACAAACTGATGCTAGGTGAGAAGAGTAGAACCAGGAAAATTTGTACACAATCACAGACACATCGTATGTGTGACTACTGACTTTGAAAAACTGGATTCTTCTCAGCAACTCAGTTGTAAGACAACTCTACAAGTCTCAGGATGGAAGGAGATATTTACATTCAGGGAAAGATCTAGAAAGAGCAGAGTTTAAATGGAGACTGAAGCAGTCTGCATGCTAGCGTTCTTTTCCATGTTTCATTCTCTTTCTTTTTTCCCATTGTTCACCACTGATAACAACCCTTCTATACAACCAGACTAATGTCCGATGTGAAAGTATTTACAGATCCTGTACTTGATTGTATGGTGCCATAGGGGTGGGGGGGGGGGGAAGAGGGAGGGGAGAAAATTTGAAACTCAAGGGACTGTGGAACTGAATATTGTAAACTAAAATAAATAAATCGATTTTTAAAAATGGAAAGATTTGCATGAAATAATGAAGAGGGAAATGAACAGAACCAAGGGAACATTGTATACAGTAACAGGAATATTGTTTTAAGAACAACTTTGAGAGAATAAGTCATTTTGACTATCATAAATACCCAAATTAGCTACAAAGGACATACAAAGAAAGACGCCATCTGCATCCAGAGAAAGAACTGATATAACAGAAGTATGCATGGAATAATTCCATATCTGTACATACCTATTTATGTCTAATGGTAGCCATCCCTAGGGCAGGGTTGGAGGGAAGAAAGAAAAGAAGGAAAAAAGGCATTTAAATAAAAACTTTCTGGAATATTTAAAAGGAACAGCCAGTTATACATAGTAGATTTGCAGTTTCATGTGCAATCAGCTTTTTTTTTGTACAAAGTTATGTAAACGCTTTTTTTATTCCATAAGTAAAAATAAAATAAAATTTAAAAGAATGTTTTTTCTTACTACAAAACAAAATCTACCTCCTTCACATGCCACTTTGTGATCCCAGTTCTCCCCTCTGGGCCAAGGAGAATCAATCTAATCCCTCTTTGTACACTATAGCTCATAACATTATTCTTCTTAGAGCGAAGCCAGCTAGCCCCAGGAGTGACCACATCTGTTTGGGGTTAGCCTGAGGAGTGTGTGTATGTGTGTATGTGTGCGCCCATATGCACGCCTGTGTGAGTGTGTGTGTCAGAGTTCTTGAGTGTGAATATTATGTGTGCTATTCAAATTAAATGCCTTTCTTTCTTTACACTTCCTGCCTCTCCACCTACTGTGTTATCCATCATCACAACCTTTACCCCCCCAAAAAAAGAAAAATTAAAGAGTCATATTACTTGACGCTATTGTCTTTTTTTGGTTATGCAAAGATGAATCATGAATTCAACATTTATTTTTGCCCTTGCCCTTTGTTCAGCCAAGCAACCTACTTCAAAAAGCATTATCAAGCTCACCAAAATTCAGATTCCTTGCCAAATGAAAATTATTCCCTCTTACGGGAAAAAAAAAATTGGATTATTAACAATAGAAATCTGAAAATGTGTTGAAGTCATGAATGTGCCTCTCACTTAGGGAGGCAGGATTCACATTTTAAGTTTTCACTAAAGGGGATACCTCGCATACCATTTGCTAAATTTACATCAAATACAATATAGAGTATCTACAACAGAGTGTCTAAGTATGGAAGTCAGTATTTTAATATAATTGCCCATTTATATTAAAAGCCTCTTATAAAAACCTTTCCCCCTCCTGAAATAACCCCGTTTTCCCCCAAGGAGAATAATAGTCATAATTACACAGTAGTAACACATGACAGATAATGTTCCAATTTTAGAAAATTAGCTCTTTCTTAGACTTGCTACAAAACTCTTTTTTTTCTTGGTTTGACTCTAGTATCAGTGTCATATAGAATAAGGGTGTTATTTAATTTTTAAGGGTAAAGAACTATCAAGCAAAGAATTCACTAAGGTAAAATTGTTATGTGAGCTCAGTTGTGTTACTTCCATAGAAAATCAAGATAACTCAACATTGTTTTTGTTCATCTGCAAAGTAGTTATTTTTAAGTACCTTTTATGTCTCTTTTGAATTTAAAAAAAATGTGCTTACATCATATTCATCCTTCGTTTGGTAGGCCAAGACTTGTATGTAGCAGACTGTAAACTTAAGATATAATTTACTTTTGGATGCAGCTTAAATGGATTATTGTACCCAGTCGACTCAAAACCAGTTCTAAAATTCAGTGTTCATTTCTTCAACTCCATCATATCCAAAGCGGATATAGTATAATGGAGAAAGCACAAGGTGAGGATCAGGAGATGGTTCTGCTATTGGTAATTTGGGATAAGTCACATCACCCTCTGGGTCTTAGTTTGTTCATCTGTGAAATGAGGGTGTTGGACTAGAACCTAAGATTACTACATCGTGTCACTTCTCCATACACAATAATAATATTATTATTAATAACAACTGGCACTTAAGGTTTATGAAGTACTTTACATTATCTCATTGAAACCACAAGACAACCCTCTATAGTGGATACTACAGTTACGATTACTACCACTTAATAGATGAGGAACCCGAGGACAAAGAGATGAAATAACATGACCAGACTCACATAACTAGTATGTGTTGGAAACACAATTAGAACCCTGGTCTTGGGGCAGCTAGGTGGCACAGTGAATACAGAGCAGCACTGGAGTCAGAAGGACCTGAGTTCAAATCCGGCCTCAGACACTTAACACCAAAACTAGTCATGTGATATCGGGCAACTCATTTAACCTCAATTGCCCTACCTTTCCCCCTCCAAAAAGCAACAAAAAAAAAAAGAACCCTGGTCTTTCCTGACTTGTATTTAGATACAGCATCCTCTCCTCTAAACCACAGCGCCTCACATAACATTGGAACCACTGGAAACCCCAATTGTATGTAGCCTCTACCAAAAAAAATAGCCATGTCATTGCTAGAGAATCTTGATGGAACCAATAATATACCTGAGACAAAGACCTCCTCTTTCTCTTTTTTTCTCCATCTCCATAGCTTCCATAACACCCATAACCTCTCTAGAAGTAAATGAGGATAGCCCATATTTCTAATGTTCACGCAGCCTCACTTATGGCACTTACAATCTGTACCAAATAATTTAGTACTTTATAATATGTTCTCAAGAAACAATCTGGAGTGGTGGACATTAAATTTGGCATTGAAGTCAAGACCTGGGCTCAAGTCTTTCATCTGATGGGTACTAGCCACTTAATTTCACAGTCATTTAACAAATAGTTATTAAACTTGTACTATACGCCGGGCACTATGCTAGGTGCTGGGGATACAAAAAGAATCAAGAGAAAGTCCCTGCCCTCAAGGAGCTTACAATCTAATGGGGGGGGGGGGGGGGCGGGGAAATCCTGCCAGTATCTGAATGCAGATTGTAGATTCAGAGTCCAGGGTACTAACCTTTACACTGAGGAACTGATTCTGGGTAAGTTATTTACCTTTGCAGTGCTCTAGAAAATTCTCTTTTACATTACAACTTGCAAAGAAAGTGCTGATCTTCAATAGTAAAGAGAATCCAGTCATCTGGAAGTTCTTTCTGCCAGTAAAATCAGAAGTCTGATTGCAGTTTCTAATGTATTCTTACACCATCCTCTTATTTCTTATCTCCACAAAAAGATTATCACTCCTCTAGGGTTGTGCTGGTCTTTTGTATTCTCTCACTAATGCCAATTCAAAGTAGGGATACTGTAAGAACTTGTTAACTGTTCTAGAATTGCCTTTACAATCCTATCTGAGAAAAGAGATAGCAAAAAATACTTTTTCAGTTCATTTAAGATTTACTAATTCTTACATTTTCTGTATGCCCAGCCCTTAACATAATGCTTGGCACATAGTAGGTACTTAATAAATTTTAATGATTGATTGATAAATTATGTAGAGTTCTGCATATTTGAATCATGGAATCACATGGAAAGAACCATAGTCTAATCCCATCATTTTATAATGAAGAAGCAAAGATCCAGAAAAGTAAAGTAACTTGCCCCAGGTCAAAGAGCTGCTGGAGACAGCAAGGTGAACTGGCAAGAGTGCTGGATTTGGAGTCCAAGGACATGAGTTCAAATCCTGACGTGCCCATTTTACAACTTGTGTGACTCAATCCCTTCTCCTCTATGGTTCTCAGTTTCCTTGACTGTAAAATAATGGAATCAAATTAGCCTCAAACTTCCCTCCATCCCTAAATCTATGGTCCTTGTGACTGAGCTAAGTCAGAACACAGGTCTCTTGTCCAAACCTTCTTTCTGCTACCTAACTCTGGGAACATAATTTCTCCAATTTCCAACACATCCATCTCCACTGGTCCTAGAGCAAGGTGAACAGGCAAAAATAGAAATATTGTAGGCACTGACACTTCCATAGCAATGACAGAATGGAAATCATGGGGGCTCTTCTCAGAGGAGTGTTGCAGCATGAAATCTCTTCATGTGATTGGCCAATCTCTAGAGAACAGAGCCACCACAGGACTGAGGAAGAAGGGGAGAGTGCGTGCTTAACAGCCCCATGCCATGATTAACAGCCCTACTGGATGAAGCAGTTGAGCAAAATAGACTCCATTTCTAAAATCAAGGAACTCTTTTAAAAATTATCCACGGGGAATACACTTGCTCAGAAAACCAAGACACAACAGGGAACCTCTGTTTCATCCAAGATAAACAAGAGCCAGGGCGGGCACAAATCATAGACCATGAATCAACAGCCCAGTCACCTCGTCCCCTGCGCTGAGCAGAACCTTTAGGCAGTAACATAAATTTAGAGCTTGGAGGGATCCTGAAGGCTACTGAGTCCAATCCTTCATTTTACAAATGAAGGAACTAAGGCTAAGTAACTTACAGCTAATGAGCATCTGAGGTATTTGAACTCAGGTCTGTATGACTCCCAGTCATACAGTCTAGAACGTGACTAATTATGCTACCCGGCTGCCTATCAGATGTGCACTGGAAAATAGGCAGGTAAATATAAAGAAAGATCTGATAAAGAAATATCTGAAAGGAAGTATACACACACACACACACACACACACACATACACACACACACATATACACACACACATATATATACACACACATATATATATATACATACATACACACACATGTATATGATGTGTGTGTGTGTGTGTGTGAATCTCAGGATCCTTGGTAGAGAACCACTAGCCATATTTTCTGTATCTCCTACCTCTGTACCTTTGCAGCATACATCATTCTCTCCTCATTTCCACCACTTAGAATCCTTAATTTCATTCAGGGGCTCACTCATATACAAATTCTGATGGAAAGTCTTTCCTGATCTTCTTAGAGTATTACTCCTGTTCTCATCTAATTTCATCTAATTGTATATATATATATATATATATATACATATATTTATATATATATGGGCTCAAAAACAGTGCTTTACATATAAGAAGAACTGAATAAATCCTTGTTGGATTGAATTGATCCAATTTTGCTTCCCCCCCTCCCCACATTCCTCCACTAAAAAACGATCTCCTCCTTCATAGATAGCAACATTTGAGACATAACTGACTTTTGATAGAGAATTATTTTGTCGGTCCAAAAAAAAAAACCCAATCCACATAAGGGAAGAGTATTTAATACTCTATTTATAATATAAATAAAGGGATTCACCAAGTCTGCAACTTCCACAGATCCTGGGATTGTGAAGATTAAACGTACCCAGCTTGCTGTAAACAGACCTCAGCTCCTTCCTTCTCATTATTCACTTGAGCCCGAGCTATGGAATGCAACAAGGACCTAGTTAACAGAGGATTGTCCTCCCTTGAATTTGGATTAACATTAAGAGAGGAAAGAATGCTTAAAGGATTTGATCACGTGCTGCAAGCTTTACTGTGGCACTCGGGCCAATTACTGAAATAAACATATTCATCTTGGTCTAAATGAGTGAGTCAGCGAATTGAAAAGCCATTCAAATGAGGGGGAAATAAAACGCTTCTGCTGGTTTTGTATGTTTGATTATAATATTATCTTACCAGCAGCACCTGTCCTAGCATCTGTTTGTTGTCAGTAAAAATAGTCAGATTTGCTCTTGGTAATTTTTTTTCTGTTCATTTCAGCTGCTCCCCAAAGCCATAAAACCAAAAACAAACAAAATCAGTTTAAAAGATAAACTCTGAGGTTCAGAATAAGATGAGAAAGGCAAAGATGAGATAGCAGGGGGAAATAGGTACAGAGAAGGAAGGAAACAATAAAAAGCTAGTTTAGCTCAGAGAATAAGTGAGGACCTAGGGGGCTTTCAACTTCTAGATCTCCAATTCAGATCTATCCCCTGCTATGGAATGACCGAAAATTGGCATCACAAGATAACTGCCTGGTGGTCAATCCTGTAGTCTGTGGTTAATTCCTAGCTGGATTTGAGCAGAACTTTTCAAAGATACATTTGCTAAATCGTGGTCCTTCTTCCACTGAACTAAAGTGAAAGCTTCCTCCCACCCTCAAAAAAAAAAAAAAAGAACCCCTCTGGTCTGGGTTATCCCTGGTAAAAAACCAAATGAGATAGATCTGACACTGTTCTTTCCATTTGATTTCCCTCCGGAGGCTGTTGCTTCTTCAGCTATACTGGCATCATCACTCTGGAGAATGATAGCACTCACATGTTGAAAGCATGCCTGTCCTTATAAGAATGTATCAAATGTGTTATATTCTTCCTGGATTTTCAAGCTGACCCTCACTTTCAAAAATTTAAAGACAAAATTTAAATAATCCCCCATTCCCATTTGATTTTGGCAATAATAGATATTCTCATGATAGTGTCATTGAACTGTGACTATATGATCCAACACACCAAGGGGACTTGTTTGAGGCTAACCCTCTTTACATAGTCCCCTTCTCCCTAAGAATCAGTTTGCTGCAATGTATCGTCCAGATCATCTATCCTTTCATCAAAGCTCATAGTAAATCCCCAAGCCCTCTCATAGAATCATTGATTTAGAGTTGGAAAGGATGCAAGAGTCCATTTTATCCAACCTTCTTATTTTATAGATGAGTCACATAATCTCCCTTGTACAGTCACACATTTGGCGCAATGATCCTCGAACTGTGTGATCTCGGGACTCCTTTACACTCTTAACAATTACTGAGTAACCCTCTAAAGAGTTTTTGTTTATATGGATTATATCTACCCAATTTACTGTATTAAAAATTAAGATGTATTAGTATTATTATGAAAATACTTGTGGACCACCCAGGGTCCTCAGACCACACTTTGGGAGTAATTGCCGAAATAGATAGAAGACCAGAATAGCCCCAGAAATAGAGGCCCAGACTTGTATCGGAATGACCTGGGATCAAGTGATGCCCTTGACAAATAATGACTGTGTGACCATGGCACAACCTCTCAGTTTCCCTAACTCCGTAAGACTATGAAGTTAGGTGCAGCTAGATGGCGCAGTGAATAGAGCACTGGCCCTGAAGTCAGGAGAGACTGAGTTCAAGAAATCAGGCCTCAGATACTTGACACAATTACTAGCTGTGTGATCTTGGGCAAGTCACTTAACCCCAACTTCCTTGCCTGACTCCCTCAAAAAAAGAAAAAAAGACTATTAAGTTACAGACAAATTTCTAATCACCTTCTCTGAAGGGAGTTTCCACATCATCTGTACTATGAAATCACAGGTTCATACCCCCTTCTCAAAAAAGGATAGTATAACATATACGTTACTTTGTTTTTGCTGTTAAAAATAAGACCCGTTTCTTCTCTACATGAATTCCCTAGAACACAGAGCTATTCTTGAGTTCCTAAGATCAAGAGACCTAGGCACCCAGGAATTCAACTCAGTAGTCATAATAAGAATGTGCAGGTACCAAGCTGCGGATCAAAAAATGCCATGTGTTCTCCACATGGGGTAGTTAATACTTTGGGAATTCCTCTGAAAGGGCAGCCCTAACATTGCCCTGGCCTTTGAAATGCATGAGAAAGAACCCATACACTTCTAACTGCTATATATCTCAACCTAAATAGAAGGGCCTGGCACCACGGGATTCTTCTAGGGTGTCTGATGGATGGGCAACATAGCACCCGCCTGTCATCTCCAGGCCAAAAGACCTTTTGTTCCATGGCTTGCTGTAGTCTACCTTGCAGCAGAATTCAAAACAAAAGAAAACAAGAGCCAGCATCTCTGGTTTTTCTTCTTTGAACCATGGATCAATTCACAGGATGCTTGCTTCTTCACAAGCCCCATGAATCGACACTGAGCTCAGGGCCCCTCATTGCTGCAAACCCCCCAGAGCCCACAGGCTGGGGTGTGGGACTGTAGCAAAGGGAAAACAGAAATTAATCAGGCAGACTTACTCTTTGGAATATTGTTCTCAGGATGGTAAGCAGTAATCAACTTAAGTCTGCCCTAATGAAGTTCTTTGTCAGCCCTGATACAAGCTAAACAAGGTATTACCTCCGGTTTGGGGCCTGTGTAAATAATCATTGAAAGCCACATTTGAGGTAATGATAGAGCAAAGGCTTTCATAATGAAGGAGCAACGCTTGCCTTTTTTAAACTTTGCTGTGTCTAGAAAACATCTCTGCGGTAACTGTAAAGTGTTTGTCTTCCCCAAATGCTGGCCTTCCTGAGCCAGGGTGGATCTCACGTGCTGTGTTTTGCCTCTCTCCTCAATCAAAGTAATTCTCACCTCCTGGAATCAGAGGCAATTACAGCGGTGGGCCACCTCCCACTCTGATTTTGTTGGTCCTCATGCTTTTTCCATTGTCTGTTTCATCTCCTTTCTTTCTCACCACAAATATTGATGTAAATGAACATCTTCTCCCCTTGGGGGCTGCTTTGGAGGGATTTGTAATAAAACTGTCAAGGACAGTAGCCTAGTTTAACATATCTCCCCAGTGTCCTGCTGTGCCTGAGACGTCTCCAACCTTGAAATTCCAAAGTCAGATTCTTAAGTGACATTTCACAACTGGATCCAGCTGCACCTCCCAATGCTAATCTACTGCCAGAAATATAAGCAACTGCCTCCATATCTGACTCCACAACCGGGTCTAAAGGTACAAGAGCACTAACAGGAAATGCCTGAAATGTCTTAGTCTGTCAGGCACAGATAGCTCTGGCTCATTAGGAGAGTTCTGCTTCCAGATTTGCCATGGCAACCTCCAGAGATACAGATCTCCCATAAGTTAGTAACACTATGACACTATAGTTTGGCTTCTTGCAAAGAGGGCCAAGCAGAAGAGAGATTCCCTTATCAAAATAGAGAGGTTGCATGGTAAGGGGTATAAGGGGGGGTTTTTTTTACATGATTGAAACAACAGTCCCAAATAAGAGCAGGAAATATATCCATTTGTGTAAAGCAGTCTGTTGTCACATGAAAAGGAGAGGAGAGGAGAGGAGGGAACGGGAGGGGAAGGAATGTATAATGTATATTTTCTCTGGTGGGACTCCCAACTCTCAACATCTTCAGCTTTCTTCTTTGAAACAATAGCTGCTACCCAGGGCTAGGATGGCCTTGACAACCACCCTGACCTTCCAGTTTAGTAGGGTTAGACTGAGAACTCTGTGTTCCAACAGTAGGACATCCTCCCTTCTACCTTAAACCAAACTGTGATGAGGCAACATGAACAACATGTCTCTGGTGCTTTTCCCCCAATAAGTGATATTTAAGGGAAATTATCACCTTTTCTCATACTCTACTTTAGAATCCCAAATCTTCATTTTCTTCATCTTTTTTTCTTTCTTTCTTTTTTTTCATTTATTTATTTTTGCTTTTTTGGAGGGGAAAAGTTAGGGCAATTGGGGTTAAGTGACCTGCCCAAGGTCACACAGCTAGTTTTGTGTGTGTGTGTGTGTGTGTGTGTGTGTGTGTGTGTGTGTGTGTTAAGGGTCTGAGACCGAATTTGAACTCAGGTCCTCCTGACTCCAGGGCCGGTGCTCTATTCACTGCGCCACCTAGCCGCCCCCTTTTTTCTCTATTTCTTCTAACTCTTACAAGTCAGAAACCATATCTACAAAAACATACACTCAGAAGAGAGAAGTGTGAACAGACAACTCATGTAAGTAGAAAATGAGAATGGATGTATCTCTGAGTATCTTTTGTATCATTCAAGGAACAGTAAGACTGTATTAAGTACATGAGTGATATTGGGGAGTGACATCTGACAATTTGTCGTGCATAAGATCTTCTTCTGAAGCTGTACTTTCTAAAGCTGACCTACTAATTCTCAAGTTATTTTGAGTAGCCAAGTGGCACAGTAGAGAGTTAAACTTAGAGCTGGAAAGACTGGAGCTTAAACAGACCCTTAGATGCTTACTAGCCATGTGATCCTAGCCAAGTTTTATTTCTCCTCTGCCTGCCTTGGTTTCCTCAACTGCAAAACAGGAATAATAACAGCATCTACACCCAAGGATTAAATGAAATAATAACTGTAAAGCACTTACCACAGTGCCTGGCACGTAAAAAGAGCCTAATAAATGGTGTGTGTCTTTCATTAAGACCAGTGATCTTTCCTTAATCTTCTTTTATGATTCTGCTACATCTGACTGTTGATTTTACCCTCACACATTCTCTCCCATGACTTCTGTGACACCATTTTCCTAGCTTTTGGCCTGTTTGATTGGTCCTTTCACCTTCACTGATTCATCTGCTCTCATCTCCCAGGTCCTGGTTCCTTTTTGGTTCCCCTTCTTGTTCTGTATAATCTTCACAATCTCACGACAATACTTTCACAATCTAATCCATTGCTATGGCTTCAATTATCACCTCCGTACTGGGTACTCCCACATTTATAGATCGTCTTCATCTCTACCCTGTACTCCAGTCCCCATAATTTCAGGTACTTAGTCTATAGTTCTACTTGGTTGTCACAACAGCACCTCAAATTTGACATGTTTAAAACTCAACTCTTTATCATTTGAAAAAAAATCTGTCTTTTCTATCAACTTTTTAAATTTATTAATGGAACTACCATCTTCCCCATCACCTAGGCTACAACTAATACCTAAAGTCATCTAAGATTCCCCTCTTCTCTCACTCCCACATTCAGTCAGTTGCCAGACTGTTGATTCCACAATGTATCTTTCATCTGCGTCCCCATATCATCTCCATCCTAGCTCAAGCCTTCGTCACCTCTTGCCTGGAGTTTTACAATAGCTTCCTAACTAGTTTTCCTGTTCCCCTGCTCTGTTGTCTTACTGATAAAACACAAACTCTTTGTTGAGGTCTCTATTTCTGCTACCCCCCCCCCTAATTCATTCAGACCACTCTTTGCCTCCATCAATTTTATCCAGAAACTATCCTAGAGTCAAGGTGATAAACATACATATAATTGCTCACATCCTATACCCCTCACAAATAAGGCAACAACACAAACACAAACATTACTCTGTCCCCCAAACACAATTTGCATTGCTTTTTTTTTTCCTTCCTGCCTTTGCTCACATCATTCCTAGAATGGTGTCCTTCTTCCCTTTACCTTTCAAATTCCTATCCTTTAAAGCCTAGTTGATATGCCTCCTTCCCCATGAAGCCTTCCTTTCCTTTCAGACTTCATCCAATATTTTTGTTTGCAGCTCTCAGATTCATCACTATATTATCATGTAATATCATGAATTATAATTACGTGTGCAGGCCCCACCCCTCTCTTAAACTGTAAGTTCTTATCTCTCCCACCATGGAGCTTAGTTCTCTGAACATATATGATGTCTAAAAAGTATTTTTGAAATGAAGTAAAATCTCAGTCACAATGCTTAGTCTCTGCGACATATCCTTGAATAAAATCATAATATTATAAATAAAGTCTTGCTATGTCATATAATCATTCTGTTTGGTCAAGAAATTTTAATACGCCATTAACAGCAGCTTTGGTAACAACAAATTGAATATTAATATGTTGTGTTCTAGGGGCAAAGCCAAAATGCAGAATAATATGTGATGAGATCCATAAAACATAATTTAAAGATTAAAGATTTATTAAAAGTCCTCTTATATTTTTGTCATTTTTTTTACCTTTCCTTAAACCTAGGGAAAGTAATCATTCTCAATAACTCCATTATCTTGGGAGGAAGGAAAACATAAACCTGTTCTGGCTATGCTGAGATTTGTCTTTAATATACTGCTTATTGTGAAACATATATTATCCATGGATGTAATAGAAGGAGACCAGCTCTCACCCGGCCTGTCTTAAGCTTTAAGTGAAAACACCAACTCTTCAGGTGTTTATATATTAAGAAGGAAGGACCTAAGTATCTGGAAACAGATGATTGACTCAAGTTCTGCATGCCAACTGGGCTGTACAGAGTATCATTAATAAAGATCTCTCAGCTGTTTATATTCAAGACATGGAAAGAGAGGAAATGGGTTTAGAGTCTGGGATATGTATTTTTTAACACATTGTTCAAGCAGTCTCCTTCAGCTGTCTCTGAGTGTACAATAGTGTGATAAAACACTGGGAGAACATTTGAAGTGTAGTTGAATGACATATGCGTTGATTCTTTCCTTAAAGAGCCCCAATTCAACAGAAAGGTCATTTTTACACATTCTTATTATATTTGAAATTAAATGAACAGGGCATGAACTTGTATTTTAAAAGCTATAATGTTTTAAATTTTGCATGTTGTTATTCAGTCATTTGCAGTCATGCCCAGCTCTTCGATACCCATTTGGGTTTTCTTGGCAAAGATACTGGAGTGGTTTGCCATTTCCTTCTCCAACTCATTTTACAAATGAGGAACTGAAACAAATAGGGTTAGGTGACTTGGCCAGTCACCCAACTAGTAAGTTTCTAAAGCTGGATTTGAACTCAGAAAGGTGAGTCTTCCTGTCTTCAGACCTAGCCCTCTGTCCATTGTGCCCCCTAGAAGATACATATATAGCGATAGAGATATATCCAAATACACAAATATACCTATATACACATACGCATATATGTATGTATGCATGTATGTATTTATACATATGCTACAATATTAAATAACAAAGCTAGTTATCTAGATATTTATAGTCAATATTAGCTATGTATAGCATTTATGACATACTTATATTAATAAAAATAGATTATAATGATGACATTCAAAAAATCTCATACTGTATGCTAACACTTAGAGTAAGCTTTTACTTTGTGAAGCACAGTTTCAGAGGAATGTGTTCCAAATCTGTATTAAGTGAATTGTGCTATAAGGAGATTGTGTTGTTGCTATATATTTCAGGGGGAAGGCAGATGCCAGACAGGAATTATCATATAATTCCAACTATTCTCTACTTCAGTGTAAGTCTCGACTTTGTCTCCAATATATAACTTACCAGAAAATTAGAACAAATTTGGTTCCATTTCCATTCAATTAAGTTGCACTGGATATCTAAGGCAATTCAATTCACCAAGCACTTAAGCCCTTACTAAGTGTCAGTAACTGCACTGGGGGATAAAAAGACAAAATCAAAACCATACCTGCTCTGAAGGAGCTTATATTGTACTGGGTACTGTTAGAGTGTAATAACATGAACCAGATAAGTGGCTACACAGTATAAACATGGTAAATACAGAGTGATTTGGAGAGAAGGGGGGATAGAGGAAGGATGTTAACAGATGAGACAAGGAAAGACTTTTCCTTCAGCTGATGATACTTGAGTGAAGTCTTGAGAGGATCTAAAGATTCTAAAAGGCAAAGATGAAGAAGGGACAGAGTTTCAGGTATGACGGACAATTTGTGAAAGGCAGGGAGGCAGAGCCTTCTCGGGCTATAGAAGATTAAATTGGTAAGTGTAGTCATCAAGCTACACAGATTGTCCACATTAACATGATAAAGCTGGATATTTGAAAACATGGACAAATGACTAAATTTTTCACACTTGATCTGGATATTTGGTGTTGGGTAAAAACAGTGATGGGATGATTTAAGGACTGGATATTACTGATTAATCTGTTAGAGAAAATGAAGAAATTTCAGCATAGGGAGATACTACAATCTTGAAGAAATATATAGAATGGAGAAGAAACATTAAGTCCACGATGAAGAAGAAAGATTGCTGCTTGTTGAACAAGAAGAAGCAATGAAAAAGGTATTCTTGGTTAACTGTAGCAAGTTTCACAGAATCTCAGATTCAGTCTCATTAAGTGGATTGTCTCTTCTCGCATTTGTTGTTTTATGTTTTTTTTTCTTTGTTTCATTTCATTTAAATGCTGCAACACTTTTTTAAAAAATTAGTTTTGGAGAGAAAAAGCTAGAAAATCTACCTGTGTTTTGTATAAACAGCTTTCTCTTGTCAATAAAGTACTGGAAAACAACATTTGAAATAAGATAGCTGCATTCCTGACATTCTGTCCTTCCATTTATCAAAAATTTAAGTGTGTAAGACACTGGGAAGAAGGAAACAAACATTTATTAAGGACCTAATATGTGCCAAGCACTCGACTAAGAGCTTTACAATTGTTATTTCATTTGGTTCTTACTACCACAGAAGGTAAGTCTTATTATTATTCCTGTTTTACAGACGAAGAAGGTCAAAGTAGGCAGAAGTTAAGCAACTTGCCCAGGGTCTCACATTTAGTAAGCATCTGAGTTCGGATTTGAACTCAAGTCTTCCTGATTTCAGGTCCAGAGCTCTACTACACTGATACTTATATATGAAACCTTTAAAGTTCAAGCACAACTCATCTTAATTTTTCAGGCTTATTAAACTCAATCCTACCACACAATCAGCAGATTGGAACTCAGAGAATATGAGTCAAATGCTGGCTCACCTACAAACATCTGGCCTCTAAAAAATAAGTCTTCTTAAGTGTTTCTTTAGTGTAGCAAAACAAAACAAATTGACGCTGACTCAATACAGGAGAGAGAGGACCAGGCAAGATTTTGTCTACGTGTGGTATTTGTACTTCCTTCCCTGTGCAAAATACGCCACAATCACAATGCTTAGCTCATAAACAATACAGAGCTCTCCTGTTCAACTCTTCTTCCTCACAGACCTCCCTCCCTAGATTCCAAGATTCTCATTCTCCGCCATGAACAATCTCAGCCAACTTCCTGTGACTGGTTTGAATGGGATGAGCTTTCTGCAATATAACCGAATATAATCCAAAGAACAATGAGGGATAAGAAACATGAAATACTTCCTCACATGAAGGTTCCTCACAAACCTTTCATGTCTACTCATCCTGTGTTTTTTTTTTTAACATAAATCTTCCAGAGATGAACTATCTGGTGCCTTGAAGAAATTTCTCTCATTCTTTTAATCTGTAGATAGTACCAATGTGTCAACTGGGCTGTCAATCTGTTGTTTCTCATCCTCACTACTTGGTCAACCCAACTATTTTTTGAAAAGTATGTATATTTTATAATCTTTTTTATAGAACTTCTTACATGCAGGTCATATTTGGTAACATACCACAGTCTACTTTTAGTTATTACACACACTTCTATTTCCCTTTGGGTAACTCAGGACTTGGGTTTTTATGAGATTGTGGTGTTTCATTATTCATACTTTTGTGGCATCATGAGGAAAATTATGTCAAAGACAAGGATTTCTGAAGCAGGAAATAATTCAAATAATTGACAGCATCATAAAATTTCTAATATATATGTCAGTGTTGTCTTGTACTATTTAACCCTGGGCCCGGCCCATTATCTACCTGTAATGCATTCATGAACATGTGCTTGTGCACACAAACATACGTACAAATCTATTATAAAGAGAAAGAGAAACAAAGATTTATAAGTAACTCAATGGACTATCTATACGTTTGTATAGCTGTACATTCTAATCTAAGAAATGTGTACTTTTATTCACTTTGTTTTTATAGCTAATATGGTTAGATCAATTGCTTTTTTATTGATATGGCCATCACTGAGGGGTCTTTGCAATATTTTAGAGCTCTAATTAATATAAAGTCATCTTCAAATTATAGTATTCTGAGAATCTTGCTACTAATAAAGAATCCTTCTCAGGGCAGCTAGGTGGTGCAGTGAGTAGGGCGCCGGCCTTGGAGTGAGGAGGGCCTGAAGTCAAATCCGGCCTCAGACACTTAACACAAAAACTAGCTGTGTGACTTTGGGCAAGCCACTTAACCCCAATTTTCCTACCTCCCCCCCTCCAAAAAGAAATTTAAAAAAAGAAAAAAGAAAAGAAAACATTTAAAAAAAAAAAAAAGAATCCTTATGTTTGAATTTTGTTCAGCCCATCTTCCATGATACTGGTTAACACCTTCAAAGAGAATATGCTTACCTGTTCTGAACACTGCTTGATGTAATACTCAAGACAATCATTGAACAAAATCATCTCCTTGTTTGTATCTCTCATACATTAATATTCTTCCTGTAATACTATATGGCTCATCACAAAGGTCATAAGATAGAGAATGAACTTTAGTCCTAATCACTCTATTTTTTACTAACTATGAAATTATTGTGTTAGGTGAATTTTAAAAAAAACTTCAACAATATCACTCCTATCAAGGAGTCTTTATCTCCTTTAGGAGGAGGAAAGTCTTCTGTGATTACTATAAACTAGGAGTACCAGTAGTGAATCCCACTTGGAAGTATCTCTGTCATTTACTGGAGTATACAAGCTGGGTGAAGGAAAGAATCAAAGCTAGAAAAAACACAGAGATTTAAGAAATCAGTGAGGAAAAGGAAAACAGAGAGGAATTACTGCTGTAAAGAAAATGAATATAGATCAACTTAGGTTGGCTAAAGGGCATTTTCCTAGTAGATGCTAAACACATGGGAAAGTCTGAGGAAAGACTTCTCTCTCCCTAGTTCTAAGTTTCTACATGAGAAACCTAAGGCCCTATTTCTGAGAGAGCATATTGCTTTCATTCCATCTCCATGTGTTCTATAAAACATTCAAATAAATCATTATTCCAAGAAGAAAAAGTAATTTATAGGCTGTAAAGATGTAGAGGCTGAAGGAACTTGAGCAATCCTCTGGTACAACCACTTCATTTTACACAACAGAAGCCAGAGAGGTAAGAGACTTACCTAGAGTCAAACAAGAAACAAATTCAGAGTAGAGAGATTCAAACCCATCTCCAGTCTGCAAATTCAGTGTGTACTGATGTAATATTACATTCCTAAGTCTGTAGCTTGGAAACCCCTAGAAGAGGAATGGGGAACTTGCCCTAAACTAACTACATACTAGAATGTTAATTATCTCCATCGTTTTCTTAATATTTTCTACCTACTACTATGGTATAATAATGTTGCTTTCTGTGAATAAACATGTACAAGTCACTTCTTCACTTAAAAATTCTTATTGGATCGAAAAGGTTTTAGTTTTGCCAGAGTCAAACTATCTAATGCATAGAAAAAAAATTTGTTGTTCAGTCATGTCCAATTCTTTGTGACCCCATGGACCATAGAATGCTGTTTGTGGGGATTTCTTGGCAAAGATACTGAAATGGTTTGCCATTTCCTTCTCCACTGGCTCACCTTTTGTCAGACATCTCCACTATGACCTGTCCATTTTGGGCAGCCCTGCAGGGCATAGCTCAGAGTTTCACTGAACTAGGCAAGAGCCTCTGCCACAACAAGGCAGTGATCTAAGAAGAAACAGAAAAATTACCTTTGATTTAAAAAAATTAAAACCAATTGCCAGTAACCCCACATACTTTATTTTTCCTTACAAAGCAGTGAGTTCTAGTAACTATATTAAACAAAATATCTGTTTAAATGTAGGCTTTCACTAAACCATTGACAAAGGCATCTTTTCATAAGGCTACAGTACAGACATTGGTTTTTCTTCTGTGGCCACATGGAGCCAGAAAGGAAGGGCAGGGACAGGCCCTGCGGTGCCTTCTGATCCAGAACCAAAGGAGTTATTTTGTCTTTAACAATAAACATAATCTTTTCTATTCTGATTGTATTAGGTCCACTAAATTATGTCTCCTGAGGGGGAAAAAAGTGGTATAAATAATTAACAGGAGAATAAATTCAACTACATTTATTCCAACTTGTCTCCCTTAAGACAGAGGGAGTTAAAGTTAAAATTACAAAATTGCAACCCACTGGATTAGTCACTCCATTTATTGCATGTTACTACTTTCATTTTGCAGATATAAATGAGGAGAAGCAAGTTTTGCACAGTATTTGTAAAATAAGATTTTAAATGTTTTGTAGGATCAAGGAACAAGAACATTTTAACCTGACCATCACTAAGAAATAAACAGTTTCAAAATGAACAGTTTCAAAGTGGGGAAAAAATGATGAGTGTTGTGTCATGATAATCAAATAATTATATTCCATTAGGGCCAATTACTGACTTCGAGATTTTAGTTTCACTTTTCACAGTGCCATGGACAACAGTGTATCAATAAAATGGAAAATTATCATGAAATTAAGAAGATAAATTGAAATAAAGAGATTTATAGGAACACAGATAAATATGGACATAATGCAAAGCTAGGAAAGCAGAACCATATTTATGTTGACTAGGAATGACTGTACTGAGGAAAGAACTGGTAAATATTTATTGTTATGTGTATGCTGAAATTCATTTAAAAATGTAAACAGAGACACATGTTTAATCAGTTTGATGATTAAATACAAATTCAAAATAATTATTTTTAAAAATTTAAATAGAATTGCAGGTAGAGAATGACCTATATGTTTTCAGACATGACCAATACAACAGAAATTTCTCAGGACAGGAGCCATTTATGAGAGTTGGAGAAGGATTGTTGGGAAAGGTGGCAGTAGTAATTGTGATGCAAAAAAAAAATAAAAGAAAGAAAATTGTGTTTGTAAACGACATAAAAATATACAGAAGAAAAGAAAAGAAGTGGATAAAAGTATGGAAATGAAGGGTAGTACTGGCTCTACCCATAACGCTGACAACTGCTTAAAATAAAAAAAGCTGTACACAGCAGATTCACGGTTTCTTATGCAATCCTCTTTTCCTATACTTTTAAAAATGAACATATTTATATTTTTGATGAATGTCAAGTTCAAATTTTTTAAATTTATTTCTAAAAATTTAATAAGACCCTGGAGTTTTCATTCCTCCCTTGCCCCCTCTAGTCCTTTTTCATTGTGTTATCTAGAAAGCCCAGTCTGTCACTTATAACCAGTTCCATGTGCCATGACTATGTTCTACCTAAAGGGGACTCAGCATTCCATTCATTGTACGTAGCACTTTCACATGTCCTTTGATATGTATGACTGTGGGATATCACAATTACAACACTCAGACCAAAGACTGATTGCAGGGCAAGATGTTGGCCCAGTCAAGTCCTTACTTAGACTTATGGCAAATCAGAATTGTGATCTCAGTCTCATTTCTGACCTATTCTACTCAACATTCTTGTCTAGATGACTCCAGTGTTTAATGATCTTACGTATCTTTTTACATTTAAGATGAAATAATAGCACATATGTAATGTTCTATTCCACATAATCATATACAGTAGTAACATAATAATGCAGGAAATATGTCTATGTCTGGTCTTTACAAAAAAAATAATGATAATAATAATCAGGTGGCATTGCAGGTGTGGAGTGTGGTCCATTTTAAGACATTTCTATTTAACAGTGGTAGAATCAAGTAAAGTCAACTGAAGTAAGACAGTAGACCTAGCTTACTACAAACAGCATAAAGGAAAGGCCAGTTGCATAACTTCTATGTGTCTTACTTCCTTGACAATGAACACATTTCAGACACTCCCTCTGTAGATAACTCAAGAGAATACTTCCAGGTCATATGACTATAAAACTCAATCCTACACCCTTGCCCCCATCTTCCTCTTTCCAGTGTCATAGAGTTCAGGAAGTTATGCAACTGGAGGAGAGACCTAGGCTGATGAACCATGAATTGTCCAGTGTGAGAAGAGGTTGAGATGCTTTGAAATCCAGCCACCAAGGAAAGCAGCATCAGAGGAGATAGATTCAAAAAGTTGGAAACACGGGAAAGTAAGAGGTGGGGAGGACCAAAGATGCCAAATATTTCAGGAAGAAGAAAACACAAATACTTTGAATACAAGCAGATAAATTTACAGCAGAAGGAATTATAGCCCCCAGATCTAGTAAATTAGTTCAAACATCTATAAATAACTACTTCAAAACAAAGGAAAATGATACAATATGTGATGAAAAAGAGGGCCTTGTGGAATGTGAGGAGAACATGAAACCACAACATGCTGTTTCTGAGTAGTTTAAAAGAGAAACGAGTATTATGAGAACAGAATTTATGGTCTGCACAACAAAAATATTGGACAGAATGGAAAAAACTAGATCACAAGACTCACCAAAGAAACATAAGACAGAACAACAAACCGGGAATAAAAATATATTGAAATGAAGAACAATCTGGAAGAAGAGAAGCAAAGAACAATAACACTAAAATAAATTATGCTTAATATTTAAGCAAAACATACTGATCTCAAAGATCAGATCCACAAAGACAACCTAAGAATCATAGGTTTCCCCAAAAAATACAAGATGAAAAACATCAATACCGTAATAAAATAAAGAATACGAGAGAATTTCTGAAACAGAAAATGAAATATCAATTGAAAAAATTCATAGTCTCCAAGAAAAAAAAAGCCAAGGCTAAAAACTGCAAGACACATAAGGGTTAAATTCAATTCAGAAAAATAAATTCTGCAAGTGATCAAGAGAAAGACCTTCAAATACAAAGGAAAAGAAATTCAAGTAACATGAACTATTCTTCATCCACCAGAAAATGCAGGAGAGAATGGAATATTGTATTTTGAAGAGCAATGGTACTCAGGATTCAGCCCAGAGTGACCTATCCTACAAATCTGAGCTTAGCCATAAATGGGGAAAAAAAAGACAAATTCGATAAGAAAAAGACATTTGAAACATTCTTCAAAAGAAAACCAGAACTGAAGAAATTATCTGTGTCTTGAAAATCCAGAAAACAGCAATGTAGGAGTGAATAAATGCAGCAAATAAGCTTAGCAACAGCAACAGAGAGGCAGTAGAAAGACCAGTGAGAGACTTATTTCTAACCGTACATAAGGAGATAAAAATCATGGTAGAAGTTCGATGAAGGTAACAGGGAAAAAGCAGAGATATTATATATAGAATTTGTGTACACTTAAAAAACAAACATGTACAAATTCAAATTCATTTAAAAAATTATCTGAGCTTCAGAAAGACATAGACAATAACACAATAGTAACAAGAAATTTCAAAACTATCTCGGTTTTGGAAAAGTCTGAACAGAAAGATAAGCAAAATTAGTGGAAAAACTACTTAAAAGACTTGTGGAGTCTTCTAAATGGGATGATGAAAGATTATAAATATTACTTAGCACCACATGGAACTTATAGAAAAATTGAGCATATACCGGAGTACAGAAATGTTGACAACAAATGTAAAAGGGCAACAACAGTCCATATATCCTTTACAGATCATAATGTAATAAAATAGGCATTGGTTCCAAATTGGCATCAGAAACAAAGGATTTATACCCAAATGGAGGTTTAACAATGAAATTTTCAATAATGAGTGCAATAAAGCTCAAATCATAAAACAATGAATAATTATACAAAAGAAAATTAAATTGATAAAGTAATATACCAAAATTTCTAGGGTACAAATAAAACTGTCTAGGGAGGGGGGCAGAGCAGATCATGTCCCTATAAACACAAACTAACAAAATAGAAAAAGTGAAGGTCAAAAAATTGAATATGTATTCTAAAAAATTAGAAAGACAATAAATAAGCAAACCTAAAATAATCACAAAAGGGAAATCAAAAATTAGAAATGAAATAGATAAATTGGAAAAACTAGAAATGACAAATAAAACTAAAACTGGTTCTTTGAAAAGACTAATAAAATGATAAACTAGCTAATCTAATCAAAAAGGAGAGAGAAGACAAAAAATATCAATAAAATAGCAAATGGGGAAGGTGAAATCACAACAAAACAAAAATAAGCAAAAAGAGTAATTAGAACTTATAATGCACAATTATAGTCTAACAAAAAGGAGAAAACAAAAGAAATAAAATTAAAACTTTCCAAAATATAAAATATTCAAACTATTAGAAGACTAGATAGAGGTATTTAATAATTTAATCTTATAAAAGGAAATAGATCTATCTGTAAAAGAACTACCAAAGGACTTTCTAATTCTAATGAATTTCCAAGAGAAGCCTATCAAACTTTTAAAGAAGAATTAATGCCTAGACTTCAAAAATTATTTTCAAAAATTGTGAAAGTACCTACCAAATCTTTTTTAAAATTTATTTATTTACTTTTGGTTTATAACATTCAGTTCCACAGTGCCTTGTGTTTCAAATTTTCTCCCCCTTCTCCTTCCCCTCCCCGCCATGGTGCTGTGCAATCAAATATAGGATCTACAAATACTTTTACATTAAATATTAGTCAAGTTGTAAAGAAGGATTATAACCAGTGGAATAAACAATGAAAAATAAGAAACAAAATAAAAAGAGAGAGATCAAGTAGTTTGCTTCAATCTGCATTCAGACTCTGTAGTTCTTTCTCTGGATGAGTATAGCCCTTTTTCTCATGAGTCTTTTGGAGTTGTCTTCTAACCTTGCATTGCTGAGAGGAGCCCAGTCCATCCATGTTAGTTGGCACACATACTTTGTGTCTGTAATTGTGTACAAAGTTCTGGTTCTGTTCTCCTCACTCAGCATCAGTTTATATGCCTCTCCAGGTTATTATGAAATCTGTCTACTCCTCATTTCTTACAGTACAATAGTATTCCATTACATTCATGTATCACAACTTGTTCAGCCATTCCCCAACTGATGGGCATCCCCTTGATTTCCAATTCTTTGCCCTCACAAAAAGAGCTGCTAGAAATATTTTTGTACAAATGGGTCCTTTTCCCAGTTCTATGATTTCTTTGAGATACAGCCCTAGAAGTGGCACTGCTGGGTCCAAGGGTATGCAATTATTTATAGCCCTTTGAGCATAGTTCCAGATTGCTCTCCAGAATGGTTGAATCAGTTCACAACTCCATCAACAATGCATTAGTGTTCCAAT
>CM053588.1:261917808-261940064 GCA_028646515.1 Pseudochirops corinnae | reverse complement strand
CCATCCTGCCCTACCGGAAAGTTAGAGGGGTGAGGGGGGAAGACATAGGAGAGAATAGATTGGGGAAGGGGTGATACACTAGGATGGTTGTTTTGGGGCAGTGGGTAGGGGAAAGATGGGAAGAAAATTTGTAACTCAAAATTTCGTGGAAACGAATGATGTAAACTAAAATAAAATAAAAAAAAAAAAACAAATAGATGTAAAACTAAGAGTTATTCCCCAATAGATAAGTAGTGAAAATATACAAACATTTCCCAAAAGATGAATTGCAAAGTATTCACAACCACATGAAAGAATATTACAAGTCACCAATAAAAGAAATGCACATCAAAACAACCCTGAGATTCTACCTTATATTTTTTAAATCAGCAAAAATGATTAAAAATGGCAATATTCAATGTTGGAGGAGTTGTGGGATAATGATCATATTAATACTTTGTTGGTGGAATTGCATTTTGAACCATTTTGAAATGCAATTTGAAATTATACAAATAACGTGACTAAAATATCTATCCTCTTTGAACCAGAGAGTCCATTACTGTTCATTACCCTCCCCCCAAGGAAGCCATGGAAAAGAAGTCCCTATACATGCCAAAATATGCATAGCAGCAGTTTTTGTGAAAGTAAAGAATTGGAAAGGAAAAAAGGGTGGGGGAATAAAAATCCAAAATTTGTTGAATTTAAAAGCATCAATTATCTTCATCAAAGTTTCTCAACCAAATATTAGTTATAGCCAAAATATCAAAAACCATTTAAGAAGTAGACCATTAAAAATGGGTGGGAGATTCTATGGCAGGTGATTTAGCTCCAACTGATCCTAAAAGTTCTCTACACTATTCCTTGAGGTTAAGTTTTAATCTTTGGAAACTATGATTTGAAAGCTTTGAGGATTTTAAAGAAAAATGTTGGGTTTAAAGTGAAATTTAGCCTACTTATGTTTGAGGATCCTAACTTCTCTGGAGTGGAAATAATGATATTTTAAAGAGAATTTGCATGCTCACATGCACACACACACAATGAGAAGTATCACCAAAGCTCTCAGTTAAAGACATACTGGTAAGGTGGTCCCACTTGCTTCAATTATCTTATCCTACATAAAAATTCATTATAAGTCAGAACATTCTATCATTCTATTCATTGCGCCACTTAGCTGCCCCTTATTCTATCATTCTTATGGAGAAAAATCTGGGGGTTTGGAGCAGAGAAAGGGGGCAGGGATGGGATGGAAAACCCATCTCTTCATAGGGCAGTGGTCCCTCCTGGCTAGTCAAGTAGAAGCAACGTTTGCAAGCAAGCAGGGCAAACCTTCAAAGCAGGCAACTCTCCCATTGTCTTCAGTTCCATTATTCAGCTAAAGAAGGGATGCATAAATTCATGAGATAAGGTTGTTTTTTGTTCTTTCCACATAATATTTTTTTTAAATGACTCCTGAATGGACTAAATTCATGGAATTTTAGAGTCGGAAGGGGCCTTTGAGCCAGTTGTCCAGCTCATCCTCCAGATGAAACTCCACTATAAATTACTTGACAAGTGATCATCTGACATCTGCCTGAAACCCTCCAGGAGGAACTCGCTGCCTCCCAAGGCATCCTATTTCACTTTGGGACAGTTCTAATCATTAGAAAGTTTCTCCTACCATCAAGACTCAATTTAACTCTTTACAGCTTTTACATAATTGTTCTGTTCCCTGGGGTCACACAAATCTAATCCCTTTCCACAAGACAACTATTCAAGTACTTGAAGACAGTTATCATGCACCCCCACTGAGTCTTCTTCAGACTAAATGGCCTCAGTTCCTTCCATTATTTTTCAAGTGCCATGAAGATAACTTACCTTATGAGTCATCTTCTTCAAAATGCTCTCCAATTTACCAATTCTTCTTCCCAAACTGTTGTTCATTTAGATCAGAAATTAACATAATCCTTCAGACTGGGCAAAGAACAAGATTATTTTCTCTTATTAATGAACTACTATGGCTGCCCTATCCAATGCTTACTTATCTTAAGCTTGACATATAACAAAATAGTTAGTCTAATGGCAGTATTCCTTGTGAAATGATGGAAATACTCAAGGACATTTTAATTTTATGATGCCAAGTGACTTTGTAGAAAAAGCATTAGACTAAGAATTAGGGAACCAAGATTCCAGTTCTGACTCTGCCACCAATTGGAAAAGTCACAGTCTTCTTAGGGTTCAATTTAGTTGAACTAAATGATTTCTAAGTTTATTTTCAACTTTAAAAATCAGATTCCTCTATTTTATGACAACCTATTAGAAACAATACTGGATTTATATTCCACAGTAGGCTACAAAATCTATCTAATTATGTAAGTGTGTATATAATTTCTCTTATGAACTACAATTGCCTATTATATATTTCAAACTGGCTGTCCCATAGACATCTCAAAGTCAACACATTTCAAAATGAATTCTTTGTCTTTCCCAATTTCCATAAGCATATTTTTCCTCTGAGCTTCATTCTTTCTTTCAAGGATAACATTATCCTTCTAGTCACCCATCTTTACAACCTCAAGGATATTCTTGACTTTTCAATCTCTCTCTCTCTCTCTTTCTCTCTCTCTCTCTCTCTCTCTCTCTCTCTCTCTCTCTCTCTCTCTTTCTCTCTCCACCTCCTCACCCCCCTCTCCTCTCCTCTCCATGGTTGCCAAATCTTGTCATTTTTACCTCCACAATAATTCTGATTTCTGTCCCATTCACATGGCTACCAGGTTGGTTCAGGCCCTCATCACCTCTCTATATACTATTGAGAAAGTCTTTTAATTAGTCCCCCTGCTTCCAGTCTCTCCCCTCTCCTATTCACTCTCCACTTAGTAACCAAAGTCATTTTCATAAAGTACAAAGCCAATTATGTCTCTCAACCACTCAAAACCTCCATTAGCTTTCTAGTATCTCTAGGACCAGATGCAAGCACCTCTTTTAAGTTTGTAAAGCCCTTTACAACCTGGTCCCAACCTAACTCTCCAACCTTATTATATGCTATTTCCCTTGTAATCTCTAGACCCAACAAATTGTTCTGCTTGCTGTTGTTCACATGAAATACTCTGTCTCCTACATCTGTATCTTCATGCAGGCTGCCGCCTTAGTCCTTTAATGTACCACAGTCTCGCTTTCCCTTCTTTAAAATTCCTCGTTTCCTTCAAAATTCTATTCAAGTGATACCTTTAAAATGAAACCCTTTTATATCTCCCTGCTGCTAGTGTTTGCAAAAATTTTATCTTTTATTTTTTCCTCACTATTTGTGTGCATGTCTTTCCTAATAAAATGTAAATTCTTTGGAGGCAGACACTGTTTCAGATTTGTCTTTGTGTCATTAGTTCCTAACATGATGCCTGGCACACCATAGGTGTTAATAAATCCTTGTTGATTGATTGATATAAATGTTTATCATCATAGCATCATAGGATCAGAGATCTAGAAATGGAAAGGACGTAAGAGATCATGTAGGCAAATCCCCTCCTTTTACAAATGAAGAAACTGAGGCTTAAGGATATTAAGGGACTTGCCCAAGATTACACAGGTATTAAGTGGCAGAGTCACTTTCAAAATCAGTTACAGTGAGTTCACATGCAAGACTCTAATGTAGGTACTCTTTCCACTATACTACACTCAAGGGAGGGTTGACTGTAGTGTTAAGGAACACAAAACCAAATAATCTACCTTAAATGGTGTCCATTTAAGACCAAACATAAAGGTGAAACCTGTAAACTGAAACAATGGAGAACTTTCCAAGTAGCTTGACATTTTGGTCCAGCATGATCAAACATAAGAGTCATAGAACTGTAAAGTATCTCTAAAATTACATCACATGATCTCCAAGTTGGGAGGAATCATAGGATCATAACTCTGAAGCTTCACCATATGATTTACTCATTCCTGAACAAGAATGCCCTCTGCAACATACCTAATAAGTGTCACAGTTTTTGTTTGAAGATCCCGAATGAGGGGCAACCTATTACCTCCTAATACAGCAAACTCAACTTTGGAGTAGCTCTAATGCTTAGAAAATTTTCCTTTACATCAAGCCCAAATCTTCCCTTTTAAAATGTTTGCTCATTGCACTTAGTTCTGCTATGTGTGCCCGAATAAAAAAAATCTTATCCATCTTCCACATGATAACACTTCAAAGACTGGAAGATAGTTATTATGCCTTCTCTCCTCCAGCTTAAACAAAGCCTGTTCCCTCAGCTAATCACCATATATCATCATTTCAAGGTCCTTCATTCACCATCTTGGATGGCCAGCTCCAGACAATATTCATTTTATCACTGTCCTTCTAAAAATCGGGCATATAGATGTATATTACTCCATCTGTGGTCTGACTAGGGCAGCATACAAGGGGATTATCAACATCACCATCATCATCATCACAATGGCTAACATTTATAAAACATTTTACAGTGGTCCTTACAATAACCTCGGAAGATAGATGCTATTATGATCACCATTTTACAGTTGAGGAAACTGAGGCAAACAGAGGTTAAGTGACTTGCCCAGGATCACACACTCAATACATGTCTGAAGCTAAATTTGAACACATGTCTTCCTCATTTCAAGTTCAGGGTTTTATCCACGGTGCCACCTAGCTGCATTAGTCTTGGACGCTACGTCTTTCTTAATACAACCTAAAATCACATTAAGATTTTGCCTGTCATACTGTCATTGTGACTCAGATGTCCAGTCATTTTTAGTTGTGTTCAACTCTTTGTGACCCCGTTTGGGTTTTTGTTGGCAGAGATACTGGAGTGGCTTGCCATTTCCTTCTCCTGCTTTGTGTAGGGTCACCCAGTTAGTAAGTGTCTGAGATCAGATTTGAACTCATAACCATACAAAGGTCTAGTTCATATCTCTCTATCTTTTCCACAAGAATAATGTGAAAGACTATGGAAAATTCTTTGCTAAAATCAGGATTAACTATAGCTATACCATTCCCCTGATCTACCCATCTAGTAACACTCTTAAAAGAGGAGCTAAGGTTAGCCTGACGTGATTTGTTCTCAGTATAGCAATGTTGCTTCAATGTAATTGTCCTTTCTTTTTACAAATGATCACTTATCATGCCTCTAATAATACATTCTAGAATCTTGTAAGGAATGCAGTTCAGGTCCACAGGAATGTGGTGTACAGATTTCATTCTCTACACTCTTTTGAAAATTGACCCATTTGCCCTTCTCCAATCCTGTGGTACCTGTCTAACCCCTTCATTTTACAAACAAGGAAAGTCTTACTTAGAGAGCTGACATGGCTTACCCTAAATCATACAACTAGAAAGTGGTAGAGCCAGATCTTGAGTACAAGTCTCCTGACTCTTGGTCCAATGATTTTTTTCTACTGAGCCATGCTGCATTCCTTCTGGATGTCTGAGTATTTCTTTTACTTATCCCCATTGCCTTCTAGCCTTCAGAATAAAGTTACTTAATAAAAGTAAAAGCAATGCTTCTCAACATTTTTTTGGCCCTCAGATCACTTCAAGGGCCCGTGAGATCCTCCCAAATACATTCATTCTCACTTGACTCTGAAACAGAACACTAGGGACTGCATTAGACAAGAATATATGAGGGACACTAAACTGAACCAAATTTTCAATTTACCCCAAATTGAACCAAAATGTTCAATTCACTAAAGAAACAAAACTGAAGGTTATATCACATCTTAGCTTTTGATAGATCCTAGATGACCAAAAAGCCCCTTTTAGGATCTCAATTATCTGCAAAATTTATTTGGAGATCCAGAATCCCAAAGACTTCCAGTGTTTGGAACAAGCTCAGCAGTCATTTAGTTCAACCCATTCCTGAAAAAGGAATCATTTTGAAACATAAGTAAGTTGTCATCCAGTCTTTGTTCAAAGGCCTCCAATGAAAGGGAATATACTGCCTCCTTAGGATGTATAGGGGAATCCACTAGGATAACTATACAGACTGGAGTCAAGAAGAAAAAATCTGATGAATTCATAAAGCTGATGAAATAGTTTAGAGTACAGTGATCATTTTTTTTTAAAGAATAATCCAGAGGATTCTAATGTCCTTACTTAAAAACCTGGTATGTTTATCAAACTTAATTCTCTTTCTGTTTTTCATAAGATTGAATTCCAAGTGAAAAGATATTCCCTACGTCTCTGAAACATTGAATGATTGCCAAGGTTTAAACATCATAGTCCAAGACTGCTGGCAAAACATATGAACTGAGAGCCAACCAAAGAAAGAATCCCCTTATTTCTAACCCTGACAAGCTCTAATTTGTATGTAAACCAAGCCATTTTTCAAATAACGTCTCTGAATAAGATACACTATTATAGCAGTCAGTACCCATAACCATCAATTTCCAGGTTGTTTTTATTTTTTCAAGTATAGAAGTGAATATGAATCCTTATGTGCTTGGAAGTCAGACCAGAACGATTCATTAATATAGTGAGCTTGAAACATTGGGTTTCTAAAAGCTAAACCCTTACCTTTCAATGTTTCCTTTCCTCTAGGGATTAATTCAGAGTCCAATTCCCTCTAAACTACTAATTACAGCACTAGCAATAAATGCCTCTTTTCCACTTTTTCAGTTGCAAATCATTGTTCCTGGAGAACTCCAGATACCAGGCAAATTCTAAGGAGATGCGCAGTCCATAATATACATTATAAAACCCAAGGTTAAAATCGACACTTCTTGTTCTGTTTCCCTTGTATGACTCCACAAAAAGCATGAATAACAATGTGACTTTCTGTGAATGTGAATGTGAATGTGTACCAGGTGCAAGGACATTCTGATCTTCAAGTTAGTGAATACACCAAGGACTTAATTGCCAGATGACTTAACTCTTCCAAAAAGAATTGCTGCCACCAAAGTCTCTTTATTAACAGAACCAACTATAAAACATCACATAAAAGAACTTATGCTTTTCAAAAACAATGGTTGATCATAGCTCCATATTTTTTAACAGACACTCAACCTTGAAATCCTATCCATGAATGGCAAGTTTGTTCTTTTATTAAAATGTTTGCTCAACATGAGGATTAACCAAAAAAAGATTGCCTGTGTCACTCCATGCTTTCATTCTGCCTCTTTTGGTTATTCTTTCAAGCTAATTTTCACTGTGTAAGAGCCTAAAATTCTTATGATGCCATAAGCAAATATTGAGTCTTATTGTGAATTTAAAGGAATTCAATTATCATAATGGAACACCACTGAAAGTTATAATAATGTAAGGTCATTGGACAGTCCTTAATTTCCAAATTAGCATTCAATTCAGTTCTAATCAACTGTTATTAAAGACCTATCATGTGATACGAGTTGACAAAAAACATAAATAAAGATGTATTCCTACTCAAAAGGGGTTTATAATCTGTTAAGAGAGAAGATAAATACACATAATTATAATACAAGTTAGAAAATGATCATTGCATCAGAGATCTACAAAGTCTACAGCAGGACTCAGAAAGAAAAAATATTTCCCACTGGATGATAAGGGCATGTTCATGGAAGAGGCAGTATTAAAGGGGGCAGTGGAGCCCAAAGGAATTAACTAATATAGACAAATTCACTGAGATGCTAAAATGTGGCACATATTCAAGTTGCAACAAATAGTCCAGTTCAACTGTAGAAGAGAGTGTGGAGATCAACCATGTCTCATGGAAAGTACATTCCTTTCTTGCATAAATTCTGGGGTTTACCTAAAAAGTGAATGATGGGATTTCCAATAGTACCTTCTTTTATCTGGTGTGCAAAAGGGCCCACACAAATTTGAATGGCACCATAATAATTTTAATATTTGAGATTTAGCTCAGTTAAGCCTGATTCTGATTCTATCTTTTCCTTGTTGCCAACAAAAGATTGTCCTCATTCTGAAATACATCTCTGCTAAGCAGACCTTCAGGCTAGCCAAAGTGCCCTAGACTAGCCCTTAAGTGCTGGAATGAACTTTCATTGCCTGGAAAGGAACCTGAGTTTGAGAAATGCTTGCAGCAAACATCTCAGAAAATTATTATTCAACTACAGTGATCATATAGCCATTTCTAAAAGCTCTGCACTGGCATGCTTGGCAGTATTGCCAGTTTCCAGATGGTTTCCATTCACTGGACCCAGAAAGAACAACTGCTAATTGCCTTACCCTGGACTCCCCTAGTAGGTGTAAACTTTCCATATGAGGCATGAGTATTTAGTCCCATGATCCTTGTTAATACTAATAAACAGAGCTTTAAAGTCAAAATGTTGGCCTTGGTAGAAGAACCAGTGAAACATATGGATTCAAGATGATCACTTGCACATGAACAATAGGTTCCAAATCTTGGAAGTTTTATTTCCCTTCCCAAATTCTGTCCCCGTGTCTCATAGATATTTGCGAACAGGGGGAAAGCATTTGACCCTCAATTCTACCATTCCTCAGTTTCCCAATCTCTGAAATAATATTGTGCCTTCCAGTATATAACTGAATGTTGCAATAAGTTATGACAAAGGGGATGGTTCCAGAGGAAACTGAGATTTGTATGAACTGATCCAGAGTGAAGGGAGCAGAACCAGGAGAACAGTTTATACAATGACAACATTGCAAAAAGAGAACGTGACTTAAGACTTTAAAGGCTTAAGAACTCAGATAATTGTATATGCAACCTTTATTCTAAAAGACTGATGAGAAAGAATGTTAGCAACCTCCAAACATAAAGATGATGGGTTTTATATGCAGAATGATACACAAACTTTTGTAAATTGCTGATAGGGACATTTAAGTTTTTTTTTCTTGTTTTGTTTTGCTTTGCTTTTATGCAGGGGTTGGGGGGGCAGACAAGGCAATTGGGGTTAAGTGACTTGCCCAAGGTCACACGTAGACATTTATTTGTTTCATTTGTCTATACCACATCTCTTACGAGGATGTTCTTATTTTACAAGGGTTTTCTTTTTTTTGGAGGTAGAAATGTGAGAGAAAATAAATGTCTGTTGATTAGAAGAAGCAAAACTTAAGTTTAAAAAACAATTGTTAAACATAGCTATGTTAATGCATGATCTATAAACACTTATTCAGTACTTACTTTGGGTATATAATGGGGCATAAGACAGGGTCTTCATAGGCAATAATCTTACAGTATAATGGAAATGACAAAGAGTCACAGGCCCCACAGTAGCCTCAAAAATCAACCAGTTCAATGATCTTATTGCACAGATGAAAAAAACCAAATCCTGGAGAGATAAAGTAACTTACTCAAGATGGCGTGGGAAGATGACAGCAGAGCTGTTCCTAGAATCATATTTCCAAAGTATCAGTTCAGTGTTCTGTACATTATATCCCACTTTTTTTTGGCTGGAATAAACAATGATACAACAGAGCCTATTGGATCTTGGGAAGAACCCTCCACTAACTCAGTACCAAATTCATCTCTGACTTAGTCCATAAGTCCCAAAGAGCTGTCTGAGGCTTGGAGAGTTTAAAAGATTTGCCCAGGGTCATACACCTAGTTAAATATGGAAAAAAGGGATTTGGAAACAGACTTTTTTGACTCCAAGTTCAGCACTTAATATACTCAGGAGGTTCTTTACCTTGGTTCCTTGAACTTCTTTATAAAATTATATTTTGATAACCATTTCGATAAAATTGTTTTCCTTTATAATCCAGTATATTTTATTTTATGTATTTAAAATTATTCTGAAAAGGAGTCCGTAGGCTTCATCAGACTGCCAAAGGAGTCCATGACACAAAGCAGTTTAAGAACTCCAGCACAATATAGCGCACTCAAATACTTAAGTGATTTCATGATCTCATTCAGTGATGTGGGGACTCTCTCCAACCATGGAGGATTACAATCCATTCATTTGTGCTTGCTCATCAAATGTAAATCTTGTCTATGTCATCCCATAAACTGGCTTCAAGAAGTCTACCCAAAATGCTAATGGCTTTCCTGTTTTTCTTTTATCATCGTAAGAATCACAAAAAAATATGTAGGCTGTCTCTCTCTCTCTCTCTCTCTCACACACACACACACACACACACACACACACACACACACTCAGACCCGCCCAATATTTTTGTTCAAGTATTTCCTCGATGACAACTGTTACATGCTACCACTTCATAATTCCCTCTCTGTAATGTGCTGTGGCCTTCTCACTCCCATCATGCTCTCCCCTCATCTCCTCTCCTCTCCCTCTCTGCCCTTACCTGCGGGTGTTCTGCCCAAAGAAGGGTAAATTTCGATGACTAAAAAATACCTATTTAATTTGGAGTTTACTGGCTAGATTTCTTTCTCAAAGACCAAGCCTTAATCCCAATTCACTCTGGATCTCAAGCTTTGGACAATAATTGCCCAGGCACCACTTGGATCCTCCTGGCTCAGAGTGAGTGTAAATAGTAACTGTTTCTCTTTTGGCCAGCAACCCTGAGGGTCTTCCCCTCCCACTTGATCAAGTTCTTAAAGAGGCCCATTTACTAAATGGCCATTGCCTCACTCAAAGTGAGAACCTCAAAAGATCTCCGCTTAAAAGGGTCAAGTTCTCCCAGTGCATCCAGGGCCATCTCCAGTTGTCCTGAACTAGATCTGGCCACTGGACCCAGATGATTCTGGAGGAGAAGTGAGGCTGTCACTATCTCCCTGATGTCAGGGTCCTCTTCTAGAACAAAGGACAAACAACAACCTGTCCGATGTATTTTGGAAAATCCTCCATTTCAACGCTTCAGAGACACTTTTGATTCAAGACTCGAAGCCACATCACCAGTATATCATAGAACATTATATCAGATGAATGGAAAATGATATGAGTGATGTCTTTCAATTCGTGTATAAATTAGATTTAAGTGAGGCAGAATTGCATGAAGTCATTGGCCTCACTCTCTCCTCCAGAGTCATCACAGCCCAGTAGCAGGACAGAATCAAGATGGCTAGTGATGGCTCAAGATGCAGTGGATGACCTTGGTGTCTTTGATGTCTAACCAAGCTCTAAAGCTCCACTGCACAGGGCCTGCTTCTGCTACCTTCATGGCCATTGTTTTCATCCACCCATTCCACCAGCAGAAGTCTTCACATGCTTGGAGTAGACACCTCCTTAACTCACCAATGGATTTGAGACCCCTTGGTAACCCTCAACCTGGTTTAGCTCCTCTGTCAAAATGGTTTACAGGGGTATGGTCACTGTACATGCTCCACCTTCTTGGAGTCACAGGTGAGAACTGGGTGGAACAGGTGAACACCAAAGGTGGAAAGCAGCCATGAAAAGGGCTCGGCAGTCATAACACCAGAGGTACTAGTCTCCCTTGAACACACCCTACACGTCCAAATGAGGGGGTACATAGTATAAGGAGGCTAGGTGGCACAGTGGATAGAATGCTGGGCTTAGAGTCAGGAAGATTCATCTTCCTTAGTTCAAATTCAGCCTCAGATTCTTAGTAGCTGTGTGATCCTGGGCAGGTCACATAACCCTGTCTGCTTCAGTTCCTCATCTGTAAATTGAGAAGAAAATAGCAAAAGAATGGAACAGACCAGAAGGACTATGCGCTTTCAGGGTAGGGAGAGGCAGCTCACTGACTGGATTGATGAGAAAATAGCTTAGACAGGAGGTGAGGCTTGAACTGGAGGCGGAGATAAAGAAACAACTCAAATAAACTGAGAAGACCAAGATGTCGCAAGAGTGGGAAACATTCCACAGTCAGAATCCTAATGCTCTGAATCTCCCCCTTAGTCCAAATGCCAAGCTCATACTACACAATGGGATCAGCAGCTTTTTGCATTTGTTCCTGATAGTAATACATCAGTGATATTGGAAATGTAATTTGATGAGATTTTCCTTAAATCATGAACTGCTCATAGCTGCACTGCAAATTTTGATTCATTGCCCAAAGCCCAAAGACTGAGAGCATATGCCATTAATTTGAAAATAGGCAGTTCACATATTTGTTTAATGACTTCAGCAGAGCTAGGCAGGAAGATCCAGGTGCAATGGATAACCAAATTACAGACATTACTGCAACACTGCAAAACAGAAGATGAGGCACCAAAACAACGGCGTGATTTAGAATTCATTTCTCCCATCAGCAGGAATGCAAATATCTAATTTACATAAAGGCCACTTTGAGTGATGCTCATCCATGCAAGAATAAATGCAGGCATTATCCCAAGATCTCCATCTTTCCTATATCCCCATATCTGAAATGGGAAATCAGAATTGAAATTATTCCAAGGGGAAAATGCTGACAAGCCCTTTCATATTATTTTGTTGATCAGATGTACTGTTTGGATATTAAATGAGAAAGCAGATATAATAAATAACAAAATGAAAACTTGAATAGAGCCTCAGATATTACTGACTGTAGGGTTTTTTAACTATCTGATGACTTTTAATCTCATACCACTATAAGCTCACCCAAAAACCCAGATAGAACATCCAAGGTCAATTCAAGTCTAACAGTGATAATGGAAATTGTACAGCTGCTTACTAGATCTCGAGCTTGATCTGTAATTTAAATACCATGTGGGGCCATATCTATCTCTCAAAAAACATACAAATCTGATTTCTTGTTTGCATTTTCTACTTTTTTACTAAGTAAAGCATCATTCAGAGGTCTAATTATAATATGGTATAAGAACGGGGCTCATTTTCTTATCTCCTGTAAAAAAAATGTAACAGAGAATGTGGTATAGTGGCTGGTGCCACAGAAGTCAGGAAGAAAGACCTGAGTTCAAATCCTACTTTAGATATTTATCAGCTATGTGATCCTGGGCAAGTCACTTATCCTCACCAGGCCTTAGTTTTCTCATCTGTAAAATGAGGGGTTGGGCCCAAGGATACCGAAGGTCTCCTACCTCTAACTCTATGATCCTGTGAAAAGGATCGTGTTTTTTGAGTGCTCACTTTTAGGCTACGCTAAGAAAGTGTGACTTGTAACATGTTCATGATGGCAATAAGTCCATGCAACATTGCTGGAATTGTCACTGGAGAATGAATGGGTTTGTTTTGTTTTTTTTTTTTACAAATTCACAACTTCCCAACTAGGAGAAAAAAAATACAGACTGAAAGGTAAATTTAAAAGTAAAGATTTTCATGTGACCCTGGTCCCAGGGCCCATTGGGATAGGACTCTGTATCTTTATTGGTGAAGATGACTGCTCTGGCCCATGTGAAGTGTGGAAGAGAGTAGAGAGAGCTCCAGCCTTCATTTGTCCTCTTTGGGATGCCTCAAGCTTCAAAAGCCTTCAAGCAGCAAGTTACTTTGGCCTTCTCTGTCTTACAGCTTCAAGAGAGAAAATTTAAGAGGCCAAGCCTATTTCAGGTTGCTAAAGGAAAAAAGCTTCTGGGAACTTATGGGAGGAGTTGTCAGTCTCCATCATGTCCCTCTTTGCTCTAGAAATTTTAAGGAGTTTCCTCTTGACTGAGATTAAAGACACTCCCCCTTTGTTAAACTGAGTTACCTCCATCACTCCTTCACTCTGTATATCTCCCACGTATACCTTCTCTGATTTTTTTTTGCTATGATAAATAGATTTCCTTGCTATTTGCTATGTGTGTTCATTGTGGGACCAGCAGGAGAGGAGTCAAACCTTGGATATAGAGATTGGGGTTCCCTCCCCTGCAATAATCATGACAAAGTGGTCAGGTTATATTGAATCCAATCATATTATTTGGACTAATAAAATTTAAGAGTGTACGTAAAAATACTTTTAGTCCATTACCCCCTCTCTCTGATGAGAGCAGAGTAGTGACCTCTCACCCCAGCTTCCTACTTCCCTTCTTGGCAGTAACAAAAGTCTCCCTTGGAGAAAAGTGAGGAGAGAAGAGGCTAGTGATATCTCTTCTGCCTCCCTTTGAACCACACAATGACAATCCTTGCCACTGATGGCCCCTCTCTACTCCCTTAAATCTCTCCTTAAATGATCGTCCACCCTCTTTTCCCTCCTCTTGTAGACCAGGTAAAATGTGATGACTTGTAGCAGTTAATGGGAAGAAGGGAGAGGTGGAAAAGAAGAAAGAAATAGGGAAGCAGAAGAGCTACTCACCATGAGAAGGAGTTTATGGAATTTTCCCATGAGCACTCCTGACTGCGTATCAGACCATTGTCTTCCCACCCTCACATAAGCTATTGTTCCTCCCCACAGAAGACATGAGACAGAAACATAGTATATATTAGAATCAAGTCTCATCCCAATGGAGGTAAGAGAGAGGCTGACAGACACAGACACATAGACACAGACAGATACAGACACAGAGAGACAGAGAGGCAGAAATTTGAAAAGATGGAAAGAGTATTTAGGAAGTTGAGAACAGGGGAAGAACATTTCCCCCTCCCCTCATCCACACAATCTCCCAGGGCCCTGGACACCATGCTGCTAGCACCTACTGGGGCAGGGGCAGGTAGAAGGGAAGTCAGTCTATAAACCCCCAGCTCCGGGTTTTGGGGCAAGATGATTCCAATGCCAGAATGCACTCCCTCTACATCCACCTTTATTGAAAGTTCAGTTTAGATATCACCTATTCCATGAGACTTTCCTTGGTTTCCCCCTTTAAACAGCTGAAAATCTTTTCCTTTCCTTTGTTTTATCCCATTTCCACCTTTGTCCTGCTTGCAGTGGTGTAACTAGGGTAGGGTAGTTGGGGCTTTGTCACAAGTCAGGACACTTGCAGGATGCTACCAGCACTTCCCTGGAAGTCCTTCTGCCCCTGTCCAAACCTCTTATGGCAGCAGTTGCTGCAGTTTTTTCCACCAGTGCCCTTCCCACTCACCCTACACAGATTCTACCCATTGATAGATTTACTTTTAGCAAGATAGTTCCTTCAGAGTGCTCCTAGTTTTGCTTCCTCCTCCTAGCAATGATACCCCTTGCCCCATTTGGGAAGTACTCTTCCTCCATTCCAAAGAAACCTTACTTCTCACAACTCCTATCTCTTGCCCCAAGATGAAAATATTACTAGTTACATTCTTTGATGGTTCAGCATATTTATTTTTCTATGTGTCATGCCCCTTACCAAATTGTCACTCCTTGAGGACTTTATTATCATCTTCCACATGTCTCCCAAAGTGCCTGAACAGTGCCAGGCATGTGCTGAATCCACGTTTGTTTTTATTTTTATTTAAGAAGATACATTGTTACAGTCATTGTTTCTAGCAACTATTGAAGTTGACCTGAGAAATCATTGCAAGGAAATAAATTCTATGTCCTTAGTCAGATGAATCTGACAATTTCTCACAGCTCCAGTGTTCTTAAAATGTTTTATTTCAGGCAGTCTGGAGGAGTAACTAACAGGAGCCAAGCAAATCAGCATTGAACCCTGTTGTTTGTGTGTTGCTTCTGAAAGCAATATTTGTTTGCATCTTGGGAAGATTGTTTGGGTATTAAACAAGAGCCAATCCACAATTTTAAGCTGTTTTTCTCCATGTCTCGTTGACAGGACCACTGGATAACTGTATGATGCTTGAATTATAAGTGGAGGATTCCGAGGGCATTGAATAAATTTCAGCTGAGTTTAGTAGTGAAGCTAAAATTGTCTGGTTACAGAAGCAAGGAGGAACATCTTACTCTGGGATGACCACAGTCACATAGCACAAGGAAACATACAACAGCTCAAGCCTCTGTGCTCAGAATTTATGATGACTTCTTGTTACCTTCACCCTTTGTCTTGACCTTCATCTTGTATCAAGAAATGTGTACATCCAAAGGAAAAGCTAGTAAAGAAGACAGTATCAATCTAATGTCAGAGTCAGAACTGAAGTGAAGGACAGTGACTCTGAGCATTGAACAAGAAAAATTCATAGAGAGGATATTAGAGTTGGGAGCAATTTAAGGAATATCACTACTTGGTCTATTTGCAAAGATGATTAGGGAAAAAATATAAGCTGCCAAGAAGAAACAATTTGAATATTGTGGAAACACAATTAGGATAACCCAGGATCTAGCAGCTTGTATATTAAGGAATCGAAGGGCCTGGAATATGATATTCTGGAGATCAAGGGAGCTTGGATTAAAACCAAGAATCACCTACCCAGCAAAATTGAGCATAGTGTTTCAGGGGAAAATATGGTCATTCAGTGAGGTGGAGGATTTCAAACATTCCTGCTGAAAAAACCAGAACTGAAAAGAAAGTTTGACACTCCAACACAAGAAGCATGAGAAGGTAAACATGGAAAAGAAATCATAAAGATTATGGAAAAAGGAAAAGAACCTCTATGTTCTAGAATCTTTATAGCAGTTCTCTATGGTGACAAAGAAATGGAAATTGCAGAAGTGCTTATCAGTTGGGAAATAGCTGAACAGGTTGTGGTATATGATTGTGATGGAATACTACTACTCTATAAGAAATGATGAGCTCAATGATTAAGAAAAACATAGAAAGACCTGCATAAAATAATGAAGAGCAAAATAAGAACCAAGAAAACATTGTGTATAGTAACAGCAAAATTGTTTTTTAAATTACTTTGAGTGAATAAGCTATTTCATTTATTATAAATACTCAGATTAATTATAAAGGATCTATACTACCTGCTTGGAGAGAAAGAAGGGATAAATAGAAGTATGCATAAAATAATCTTACATATATATACCTATTTGTGTCTAATGATAGCCACCTCTAGGGTAAGGGATGGGGGAAATGAAGAAAAAAAAAGAATATAAATAAATTTACATGATAATTTCATTGTATATTTGAAAGGAATAACAAGTTGTGCATGATAGATTCACAGTTTTATGTGCAATCATCTTATTGTATTATGTTATGGAAATGCTTGTTTTAGTTCATAAATTATAAATAAAATAGAATTTTTAAAAAGACTGAGAAGAACAAATCTTAGGGACAAAAGCTTGGCCTTCAATAAAGGAGAAAGAAAGAAAGAAAGAAAGAAAGAAAGAAAGAAAGAAAGAAAGAGAGAGAGAGAGAGAGAGAGAGAGAGAGAGAGAGAGGGAGGGAGGAAGGGAGGAAGGAAGGAAGGAAGGAAGGAAGGAAGGAAGGAAGGAAGAAAGGAAGGAAAGAAGGAAGGAAGGAAGGAAGGGAGAGAGAAAAAGAAGGAAAGAGAGAGAGAAAGAGAGAGAGAGAGAGAGAGAGAGAGAGAGAGAGAGAGAGAGAGAATCCAGTGAGTTCAACAAGTCAAAAAAAATTTGATAAGCACCTACTACATGTTAGGCACATTGCTAAATGTTGATGATACAAAGGAAAGACAAAAAATAAATAACAGTCTCCACTGTCACAGAGCACTCCTCTCCTTTTACAGATTGGAAAATGGAGTCTCTTAGGGGTAAAATGACCTAACAAGAAATAGCTAAATAGTAGTAACAGAGTTGGTGTTCATACCCTGGTCATCTGTCTCCCAACTCAGCACCTATCTCACCTTGTACTCTCATGGGATTATGCAAAACCTGTCAGGTAAAATCAGAAGGTGAACACAGGTAATAAAGAAAACTCATTTTAAACCAAAAAGCGAATGAATTGCCATATTGATTCTCTACAATATAGTGTTTGAGAACAGAGTCAGAAAAACCCAGATTTGCATTCCACCTCAGAATCTCACCCCTGGGCAGCTTCTCTGAGTCAGAAAGAACATCTCTTACATCTGCCTCATATAATTGCTATCTATGTGTTAAATACTTTGCAAACCTTAAAGTATCATGCCAATGTTAGTTGTTATTACTTTGGCACCACTAGATTATCTAGATATTTGATTTTACTTGATGAACATGCTTTCCTCTGTTCATATAGGATCATATCAATATGATCTAAAACAGTGGTCTTAGGCTCAGATTTCCTATATTTTTAAAAGTATAGAGTATTTATGTTTGCACTACATGAACTAAATCTCTCCTTATTACAAATAGTTGTTGATCTGAACATATTTTTCTGAACAAAAATATATATATATATATATATATATTCATTCATTCATTCATTTGTTTGTTTATTTATTTCCCTGGTATATCAGAACCAATCTTGGAAAATGCCATTCTCAAAAAAAACACACATCATTGGCACTTGTAATATTGTTTAGGTCACTGTATTTACTGAAGGCTCCTAATTAAAATGTTAAAGGGTACTAAATATAATTTGTAAAATAGACAAATTGTATATGATAACAAGTGTACTCAGCCTTTTGCCAAGACAAATCAAAGAATAATATTAAAGAATCATACCTAGGCTCTCAAATACCATATTATAGAGCAGTGGTTCTCAACCTTCTTAATGCCACGACCCTTTAATATTCATATGTGGGTGTATCTGCATGTGGGCGGACTCACCTAGAGACAGAGGAGCAGTGTCTTGCTTCCTAAGACCATCGGAAACATGTGTTTTCCAATGGTCTTAGGCGACCCTGTGACAGGGTCGTTCAACCCCCAAAGGGGTCACAACCCACAGGTTGAGGACTGCTGTTATAGAGGATCAATATGGCAATTCACTCACTTTTTGGTTTAAAATGAGTTTTCTTTATTACCTGTGTTCACCTTCTGATTTTACCTGACAGGTTTTGCATAATCCCATGAGAGTATGAGGTGAGATAGATGCTGAGTTGGGAGACAGATGACCAGGGTATGAACACCAACTCTGTTACTATTTAGCTGTTTCTTGTTAGGTCATTTTACCCCTAAGAGACTCCATTTTCCAATCTGTAAAAGGAGAGGAGTGCTCTGTGACGGCAGAGACTGTTACTTATTTTTTGTCCTTTCCTTCACCATACAAAGGTGAACATTCACTGAATATGTTCATTCATTGCTGAGCAATGGATAAAGCAACATTACTGATCATCAATATAATGTAATCAACAAAATCAATGCAATTTAACAAGTATTAAACACCTACTCTGTACAAAGTATTATTAAATTAAGTTCTAGGAGGGATACAAAATTTAGATGAAACAATCCTTTATCCCTTTGAGTTTATAGTCTAATAGAAGAACAAGTTTATAGTCTAATAGAAGAATAGTCTAATAGAAGAACTAGTATAAGAAATGTGTATATATATATATATGTATATATATTTGTGTGTGTGTGTGTACATATATATATCAATAGATGTATATTATCTTCTCCCATTAGACTCCTTAAGGACAGTCTTTGAATCCCCAATGCTTAGCAGAGTGTCTGGTACTGAGTAAGAGCTTAATAAATGCTTGCTGACTGACTGATAGACAGCAATATCACATGATAAGTACCTTAAAGGGGAACAAGATAAAGGGCTAAAAGGAAATATGGTGTGATAGAAAGAGCACAGATCCTAGATTCAGGAGAAGAGTTCTAATCCTCCTTCCACCCCCTTCTTAACTATAGATCCAAAGGCAAGTCATTTAAACTCTGGGTTTCAGTTTCCTCATCAATAAAATGTGGATCTACTCAAAGCTTGTCTTATCTACTCCAAAAGGTTATTGTGAAGAAAGCTCTTTGTGAGCCTTAAGCTGTTGTATGGTGGTAAGTTATGATGATAATGAGAGTAATCAGGGAAATCTTTAAGTAGCTTTTTTTTTTAAATAAGTAGAAATTCAACACGTAGTAGGCCAGTAAGAATGTTTCAGGCAAAGGAAAAAAAGTGACCAAAGACATAGATGCAGGGAAATGCATTTTCAGGGAGCAAAGAGGGGTATAATTTGGTAAGAAAATGGAATGTACAGAGAAAAGTAATAGGAGATAATGCAGGAAAGGTAAGATGGCATTAGATATTGGAGCCATGAATGATAGGCTAAAGAATTTTATTCATTATAAATGAATTTTACTCAGTATAAAACAGGGAGCTATTGAAGATTTTTGAATAGTAACCACATGACTAGTATAAGATATTAGTCTGGAAGAGATATGCAACCTTGTTTGGAAGTCGGAAGACCTGTCTGGATATGATACCAAGCCCTATACAAAGCTGGTTCCAGTGGGAATACACAGGAAAGGGTAGACATAAAAAATGTTGTAAAAGTAGATATTATTTATAAGCTGCCTATATTCATTATTCAAAATGAGGTTCTATTTTTTCCTATGTAACAGGGGGACCAACCGGTAGAGGCTAGTCCTGAGACAATATACAATTTGTTTCGCATGGTACCAACCCGTGAGGAGGTTTGGTGAGCCGTCAGGAAAGAGCCCCCTTAGTTTGTTCCCCACTGTTTACCTTTTGGTCAAAATACAAATTGGTGTGAAGATTTCTGTAGAGAGCAAAGATCAAGAATGTAGTGGTAAGAGTACAAGCTTGAGAATCTCTAGAATTGCCTGGAATTCCTTTAGTCCTAGCCTACGACAGGGCTTTTGATAAGTCATGCAACCTCAACCTATCTAGTCCTTGGCTTCCTATCTGTATTAATCATTAAGGTGTATTTTACTTCTAACATTCTATTCTAATAAATTGGAACTAAATTAAACAGCAGCAAATGGGAGAAGTCAGAGATAAGAAGCAAGTAAACGGAATAGGAGTTGACATCTACATAGATCCTTGGGATTTGCACATGCAGACGCAGCATCATAAAAGGCTTCTCCTTCATGAGTAGTTCAGCTTTACTGGAGACAAGGCAATCTCACCGGTCCAAGAGAGACTATCTAAATGCCATCTTTTCATATTGACCCATGGAGAGTTAAGGTCAGGAAGGTGGTGTTGTTACTGTTGGTGCTGCTGCTATTCCTGTGGTCTTTTTTTCTCTGAGAGTTTATATAAATTTGGCTTTGGTTCAAATAGCCAATATGCCCCTTAATCAGAAAAATAAGGCTTAAGCAATGTAAGTAATATATGTTAAGGAAGCAAAATAAGATACATCCTTGCCTGCAGTTTCATAGCAGGTAAGAATAAATGGACAAATTGGAAGAAGGTTAGGATGGTACACTGTAATGAGCACTGACCCTGGAGTCACAGGACCTGGGTTCAAACTTCCCTTGGGTGACCTTGAGCAAGGCAAATGAGGTAGATGAACTAGGTCAGAGGTATCAAAAACAAGAACATTCCTCAGTGTATGAAACCAGATTAAAACAGAATTGGGCCATATTTAATCAATTACAATATAATAAAACAGATTATGTCACATTTTAACACTAAGTCAATATGTATGGGATACTTCTATACAGATTAGTGGCCTCTCATTTATATTTATACTTGACAGTACTGGACTAGATGACTACTGTGATCTCCTGAAGCTCCAGTTCTTTTCTTCTGATCCTGATAGTCCTGGTTCTGGAAAGGAAGCCTTTGGGTAGAGAGAACCAAATACAGCATATACAACTGTCCTAGGCAATGTGCCTAGCAGTGCCAGGAGCAAAAGTGACCTTCTCCAAGCCCTACACAATTCAACATATCTTCATTACTACTGAGAAGAGGGAGAAAATAGGTAATATTCAGGATGAATACATCTCAAATTCCCCATTCCAACCTGTACAAGATAGTAGTGTAGAAGCATAAAAACTCCTCAGCTCCCCCCACAATTCCCTCCCTTCCCCATTCCAACCTATACAAGCTTAGTTTACTCAGGGTACTAGTATAACTGAAGTGTGCACCCCTCAATTATCACAGCTACCACAAAGGTAATATGAACTCTCTGAAGTATTTCACTTTCTCTGTGCCAGAACCAAGACCTTGAAAGTTCTTGAAAGTCCCCAAGTCCACCATAACTGCGACTCTAGCCAATCTCCAGAGGCTTGGTCAGCATGAAGTAATTCAGGACCAGGAAGGAAGGAGCATCTTGCCAGGAGGTGAATCAAAGGAGAGGAGGCTTACTTTCCTCTTGCCTACTGGGGCAGCAGAATGCAGAATGGTCCCTAGGCAGTACTGTGCCTCAATGGAATTCTGTCATTCCTTCCTTAAGCCAAATTCAATGGGAGTAAGGTTAACCCATTCCCTTTTGCCTTCTTGTTCTTCCCCTCCACTGTAACAGTTATCCCTTGCCTCTTCTATATGAGAGGATTAAGACATTCTGTCTCTCCCTGTCTCCTCGTATGCTATTCCTCTCTCACCTCTCAAATTCACTTTTTGAAATATTAACCCATCCTATTCAATAGATCCTGCACCCTCTGTCTGTGTACAGATATATACACATACTTGCATATGTATTCCTACACATATATACCCTCCTATATAGACATATGTGTATGTGTATGTATATATACATTTGTATTCCCTTCACCTATCCTCATACTGACAAAAGTTTCATAAGTTACAATTAACATTTTTCCATGTTGGCATGTAAATAGCTCAACTTTTGTAAGTTCCTTATGATTTCTTTTCCATGTGTACCTTCTCATGCTTCTTGTATTTGAATGTCAAATTTTCTATTCAGCTCTGGTTTTTTCAGCAAGAATGCTTGAAAGTCCTCCACCTCATTGAATGACCATATTT
>CM053588.1:261873393-261917308 GCA_028646515.1 Pseudochirops corinnae | reverse complement strand
GAGTAAGATTAAGGATTCAAATTCTAAGTGGAAAAAATTCTGAACTTGGAATTTGAATCCTTAGTCTTACTCTAACTGTATAACCCTAGTCACAATCCCACTGAACCCTTTTTCTTCATCTGTAAATAGGGATCATCATGCTTGTATTATCTACCTCACAACACATACAAAATCATAGTTCATAAGCCCATGTTGATAAGTTTGCTTTTTATTAAGCTACCCAGACATGGTAGGTCAAAACAAATTGAATAGCAAAATAAATAAGATTTGTTTTCATATACGCAAACTGGTAACAACACTAACCACGGAAGAGAGGCACACTTTTAGTAAATGAGCATGGTCAAGTCTACCCATGCCTTTGATATTACAGAGTTTTGGATTTCCTCTGGTAAAATCATCATTTTCTATGTGCTCTCTCTTCTTGGTGTTTCTCTTAAGCTGCTCTACTTTGGTCATGAGCTGTTGGTGATCACTACCTCTACCATCTTTTAGTGAAAAGGTATGACAGCTTCTTTGCTAAATTGCTGCTTTATTGAAAAATGCAGATCTGTAGCTGAAATGGGACTTTTTCAGCATGACTCTTTTCTGCTGCCATCCATTAACTAATCTTCAATGGCAACGTAATTTCTTCCCTATAGGGGAATCATCTCAAGAATTATCTTTAGCACTAATTTGTGGTGCAAACCCTAAACATCTGTACCTAGCCAGCTAGACATTTTTAAATCTGTATTTTGAACTGCTTTTCTCCTGATGTTGTTCAGAGTCTCTCAATCTAAATTATTAGTTGATTCATGATCTGAAAATTCCTTTTAAGTTCAATCATATCGCTGTGTTGGGAGCCTGGGTCCCATCCCATCATCCTAGGTGGTCCACTTAGCAAAACTACAAAGACTGAGTAGAGTTGTGATAAAAGCATATGTCTCTTTCAGCCTCCATAAGGCCCCCTCAGCCATGCAAATCAAGTCAAGAACAAAACTGAAAAATACTAAAAGGGGCTAGAGTAATTATCAACTTTTGACATAATTTCTTACCAGGGGCCATCTCCAGCAGTCTAGATCTATATCTTGCCACTGGACCCAGATGACTCCAGAGGAGAAAGAAAGGCTGGTGAGCTTGCACAGCCCTCCTTCACTTAAATCTAATTCACTTTCAAGTCATGGCATCATTTTCTTGATGTCATGGTCCTCCTCAAGAACGAAGGACAAACAACATGTTTCTTACCAGGAACTAAAATCACCCTGCTCCTCACATGTACAATAAGAATAACAGTGTGATTAGCCAAGATGATACAGACAGAGATGTATTCCAAGAAGATATGAGGATAGTTTGGGTGAGGTTATGTCATGAGAGATGGATGAAGGAATTTTGCCTAAATGAGTGGTTCTCAACCTGTGGGTCGCGACCCCTTTAGGGGTCAAACGATCCTTTCACAGGGGTCACCTAACACCATCGGAAAACACATATTTCCAATGGTCTTAGGAACCAAGACACTGCTCCTCTCTCCGTCTCCCGGCAGGTCCGCCCACATGCAGATACACCCTCATAAGAGTATTAAAGGGTTGCGGCATTAGGAAGGTTGAGAACCACTGGCCCAGATAATGTAGAACATAGTGACCCATAAAAAGCTTTTAATCAGAAAAATGACATGATAAAAGCAATGTTTTGGGAAGATTAGTCTGACATCTGGGTACAAGATGGATTAGCAAGGGAAAAATGGAATCTGGGAGACTAGCTGAGAGCCTGTTAAAATAGCCCTGATGTGAGGTGATGAGGGTCTGAATTGGGGTGGTGGCAGTAAAACCAGAGTGAAAAGAATGTATATGAGAGGCATTCCAAAGGATGAGCTCACTGCATCTGGTGGCTGACTACCTATGGGAGGTGAAGGTAGGGAATGAATCAAAAGATCACTGCAAGTTTTCATTCCCAGGTGACTAGGAGAAAGGTGGTGCCGCTGGCTGTTGAGAAGGAGAGTTGGTACTCTCTCATTATTCCTGGTCTTTCCCAGACTTATCTTGAGTGTGGACTGATGAACCACTGACACTACAAAGACACTTCATAATTATTTGACTATTTTCTTTATTGTGTGTTTCAAGAGCACAGTTGTCAGCAGATCCTGTATGACTGAATCCAGGACCGTTATGACATTTTTATATTATGGGACTGAATATATTTCTGATGGAACTGAAATAAATTATCCTTTTAACTGTGTCTAAGTATTCATTGGAATAAGGGACTCTCATTGAGGAATCTCCTTCCAATCAGTTCAGATTGACAGCTGTTCTGCAACTTATAGTTTTAATAAAAGTATCTAAATATAATTTATATTGCAAACCTTTCATTCTTCCTAATATAGTACTGAGTTTGACAACACCAACCTCCTGTTTATCTACTACTTAATTGTTGAAATTATAAAATTATGGTTGCACTCCTGACTCTCCCAGACTTTCTCTGTAATGCCCCAGAAATCTCTTCACCCTAGAAGTTCACTCCACCCTTAGACTTCACACACTGGACATATTCTCTACCCCTGTGGCCTCTCTCACTGACTACCTGGTTCCCAGAATCTCCATCTTAAGGAGGAAGCCAAAGTCAGTTATGTCTTCATTTCATTCCACATTGTATTTCTAATTCTCTTGGACTTTTCTATGTCTCTCCATGGCAGGGACATTTATCTCTTCCCCCTTCCTGTTCTCCCCCCAGATTCTTTTTATGTGTTTTCCCCCAATAGAAGGTAAACTCCATGCCAGCAGAAACTATCTCTTTGCTTATGTTTGTATTCCCAACACTTGGCATAGTGCTTGGAAAATAGTAGGTGCTTAATAAATGCTTATTGTCAATTCATAGCACTAATGATCTTATTTTTAAATCACAACATAGAATCTCATATTGTAGATTAGAAGTTTATCTGGAATTTATCTGCATCTGAAATGTGCTCTATAAAAACTGAATTTATGGACATAATCATCTTATACTTTGGCATCTTCCCTTGCTATTCTCAGTGGTTAGAGTAGTCAGAGAGCATGTCTTCCTCCTGATATCACCCATCCCTTACTTCCTAATGCTTCTCTTTTGTTCTGCTACCCTTCTAGGGTAGCCAATAAATGCCATGTTGAAATGCCCTCATCACCCTTCATTTAAGTTAACCTCAGTTTTGGAGAATATTTTTGTTTTGACTGTAAAAAGTCTTTCTTATTTTAAGGTCCTCAACAGCTCTAATATTCCATGTTCCTGTTTCTAGGGATAATTCTTGGGGGGGAAATGTCTTACACATGGAAATCTAAATAGAAGTGATCTCCATAAATCAAACCTAATCTATCAACCAATGAGTATTTATTAATGTATATTAATAAACATACTAGACAAAGATAAAAATGAAACTGTTCTTGCTTTCAAGGAGCAATAAATTCATAATCGATTAAAGTTGGAAAGGATCTCAGGAATCATCTCCTTTGATCTGTTTCCACAATCTTGTATATTGTAGGCATTTAATAAATGCTTACTGAATGACTCAATGAATCTAGTTCAAACCCATTTTAGAGAAGAAAAAATTAAACTCCCTGAGACTAAATAACTTCCCCAAGGTCACAGTAGCTCCAGAACCCAAGTTTCCTGATATATCATATTCCAAATAATAGCTCTGGGAGAGAAAATTTTATTCTTTTTTGGTCCCCATATCCTCATACAACACAGATCTTCAAAATTAAAGTCAGTGTGACTTGAAAGCAAAGCTAGATTCTGGCAACCTGCTCACCCCACTCTCTTCTCCCTGATTAAGTATGTTACCCAAAGTTTAGTGGAATCTATACTTCATGTTTTGAAGGAGGGACAAAGAAAACGCTCACAATTGGCCCTGATGGCTTCAAAGGCTATTGGAAAGGGCATGTAGTTAGTACACCATCTATGCATACAATGAATCTTTCTTTCAACAGCTCCCTATTCCCAGCTTGGAATTGGATAATAGTGCATTTTGGCATAGTCTTCTTGAGTATCTCCAAACAAAATTCATTTCTTTTTTTGTTCACTGACTGCTCAGGACCTAGCACTGCCAGTGCTGTAGTCTTACTCTTGAATGACAGGACAAGACATGGAGCTATGGAATGGAAGTCAGTGGGTCTCTTGCATAGTGTCCTTGTCCACATGGAATGGGCTCTTAATAAATGTTTGATGAATGAATGCATGGTTTCCATCATCTGTTCTCTTCCAGGGTCAGTTAATTCATTGATTTAAACCATCCAAGCATATTCTACTTAAATTCTGCTCATAATGCCTTTGAAACAACTCAATGGAAAACTACAGTTGCTATCAAAAACATGCTACACAAATATAAGAGAACAGAGGGAACAATACTAGAAATATAAGTAGTCATTCTTTTAACAAAAAGACATTCCAGCAAAATTTACTATAAAAAATGGATTTCCATAAAATAAATCTTAGTTTCCTTTTGACTCAATAGAACCTTGAAAAGCTTCCTACTCCCTCTTCTCCTATCCAGCAAAAAAAAAAAGGACCAACACAACAAGTTGAAAACCTCATTGTGTAATGGATTAAGATGGGGGCCAAGACCATGGCATTCTAACCATTTTTGTTCTACAGGAGGACTATGCTTATCTAAGTTGCCATCATCATTCTCAATTCACTCATTATTTTGTAGAATTTCTAGCACCGTTCAGTACTTTCCCAAACCTATATCCCTTTTGCTACTGGACAGCTCACTTCTCTAGATCACCTCCTTTACTTACTAAAAAATTGTTGAGGATCCTCCAAAGAGCTTTTGTTTAGTTGGGTTATAAAACATGAAATTAGCATCAGTCTGGGGATCAGTTCTGATTCCTTGTTCATAATAGTTTCTATTGACTTGTGGTTTAACAAAAATATGAAAATTTGGGGGTTTGTTTCCTTTTTTAGTCAATAACTTTTGTATGTGTTTTTTTTTTAATTGGATAAGTTCTATTAACTAGCATGTACCCACTGCTACCAGAAAATATCTGGTAATCTAAGAATCTTCCCTTTCTCCTTGCTTTTTTTCAACTCTCATGGAATTAACAATCTCTTGAAAAAAATTAGAACTGAAAGGGCTCTTAGAGATCATAGTCCTCAAATACTTTTATAGTAGAAGAAAGAAACCAAGGCCCTCAGAGGAGAAGTTGCTTCCATAACTTTCCATTAGCCCGGGATTGCAGTGTTGGACCCATCTTTGCCTCCCCTATCTCTCTTTACTACATACAATCAAATGATTAGTAAATCCTGTCAATTTTGCCTCCACAGCATCTGTCACAGGAGTCCCCTTCTCTCTACTCATATAAGAACAAACTTAGTTCAGGCTCACATCATCTCTTACCTAGACCATTGCAATAGTTTATTAATTGACCGTATTGTGTAAAGTCTCTCCCCACTCCAGCCTCCACAAAGTCAAAGTGATTTTCCTCAAACCCAGATATGACCATATCACTCCCCTACTCAATAAACCCCCTTGACTTCCTACTAGCTCTAAGATTCAATACAAACTCTTCTGGCATTTAAAGCTCTTCACAAGTTATTTCCAACCTTATACAAACAAGGAGGCAGAACCAATCCTAATTTCATATTTTTGAAGCACAAACAGAAGAAATGTTAAGTAATGTTGATCAAACATAACAGTACTCAGAGGTTTGGATAGGTAACGGTAAATTTCAGAGGAAAAATAGGGAAAGAAATGTCCAGCAAAAAGCAACATCTTGTTAGCTTCCTCAAATGATACACCATATTTAAAATGTCAAGTTATTTTTCTTTTAGCTTTGCAAAGTAAAAATATTTTAAGTGAGGGTTTCTATGCCACACATCCTGTACATTTTTTATTTTTAGAAATCTTATTGATGACTTTTACTTTGTATACTTATTCATTTTTTTTCCAATTTCATTGATGTGAGGAACCACTGGTATGAAAATCCCCTCCACTAATATAGTTCAGCAAGTTGTCTATAACTTAAAATTTTAGAGTTATCTCATCAGTGAAATGTTAGGTGAATTGCTCCTGATCACTCTGCTAGTATATACTCAGGTCAGGATTTGAATCCATGTCCTCAAAACTCTTGAGTATAGTTCTTTATCTAGTATTCCAGGGTTTGGCATACCACAGCTTAAGGGCCAGATCTGACTGTCTGCCTGTTTTTGTACTGCCCAGGAGATAACTTTTTATACTAATATTATTTCCAGATATGCTCCTCATTCCTCACTCTTCTTCACTGAATCCTCCCTTGTGACAAAAAAAAAATTGCTAAACAAAACCTGCTAACAAAACAACAAGGTTTGTGACCTCTTCTGTAGTTCTTCCTCTCCTTTCTGCCAAGAAGAGTAAAATGTATTTCATTAGCTATTCTGGACCAAGACTGGACTTTGCATGTTCTTTTCATTTCTATTATTGCTGTCATCATGTGAGTTGTTTTCCTGGCTCTGGTTGCTTCAGTGCATTTTAACTTTGCTATGTTTCTTCTGAATTGTTTCCTATGGTGCAGCAGTAAGAAGCTGTATGGCCACATCCCAGTAAAACTGTCTTGGCACACAGGCTAAACCAGGTTAGGGTAACTGACAGGTATCAAATCCATCAGTGAATTAGGAGGATGACTACCCCAAGCTTGTAATGAATGAGAACAATTTGATCCAATAGCCAAAAAGGTGGCTAAGGCAGGTATTATGGAGCACTTAGAGCTGGGTCACATATGGAAGATTCCAAGGTCATCCATTGCATCCTGGGCTATCGCCAGTCATCTTGACTTTTGTCGTGCCCTGGACTTCACTGATCCCAGAAAAGAGAGTGAATCTGATGACTTTGTGCAACTCTGCCTCACTTCAATCCAATTCCCCCACAAATCAAGACATCACTCATGATATCATTGGTCCTCTTCAAAAACAAAAGATGAACAATGACAATTAGAAAATAAAATATCTTAATATTATTTTGAAAATACTTTTAAAAAAAGAAAATACTTCTAACCTTGTAGTTCCCCTGAGGGAGTTTTAGGGACCCCCAAAGGATCCTTAGACTTCACTTTGAGAAGCACTACTCTAGATCATAAGAACTGCTTTTAATTCCATGATATCCTTTATCTCCATATTTCAATTATAAGATTCTTATACCTTGATTCCTTTGGTGTCATTGTCCAATACAGCTAGGCTATAATATCACACTTCACCAGGTGGTATTAGCAGTTAAAATTATGCATTTCTGCTAAAGATTCCTTTTATTGAAGGCCTTGGATTATATTAAAGGAATTCATTTTCTGCTATCAATTCTATAAGTTCAAAATTTTGTATATTGAAAATTAGCATTAAAAATAATAACGCTTCCTTCCTCTAGTCTATGCTAATACTTCACATTTCACAAAACTTGTATCTCTATCATCTTCTCTGATCCTCCCAATAATCCTATGAGGTTTGGGAGGATTCTAATCCCTGTTTTGCATATGAAGAATCTAGACAAAACTTAAAACATTTTGGTTCTTGTGGGAATACAGAGACAAAAATTAGACAGTTCCTGCACTCAAGGGTTTTAGTCTACTGTAGGTAGAAGAAAGAAAATATGTACACAAATATGGAAATACAAAATTAAGATATCATTTCAGGGAGAAGTACTAACAACTGAGGAGAATGGGGAATCAAGAAGTAAATATGAGCATCTTTTTAGTAAATAGAGAGCATGGAGCATCATTAATCACTATTACATGAAGACTTTTGGTTAATAGCAACTCTTGAAATTCTAGATAATTCATTTAATATGAATAGATATACTAAAGTTATTATAGTAAAACTATACTAAAATGGACGATGTCAAAAGAAAGGCATTAGAGTATTTTTTTTTGCTGATATTATAAGCACAAAATACAATATATGGTGATTTTTTAAAAATCACTCAAAGCCTGATAATGAAACTATCAAATCAAATTGCTTCCAACAAAATTTGGGCATCCATTCATTCATCATAATTTTGCTCCTCTTTTCCAGACCTAAACAGATGCTCCTTGAAATGTAACCTACAAATTAGACAAACTTCACCACCAAACTCACATCAATGGTTGTGAATGAGGGGATGATCAAGAAGGGAGTAAACAATTCTTAATTTAAGGGGCTCCCTCTTTCTCCTCCCAGTAACATCCAAATGGATAGACAGCCAAAGCATGACAAAGGCAGCAAAGAACCCAGCAGATGGACAAAAAAAAAAAATCAGATGAAACTGATCCTAGATGTGACTGAGTTCCAGTATGTTAAATGCTCCATCTACAATTGCCAACCCTATGGATTTTTCCAAAATGAATGAAAAGCTGGCCTCAAGCATGTACCTTGGGGGTTAGAAGCTCATCTCAGTTTGTGCCCCTTGAGAGGCTGATGGCAGCTTTCAGAAATTATCCAGCTTATCTATGTGCCTGTGAACTGATGCAAAGCCAAGGAGCCCCATCTGGGAAATCCCAGCAAGGATGAATATAAGCTTTTCTGGCAGAACTTGGGGCAGTTTGTTACAATGAATGCTAAGGAGGAATATCGGACCATGGAGAATTGGGGTGTTTGTCTTTCTGGAGTATTAGAGGAATGATAAATTGATGGATCAAAGCACGTAGGAGGCTCTCGGCAAAAAGAGTCATTGTTCACGGTAGGTAGGTGCTATGTCAGCTTGACAATGAATACTTTATAAAAATAAAGCTGGGGGGCGGGAAAAGGGGAGTAGGCCTGCCCATGTTGCCTTTCACTGCAGAAATAAAGTAGGCTTTTTTAATGTCAGAAAGAGGAAGGAGATCATCAGGGGATTCAAAACTAAACTAAGTGAAGCAAAGAGAGACCATTTTTAAAGGATTCCATAGTAGCAAATTGAATCAATGCCCCCATAGAGATGACAGAATTCAAAGTCCTAGAAATAAAAAATAGTTCCTGGTAGCTACTGCTAGGGGAGCTAGCAGGATGACTTTGGAATCATGTGATTCCAAAGATTAAGAGATGATGGAGTCAGGGGGATATTTATGTTGGGTTTCTAGATGGATAAACATCAGATGAAGTACTATAACATTATTCTCCAATAATCATTGATATTTAGATCAAACAATTACAAGTACTACTAAACCCAGAAATACTGAGGTCTTCTCCCAAAGGGGTCCTTCTCAACTCTGTACCAATGCATGCAATTGATCTGTCTTCAGTCTTGAGCAAGCCTGATCTCTAAGGAGAGGAATTAGGCTCCTTTCCTCATACTGTTTGGCTAATTAAACCCATACCATTTTTTCTTATATCAAGGGTCTTCCCAAAGAGGAAAGTAGAAAGACATTTAATGTAAAATATAAAGCATGAAACAGATATTTATTTCCTATACACAAAAGAAAGCTGAACAGAAAAGTACGTGAACACATTGACAGAAAGAATTAAAACAGGATTTAGTAACAACTTGTAACTACTGTCATACTTTTTCAGGAGGTCAATATTTGAACTTTATAAGAACATCAAGGAAATGCTGAATAAGCACTGCTAAATTCCACCATCCTTCCTCTCAAAGCCCAGGTCTACTGATCATCCAGTCAAAGACTTTGGCTCCTTCTCTTGTTGGTCATCCTCTTTAATGAGAAAAACTTCCTTTGCCTCTAGTCAAGTCCAACTAACCCATAATCTCCAACTTCTTTAACCTACAAGGTTGCTTCTAAGCCTAAATATGGGGTTTTTTTTTGACCAATCTTTAATTAGCTGCTCAAGAAAGGAAACAAACTCACCTAAATGAGTCAGAGCTCTAGTTACAACATGGCCAGTGGTCAACCAACAGAAGCTGGGTTGGAAGAAAAGGGCCCCACCTCAGGGGAATCCACCACAAGAAATCTAGTTAAAGAGAGCTACTTGGCACTAAGGAGAATCAAAGGAAATATCACCATAAATTGTCTCTCATTTTTTTGACTGATAGAGCACTCAGTCCATCGCCCCCTATCCTTCCCCACCTGTCTTGGGAAGAGGTGAAGATAAAGGGACTGATTAGTATTTTTTGTTTTGTTTTGTTTTTGTTTTTTTACCAAAGCACCATGTCCTCTTGGGGATGAGCCATTTGGTGGCCAGAAGCAGAAAGGGAGTTACCATCCCTAAAGTACCCAAGTATTAAGCTGGCACATGGCTGGCCAGAATTGGGAAGAGTTTGTTTGCTCGTGCCCTCTTCAACTCCCAGATCTACATAGTACTTTAATCTTTGCAAACTGCCTGACATGTTATCTAAATTCAGCTCCAAAACAATCCTATGCAATAGGTCCTACAAGTATTCATCATCTCCATTTTGCCAGTGAAAAACAGAGTCAAAGAGTTTAAGAGGCTTGACTATAATAACACAGTTTGTGTCAGAAACAGAATTTAACTCAGGTCTTCCTGAATCCAGATCTAGAACTAGCTCCACTGTGTCACATTATCTCCCTGAAAATTTGCTATCCAAAAATCCAATCCAACAAGCATTCAAGTGACTACCATGTACAACACACCAAGCTAGATACTAGTTATCCAAAATAAGGAACAGCCTCTGCTTACGTTCTACTGTGTTATGCTATGGGCATAGCTAGTGGATTCCTAGCAAGCTTTGGGGCAAATCATTTTTTGACTGTTCCCTCAGTCCTATAATATTTTGATGCCAAGAAATCAGCTTGAAATAAGCCTTAAGGGAGACTTTTTTTAAGGGGAAAAAAAGTTGAAAAAAGGAGGACTTGCTGTCGGGTGGGGGGGGATATAAATATACATCATGTTTTTAGTTAGGAGCAAAAGAATAAGTTTCGTCAAGTTTGCAGCAAATCAAAAATCATGTGTATAATTACATTGGGAACTCTGTTTAGCTTTCCTGGGATATACTCATGTTTGCATGGGGTTTTTTTCCTTTTTTTGGCAGAATCCAGCATCCTGTTTTTAACAAATATTCCCCCAAAAGAATTCCTTCAAGGGTTTATTAAAAAGTTTGAAAATGCTTCCTGGATACTACTGAGATCCTACCAAACATTTTAATGATTTGAGAGTTAATGGGCTTGGGACATATGGATCACATTTCCCTTTAAAGTCCATGCAAGTTTAAAAATTAAGGGAAATGTGTTTGGCAAAAGAAGAAATATTTTTCAATGGTTTGGGACATGTAAAAATATTAAAATGTAGCTGGATTTTCCCATTCTGACCTTTCATGTGTTTATTTGTGGTTTCCTGACAGATGATTCTAACTGAAAATCAGTTTTAAAATAACAAATAAAAATCAGAAAGCATCTTATCCTCTTGTTTAAAATCGCAAAAATTGTTAACTATCGTGCAATGTTAGAACAAATTGTTGGATCTAGCATCGGCTAGGATGCAAAAATACCTTCCCTCATGCATTCTAGAAAAAGGGCTGCCTCTTGGTAATATCTAACAATATTTACCCTGTTCCTTTGTCACAAGAGTCTAAGCCTGTGTCAACATGGTATCCTTTTATAAATGAGATTCCAACTGTGTATGGGGATGACAGTTGGGTTCACAGCTGGCCTGAGTACTAGATGTTTCACAGACATTATTCCTGTATTGAATTAAGCTAAATTACTGGCAAGGAGGAAAAAATTATATAGTGTCATGCAAAACCATGTAATAATATTAGGCAATCCACTCCTTCTTATCCTTTATTGGGAGTTTGTTGGTGGGTTTTATTTTGTTTCATTTTCATTTCCACTAAGAAAACAAAAAACAATGAATGATAAACTCCGTTCATTTAGGGGGTTTTATTTTCTTATTTCTAACCTTAAGTTAAAAAAAAAATAGAAAATATTGAAAGGCAGTGTGGCAGCCCTGGGATCAAGTCCTGCCTCTAACACTAGCTTTATGATCACGGACAAGTCACAACCTTTCAGTGCCGTAGGCACTGAGCTGCTGATCTGTAACCATGGAGGAGGCTTCTAACAATAGATTTACCTACACTGATGAAATTACAGATCTGGAACCAATCTAGATAGATAGATAGATAGATAGATAATCTATTTCTAGAAACATATACACATATGTATATACACACATACATGTATATACCTGAAAAAAAACCGCTGAACATACACACACACATACATGTATGTGTGTGTGTATGTTCAGGGTTTTGTTTTTTTTTTCAGTTGTATTCAGCACTTTGTGACCTCTTTTGGAGTTTTCTTGGAAAAGATACTGGAATGATTTGCCATTTTCTTCTCCAGCTCACTTTATAGATGCAAAAAACTGAGGCAAACAGGGTTAAGTGACTTTCCCAAGGTCAGACAGCTAATAAGTGTCTGAGTCCAGATTTTAACTCAGAATGATGAGCTTTCCTGCTTCCAGGCCACTGCACCTATATATACATATATACATATGTGTGTTTGTATGTATGTGTGTATGTATATGTATATATGTATGTATACATATATGTGTGTGCATGTATACATTACATAGGCCAGTATGTATTTATATATACATATGTGTGCATACATACATGCACACAATTATTCTTTGGTTTGAGACTGAGTCCAAAGCTAAGCAACCAGTGCTGCTGGTGGTTTGACAGCCAAGATGGTACCTTAGGAATGAAAAGAAATAGCATGAGGTTTAGACTTCAGACATCTGGTTTTGTTCTGATTCTGTCACTAATTGTCTGACTTTAACCAAATTACTTTCCCTCCATGTACCTCAGTCCTTAACCGTACAATGAATTAAAATAGATGATTAAGATCCCTAAAGTCCCATCCAGCGCTAAGATTTCATGTTAAAGTACAAGAAATTATTTCAAGTGGTATGGCAAAGCTGAATCTAAGCAAAAACGTGAAGTGTGTCTTGAATGCTCTGTTGCTTCAGTTTCAAAGTCCCTTTCTCTCTCCTATTGCTTCTCGCTCCTTTACTCCAAGCCCACCGTATGTCTTATTGTTGTTTTCAACCTATCAAGCATTTCTTGAAAAGTCTTGAAAACTAAGCTGTTAATAGATAATAACAGGTTGGAAACTCTCCCAAGGATGCCTGCATTTTTCAGCTTTACAAAAGAAAAGTCTCTGATATTCAAGAGAATATAATGGTTGAGTGGAAGATTGGAGCTCAAATGAGGAATCCAGTCTCATACACAGATCCCAAATATTGGCAATTAATTTATATTTCCTTTATCTCTCCTTCTATACTAGGGGAATAGAAAAGAAAGAGCATCATTGAGGAGAAAATGGTAACAAAAGAGAGGATAAATAAAAAATGAAAAGAAAGAAGTATTGATCAATACAATGTGATCCAACTCATAGAAGTTAGATGGGTCCCCTTGGGAAAATCCACTAATCCTACCTTGTCTGAGATTCTTGACATGTTAAAGGGGAAAGCATCAAAATATATCCACAAAATCACTCTAGCAAATGCCTTAATGGGAAACCAACCACCTTAGTCCAGGAACTCCCCATCTCTCACTTCCATGACAGATTTTACTACTATTAGTGAGCTTGACTACCAAGATGCTCAGTAGATAAATCTGAGAAAAGCTACACTTGACCTTAGCACTATGGCTGAACTTTGGGCCCTAGTCTAGCAAGAAGAGAAAGACAATAGCCATTGTCTGGTAAATCACTAATGATTTTGGCAATACCTAACTACCCCATATTATAATGTGATAGGAAGACATTTGGCCAAGATAGGGACTTTTTTATAAAGTTACTGAATCCATTGATGATGGTAAGTATCATCATCCTTAACATGCTTGCTTTTCATCAGTGTCTCTTTCTTGGACAAAGGACCTTTGCAAGGACTTGGTTAATAGGGCCAACATTTGTTACATGACACAGTAGACATTTAATGGAAAATACATCCAGTATGAAAGTATGAAAGTACATAAGTATGAAAGAGAAAGGAGGATGCAGAAGCTCATTCTGTAAATGAACAAAAGTATGTGTCACAGAAAATTAGAAATGACTAAACACTCATCCGTTACCCATTTTAAGCAACATCACTTAATGATTTTAAATGAAACAGAAAATTAAAAATCTGTGAGATGAAGACAGTAGCAAATTGAAATACTTACTCAGGAATGGTATGAATGCAGCCAGAAGCTAACACTTCATATTTATGTAACTACACTAATGGGGAAAATGAGTTGTCATGCATTCTTTTATAATGAGAATGTGATTCATTAAGCTTATTTTTAGTTCAAAAGCAGAATCCAAGAGATAAATTTAGAAAGGTGGCATTCAGAAAAATGACTCAGTTTATGGGCTAGATCAGAACATCCTGCATCTGTGCACCATTCCCCTTCGTTCAGATCCCTGGGTTATAAAAATTAATTATCGTTCAGTGACATGATCTGGGACAGCAGTGCCCTAGTAAAGAGGTAGGTTTATAACCTGCATAGTACAGAAAGAGGATCTGAATTACAGTGTCATATATGAAGAAGTCAGTGTTACATAATAGATAGTTGACTTTAGAGTCATCCAGACCCTGGTTCAAGTTAAGCCTATGACATGTATTGACTGTGTGACCCTGGGCAAGTCACTTAAGTTTCCAGTGCATTAGAAAATTCTTTAGGACTATAAGTTGCAGAGAAGGTCCTGATCTATATTGGTAGAAATTTACTCACTTGAAATTCCCTATAACGATGAAATCATAGGCCTAGTCCACACGTGAAGAGATCATGTAGCTTATACCTCAAAGTTCCAGGGGAATTATCTAAACCAAATCCTTGTAAAGGAAGGGGGGTGGTAGAGACAAAGCCATTCATGAAGCCTGGGCAGCTGTTACCACCAGGGACAATTTGAGGAGGGGACTGATGGATATGAGTTCCATAATCTACTGGTATTTGGTAAAAACTGGTAGATATGAATTATTCACTCCAAAAACATTTATTAAGCACTTTACTTGTGTGCCAGATTCAGTGCCAAATAGTGGCATGGGATGAAATAAACATTTATGAAGCGCCTACTGTGTGCCTTTTTCTAAGGTACTGTGTTCAGCACTTCATTTGATCCTCGCAACAATGCTATGAGCTACATGCTATTATCCTCAGTTTTTATAGTGTAGGAAACTGAGGCTGAACAAGGATAAGTGATTAGACCAGGGTCACACAGCTGGGACGTGTCTGTGGTTGTATTTGAACTCAGATCTTCTTGACTCCAGGTCCAGTGCTTTATCCATTGCACTACCTCCCTGCCTAAGTAGGTATAAAAATTTTGGTTTAAGAAATAAGCCATACAAATACAAAGGAAAAGCAAAAATAATTCCTGCTCTAAAGGAGCTCGTGTTCTAATGGAAGAGACAACAGGTATGGGTGTATTTCTGGATATGGATATATACACGTGTACCACATATATCCACATACATACACATAGGGGACACATTACATATATGCACATATATGATCTGTGTAAAGAAAGTAGAAGTTAACTTCAGAGAGGGAGGCAGGACCATCTCGGGTGGCAGATGGTGAGATTTAAACTTAGGTTTAAAGGAAGCCAGGGATTCCTGGAGGCAGGGGTGAAGGAAACACTGCAGGCATGGAGGGGCAGAGTCAGTGAAAAGGCCCAGGACAGAAGGCCCAGATCTGAGGGTGAGGCACATCCAGTGGGCCAGTATGGATCTGGACTGTACAGTATGAGGAAGGGAGCGATTTGTAAGATACAAAGAAGTCGTGATACTGCTCTCTCCTCTGATTCTCTCTTACTGTCTGAACACTCCCTCTCAGTCTCCTTTGGTGGATCTCCATCCGGGTCACATCTGTCAACCACAGGTGACCCCTAAGGCTCAACTCTAGACCCTCCTCTCTTCTTCCTCCATAATATTTTGCTTGATGGTCTCATCAGCCTCCATGAATTCAATTATATGTAGATATTTCTGAAATCTATTTATCAAGCCCTGAACTCTCTCCTGACCTTCTCCAACTGCCTAATAGACATCTTGGACTCAATACCCAAAAAACATCTTAAATTCAACATCTTAGCATCTGAATTCATTATCTGTCCCCCAAACCCACCCCTTTTACTAACTTCCCCATTATTGTCTAGGGCACTACTATCCTCAGAGTCACCCAGGTTCAAAACTTAGGGGTCATCTTTAATTTATCACTCTCTCACCCAGATATCTAATTTATTGCCAAATTCAATCAATTCAACCTTCATACCTCTAATATATACTTCCTGTGACTTCTTCTCTGACAGCCACCACCCAAGTGAAGGAGGCCTTCATCAATTCACAGATGGACTATTTTAATAGCCTTCAGGTGCTGGTCTCCATTGATCAACCACTTCCCCACTCCAATCCATCTCCCACACAGCTGTCAAATTAATCTTCCTGAAGTACAGATCTGACCATGTCATTCCCCACCCGATAGCTCCCCATGACCTTTAGGATTAAATAGAAAATTCTTTGTTTGGCCCTTAATGGCCTTTAAAATTGGTCTCCTTTCTAATTTTCCAATCTTCTTAGAACTTACTCCCCTTCGCATACTCTACAATCCAGTGAAACTGGCCTTGTTCCTTGAACACAAAATTCTATCTCCAGATTCTTGTGAATTTTTAACTGTTCTCCATTCCTGGAAGTCTCTGTCCCCTTGTTGCCACCTCCTAGCTTTCCTGACTTCCTTCAAGACTCAGTTAAAATTTCATCCTACTCAAGAAGACTTTCCCAGTCCTCCTTAATTCTACTTCCTTTTTCTGTATTAAAAAAATATGTGTGTGTATATGTATGCATATACATAAAAACACACATACACACATATAGACTGTAAATTTATGTGTCGTGTGCACATTAAACATATAATTTACAGATATATAACATATATTCATACATACATAGAAGTGTGTATAAAATTGATTTGTACATTATTATTTGCATGTGGTCTCCTCATTACATTATGAACTTCTTGAGGACAAAGGGTGCCTTCACCTTTTTTATATCCTCAGTGCTTAGCACAGTACCTAACACAGAGTGAATAAATGCTTTTTTTATTGACTTGTTAACTTGAAAGAGATTAAGTGACTTATCCACAGTAAGGTAGGCATTAAGTGCCTGAAGCAGAATTTTAACTCAAGTCTTCCTGAATCCAAGTCAAAGTGGTTGGATCAAATGGCCTCCAAGACCACTTTCAAACCTAGATCTTTAACCTTTCACTTCAGAGGGGAGACTTTAATTCAGCTCTTCCTCACTCTGAAAACCACCGTCTTTAAAGAGGAAGAAACATCAAATTAAATAAATGAAAAGCAATATTAGAGACAAATGGAGGAAAATATAAACCTAACTCTGAACTTTAAATATGAATGGATTAAAGAATCCTATAAAATCAAGAAGTCATAGATTTTACAAGAAAACAAAACTCCACAATCTGTTAACTTATCAGAAATATATCCCAAAATCAAAGAAACACACAAAATAAAAATTAGAATCTGGAAAAAAAAAACTGCATTATTCATTAAATGGATCCCAAAAAAGCAGGCTTTGAAATCATGCTATCTCAAAAAATAAATGTGAAAATTCACAATATGCATAAATAAGAAAAATGCATTATGTTTAAAGGGATTATAGGCAACTAACCTATAGCAATATCAAAATTATATGCTCCAAAAATCATAGTATAATAATTAATCAGTGAAAATTAACTGAATAATAGGAGACTTTTCAGATGTGAACATCCAACAGAAAATAAATGAAGAAAAGAAAAAATATAAAATTGAATAAATTACTAGAGAAACTAGAATCAAAAGACTTATAAAATTTAAATGGAAAATCAAAATAATATAAATATATGTGTGTTTATAAATATATGTGTATGTGTGTATATATGTATACATATGTACATATATATATGAACTCATTACCACATGGAGCTCTTACAAAAATTGTCACCATAGTAGGACACTATGAGATTAAAAATACATGTAAAAAGGCAGAAATAACAAACATATCCTTTGCAGAACACAATTTAATGAAAATATTAAATAGTTCCAATACACAGATCCAAATAGAGACTTAAATGAAATTGTAATTAATTGTTTAAATAATAAATCATAGAAATAATTTATAATTTTTGAAAGACAAGAATAATCATGAAACAACATACCAAAAGCTTGGGACAACTAAAAGGAAAATCATATTCCTAAAAACAGACAAAAAATACAAAGTAAGAAGGTGAATGAACTAAATGTGCATGTTAAAAATTATACGGCCAACAAATACACACAGCTAAAAGAAACACTAAAAAGAAACACTAAAAAATTAGAAAAAAAACAGATCAATTAGAAATTTTTAAAAGACTATAGCAATGACAAGCAAAATTAGCAACTGACTTTTTAAAAGACTAACAAAATTGATAAGAAGAAGCCAGAAAATCAAATCAATAATATAGTAAATGCAAAAGGTAAAATTATAACAGAATCAGAAGAAATAAAGAGAATTGTTAGAATCTACTACACATAATTACATACATACATACATATACACACATGTATACATATATAGTAATATTTTAAATCTAAGAGGCAATAATAGAAAGGGAAATACCATTCAAGATAAACTATTTGGGGATCATTTTACTAATGAACATGAGATATTTATATAGGTTCAATTACAAAGTGCACCTTAAAGAAATAAAGGGAAGGCTTAAATAGTAAAAAGAATATTTGGTGCTTATGAATGGGCCAACCCATTCCAATAAAAATGACAAGACTACCAAATTTAATTTAGAGACGGTTTCAGAAAAACCTAGAAGACTTATATGAACTTGTGAAAAATGAAATGAACAGAACCAGGGGAATATTGTACACAGTACAATATTGTACACAGTACAATATTGTACACAGTACACAGTAACAGCAACATTGTAAGGATGACAAACTGTGAAAGGTTGTGATGTATTCTGATCAATACAGTGATCCAAGATAATTCCAAAGGACCCATGATGAAAAATGCTATCCACCTCCAGAGAGATTCTGAATGCTGATTGAAGCATACTTTTTTTTTTACTTTTTTTTACTTTTGCTGTCTTCTTTTGTTTTCTTCTACAATATGACTAATATGGAAATACACTTTGCATGACTTCACCTGTATAATCAATATCATATTTTTTTGCCTTCTCAAGGGGTAGGGGAAGGAATAAAGTAAGAGAAAATAAGGGAACTCAATTTTTTTTTAAATGAATGTTAGAAAAATTTTACATGTAATTGAGAAATATTTGACAAAATAAATAATTTTTTAACTTACAGGAAGCAGATTATATGGCTTTCACAATTATGGGTAGGAGATACATTCTTTACCAAACAAGGGATAGAGAAAATTATAAAAGGTAAAAATTAAGCATTTTGATTAGATGAAATTGAAAAGCTTTCACACAAGCAAAATTGATGCAGTTAGGAGTAAGAAAGGAAATGATAGGGAAAATCTTTGCACCATTTCTCAAATGCGGTGCCTAGATGGCACAGTGGATAGAGCAATAGCCCTGGAGTCAGAAGGACCTGAGTTCAAATCCAGCCTCAGACACTTGACACTTACTAGCTGTGTGGCCCTGGGCAAGTCACTTGAACCCAATTGCTTTGCAAAAGAAAAAAAAAACTGAAACAATGGTTTGATATTCAAGAGACAACTGAAAGACACACACATAGTTGATATAATATAAATATAGATATGACACAAAGCCATTTCCAACAGATCAATGGTCAAATATAAACTAGTACTTCTCAAAAGAATTGTAAACTATTAACCACATGAAAGAATATTCCGAATCACTCATAATAACAGAAATGCAAATCAAAACAATCATGAGGTTTTACCTCATACCTAGAAAATCGACAAAAATTACAAAAATATGGGAAGAGTTGATTCTGGAGGGTTTGTGAAATGAGCATTCTAGTACATTATTAGTTGAGCTGTGAATCAGCACAATCATTTTGGAAAACAATTTAGAATTAAATAAATAAAATTACTAAAATGTCCATCCATTTTTAACAAGAGCTTCCACTACTAGACATATTATGTCATTGATAACAAGAAAATTTTGATATACAAAATATTTATTTTTTTGGTAGCAAAGAACTGGAATCAAAGTACATAACCATCAACTGGGGAATAGTCAAACAAATTGCGGTACATGTATGTAATGGAATATTACTGTAATATAAGAAATCACAAATATGACTAATACAGACAGGCATAGAGAGATTTATACAATTTCATGTAGAATGAAGCAAGCAGAGTCAAGAAAAAAACATACACAATGATTACAGCAACATAAATGGAAAGAACAACAAACATAAAATGATAGAAAGTGAATATTGCAATATTACAAAAAGCAAATATGGCTCCAAAGAAGAGACATGAGAAGACTCTTCCTACTACTACTTCGCACATGCAAGACTTTCATATATCAATAGGTTTTATTTATTTTCCTCTCTTTTTCCTTAAGAAAAAATTATTTGTTATATGGTATGGTTCTTTGGAAGGGAGAAAGATCCGGAGAGAAAATTAAGCAATGTAAAAACAAAAGATATCAATTCAAATTTATTTGAAAGAGAAAAAATAATCAGTCCCATCAAAATAGAGGCAAGCGTCCAGGTCAAATCACCAACATTGAGGTGTTTCTAACACTAGCTCTTGCCTGTTTCATCAAGGGAAATATCGGTTGGGGATCAGCTGTCAAAGCGACTTCCCTGTCCCATGTCTACTCTTCTTCCATAGTATTTTTGCCAAACCCTTCCATAATATATCCTCGCTCAGAAACTAGAACACACACACACAATTTTCATCATGGTGTATGTGTGCATGTGTGTTTCCTTTCTGTCAAACGTTTCATAAGAATTTGCATTATTGAATTGCCTTTCTAACACTTACCTGCATGCCTTTGTCTCTTTAGATATAAATCACCACCCCCAGGCTGACTCTTTCTTCAGTTCCACCTCACCTGGAATTATCCATGTGGGTAAATTTCTTCCAAAAACTCGATTATTTAACAAAGGTAAAAGTAAAGTCACTTTCTCATTCCTTCCATTAGGTCTACAATCCTCAGCAAGCCAACAAATAATAAATTAATGAGCTTTCCCTTGACTATGCACAAATGAAAATGGTATCTTCCAGTTGGGTTCAAAATTGCTATGGGAGAAGTGATTTAAAGCCTCCAAGCACTAGCTCCAAAGTTGATATTTTACCACTATTACTAACTCAGTCACTGTAAAAGCAGAGATGATGTCAGATATGGAGTCTCATGCTAACAAAGTGAAGAAATCAGAACACTACTACAAAGAAAGGAAAATGTGCCAACATGAGCCCAAGGCTAAATCAAGACCCTAAGTGTGCATTACTAGGCAAATCATCAGGGACCTCCTTGGCTAAAGTTGAATCTCCAGTTAATGATGAATTGGAACTCCACTATTTCCACCTGCCCTTTAGTTGGATCATTGTTGGAAGTAGAACAGCCTGGCTAAAAATCGAGTAGCCTATTGCACAAGGAATGGGTTCTTGACAAGAACAAGGAAGTTCTTGACCCCAGGGCACACACTGAATTGAATTCTCTCCCACTGCAATTCAGAATAGCATTCAGTTCAAATTTAGGTCTCTCAGACCTTGTCTGACACATTTAAAAAGTAGGAGTTTATATATTCTGACAGAGTTGATATTTCTAACTGCAAAGGAAGGAAGTTCCTTAAGGCCTAAAAAAGTAAAACCAGATGTTTTGCAGCTATAGAAATAGTGTATATATGTCTATAATTATTTATGGAGGTGCCTATGATTTGATTTTCCTAAAGTCCCAATGCTTTCTGAAAAGTAAAGTTTTTGAGAGAGTTCAAATCATAGAATACTAGGATCACAGGATCCTAGAATTGGAAGGAACCTCAAAGGTCTAGTTTGATCCATACACAAATCATGATTCCAAGCTACATTTCTAGCAAGTGATCATTTAACCATGCTTTGAAAACCTTCATTGGTAAGGAACTCAGTCCTTCTAGAAGCAATCTCATTCCCTTTTTGGACTTTTCTCATTGTTAGGAAATTATTCCTCATGCTGAGCCAAAATCTACCTCCCTGTGACCACATTTGATCTTTCCTCCAAAGCCAGGTAGTATAAATCCAATTCCTCTTCCATAAGAGTGCCCTCTAAATATTAGAAGGTTGTTAACGTAATTTCTCTTTATTCTGCCTTCATTCATGACAAATATCCCCAAGCCCTTTGATCAATCTTTATATGTCATATCATATGTCATGTCATTTAATGAATGCTTACTGATGGATTCCTCCTTAGCTCTGAGGCCAGTTTTCTATCCACTAAAATAGACTACCTCTGCCAAACTCATCTGCACTGAACACATGATCCCTGCTACTAGGCTGGACACATGGTCTCAACCTATGGCTGTAGAACCTCTCTATACTTCCAGATCTTTGCTTCAGATGGAATGCTACATTAGGAAACATCACCTTTCAGTATCCATAAGGTACATTTGCAAAATTCAAAGCAGGAGGGAGGATTTTTTAAATGACTTCTCTTGGATACATGCACAGATCTAAATCAGGCTGCATGTTACAAGGTATCAGAAGCAATTTTCATTTTTTCTAAAACATTATTCTTCCCTCCATGTGATAGTAACAACTGATAGAAACATCACAAATGAAACTGAGACAGATCACAATTTGGAAATTGAAAGCAAACCGGAAAAGCATCTGCTACATTACTGACTGTCTCCTGCCAAGTTTGTAGATAAGCTTCAGAGGCTACAAAGCACTTAGAAAAGCAGAGACAGTGTGCAAAAATATTTCCAAATGCTTCTCCCTTTGAGAAGCACTGATATCTTTCACAGAATCCTCAAGTGCTCAAGGCTTCCCATTAATATAAAAGATGTGTTCAAATGCTGCCTGCCTCCACTAAATACAGAACCTTGTGGCTCTGACTAACGTTATAAGATGAATAACTTGCTAAAAATATTCTCTCTCTCTCTCTCTCTCTCTCTCTCTCTCTCTCTCTCTCTGTTCCTCTCTCCCTCCCTTCCTTCCCTTCTTTCTTCTTTCTTCATTCTTTTCCTCCTCTTTATCTCTCAAAATATGTTCAAAGTTTGTTCTTTTAGTAAAATGTCATGAGTGTCCAATCAGAGTCTATATATGCAATTGTAAATGCCATACCTCTGCAGTTGCAACTGCTTTGATACAATTTCCCTGCGCTAAAGATCTCACTAGCCATCAGTGTGTGTACCAGATGGAGCTAGCTGCTTTGACACTACATGGTACCTGTAAGCCATCCAATAGTTTAGAGGAATTAAATTACTCCATCTGTTCTTGCAGCTTGCTCAGAGACTGTCCCTTCTACATTAACTTTTTTGTTTGTTAATAAATACCGAAGAGATGCTTTGTAAATTCTAGAACTTGGCTGAATCATAAGAACTGACAAAATTCCCCTGGTGCTGACTTGATTAGAAGACCAGGGTGCACTGAGTGTATCCAAGCATTTCAGTGGCACAGTGGTTAGAGTGCTGAGACTGAAGTCAGGAAGACTCATCTTCCTGAGTTCAAATCTGGCCTCAGTTGTATGACCCTGGACAAGTCACTTAATCCAGTCTGCCTCAGTTTCCTCATCCGTGAAATGAATTCCAGGGTCTTTACCAAGAAAACCCCAAATGGGATCACAAAGAGTCAGACACAACTGAAAAGTATGAACAACAATGATTGAGCATTTTCATGTGTGTAAGAATGCTAGGCACTGTGGTGGTAGAAAAGAAATCTATTTTGACTCCTAAGAAACTTACAGTCTAATTAATCAGAAATAGATAAGACAAGATAAACATATGAAATCATTATTGAATAAGTGTTATATTGATTTTTTTAAGTGCTAAAGTACATGCACAATTAGGTATGTAAATTAAGATGTTCATCGTGCCAAACAATAAGTGAAAAAAGATTTTAAGAAAAAAGAGATCAGCATGACCTGAGTCATTGAGAAATCTTGGGGGGGGAGGGGGGGTTAACGAGCTGAGCTTTGAAGAACAGATAAGATGAGACAGTGGAGAAGGAAAGAGTATTTCAGGAGCAACAAATAACACAAATATGGAAACACAACTATAAGCATGTAGTATGGGAGTGAAAAATCATCTAGTAAAAAAATGTTGAGTGTTTAAAGGGCGAATAAGACAGTTTCTGCTATCCACCGAGTTTTCAATCTAGCTGAAAAAAGAATTATACTACAGACTTGTCTTCATGAGCAGCATCAGTCAATAAGCATTTATTAAGCGCCTATTATATGCTAGGCACTGCACTAAGTGTTAAGGATCCAAACAAGGGCAAAAGATAGTCCTTGCCCTCAAGAAACTCACAGTCTAATGGAATGAGAATGGAACATATCACAACTCTGACGTAGCACATCATAAAATAGTCTGAAAAGCATGGAGTGTCCAAGAGCATACAGAGAATATATGATAAAGCCAAGACCAGAACTCAAATCTCATGGTTACTTATACATTGCATTTTTGGCTAAAGGAATTCAGAGGAGGGAGAGAGAGAGACCAGTTACCATATGTTTACTATAGAAGGCTTCATGGAGGAAATGGCATTTCATCTAAGCCTTGGAGGACAAGTAGTATTTTATTTTGTGACCTGGAGTGTAAGCCGTTTTCTTAGACTGTTTTGGCAGGATATGGTGGTTCATGGCCCTAGAAACAATGCAGTCATAGGGTATTAGTTGGCCTGTGTCAGAGAGAGGTCTTCTAGCACCAATATCTTAGCACACAACTGCTGAAATTGCCAACAGATGAAGAAAAGAAGCCCAGAACTAGGGGTAGAGAGAGACACACTGACCACAGGAACAGAAGAATGATACCCAGAAATAATGATAAACCCAGAGAAAAGCCGCAGAAAATAGCATTATGACATTACGGGAGCAGTCACCATACCTCCAGGATCAAGGGTGTGTGTTGCTCTGCTCATGTGTGGGCCCTGACCAGATGTGTCCCCTACATGTATGCCCTCAACACATTGCCCTTATCACACGGGTTCTAGGCACATGTTCCTTCACATATATTCTAATGATCTCTGTGGGTATGACCTTTATGTACACTCCCTGGTAACCCCATATTCTCTTCATATGAACTCCCCTCCAGAGTAATTCCAGGCTATAACCCAGAGGGCTGGGAAGTTAACTCTTACAATCTCTACTAAGGCCTATATAATCAAATCTAAATCTGACTCATGAGTATTTATTCCAGTGATTAGACATAATTCTCAACTAATAAATAATACAAAATAAAATGGGGGGACCAATTTTCAATTTCAAAGAAAAGTGTGCATAGGGATATATTTTTTCACTTCATTTGCCATGTTATTTAATTAAATATCTTTTGAAATAAGATGTTCTCTGGCTGGCTAGTAAAAGTAAACCCATAGTTAGGGGCTTCTGACCTGTGGTTTTAAGTGGTTTCTGCCTCAATCTTGAGGTATCATCGCTGGGGTCTCACAGGTGAGACAGGGTGCCCCAGGTGGTATTCCAGGTGGTACTCCAGGTGACACTCCAGGTGGTACACTCAAAGTTTGATGGAGAGTGAAGTTGGGATGACCTCAGTGTGAGTAGAGTTAAATATTTCTTAGAAACTACAGACCTCCAAGAGCAGGCCCAGGACTCCTCTTCCCTGCCAGAATAAAAGTAGCTATGGCATACAAGACATAACATTAGACTAAGAGCCAAAAGAACTGGGCTGTAAGTCGTGGTTCTTCCTTGACCTTGGGAAAGTAACCTAATCACTCTGGCCCTTAGTTTTCTCTTCCTTAAAATTAAAGGGTTAGACTAAATAATCCCCAAAGGCCCTTTGAACCTATAAAAGTCTATGGCACTGGTGATAAGGAGAAGGGAGAAGGTAAGGAGAAGAGGATGCTGGCTTGCTGCTCCACCCTTAAAAGAACATGATTTCTGGAGGTTTACTTCATTAGACCATTGACTTTGACTACCTTGTCCCAGGAGGCCTCTGAGTTGAACTTAAGAAGATATTGCTATATTTTCAGAGTAAATGGAAATGTGCTACTGGGGCCAGGACTATGACCCCTCCCACATCTTCAGGGCCCAAATCACTGTCCAACTTATCCCCCAGTTATGGAATGAGAGGTCTCTAACATGACTTTTGCATGGATCTCTGATAGATGTAGAAAAGATTAATTGTATTCTTCTTGACAGAAACAACCTTCATCTGAGTCTAGGGAGCCTGAATGAACCTACAAGTATGCATTAAGTGACTTTAACTTTGATGTTTAGAAGGATACAAGAGCCCACAGCCAAGTAGAATATTATATTCTTAATCTCTAGACTGTTTTCCGACCCTGTCATGAAACACTGGTCACTAAACAGAAGCATGGTTTCACTGCTTTGACTGTGCGTCTCCTAGTTTTTCCTGCCTAGATTAACTTAAGAGCCTCCTCCTCCTCAGGCCCTTTTTTCTGATGCTTAGACCCTTAGCAGGGTCAATCAGCAAACAGCAAAGGTGGGCTAATCACTGAATTTTCTAGGCAAATACATCCGTCAAGGAAAATTTTTTTGACTAGAAAATGAATCATCTTTGGACTTCTTCCTTACAGAAACCAGATCATCTCAAACTCCTTTAGTTGCCCCTCACATGGCCAGCTCATAAATATGTAATACATTTTGGTCAGTTAAATGATAGAGTATTTTTTATTTTAAATGATGCTGTTTCCACAGAGCTACAGATAGGTTGAGCAGAGCATGAACTGAAGTTATTTGTTACCATAAAAATGACACCAAGCAATAACCTATCAAAAAGCTAGACCGGGGTAGGGAACCTGTGGCCTTGAGATCACATGTGACCTTCTAGGTCCTCTGGTGCGGCCTTTTGACTGAGTAGTCCTACTTTTACAGAACAGATCCTTTTATGAAGGGGATTTGCTCTGTGAAGTTTGGATTCAGTCAAAGGGCCACCCTTGAGGACCTAGAGGGCCACTTGTGGCCTCAAGGCTAGATTCCCCACCCCAAGCTAGATATTCTAGGATCCATGCACCTACCTAGAACCAATATACATTAAATGAATGAGTTACCTCTATAGCCTGACTTCTAACTCTAACTGCGTCTGATTTCTTTAGCCTTTCTGACACACCTTCTGAATAACTACTGTATTCTAGGAGTACAAGAAGTGTAAGGAACTACTTAATTCTCTGCCCTTGCAGCCCTCTAGAAATTCACAGTCAAGTCAACAATCATTTATTAAACTCTACTGTGTGCCAGGCTCTGTGCCTTCACAGCTAATAATGAGTTCTCTCATCTACATCTACATCCATGGCCTCAGACTTTGGTTCTAATTCTATCCCAAAGCAAGAAAAATTATTATAATGAGTTTTAGGTTAATTACTCACTTGTTCAGGACTAAATCAGCTTTCTTCTGGTTCCCTTGGTTGTTAGTCAAAGGCAGAGATTGCTTTCTCACTAATCTAAACAGTCTGACCTTGGTTTTTCACACCTAAGGGCTATCTATTTTACCTTCAGAACACCCCTCAAGTACACTCCCTTCTCATTTGTGACACTGCCACCGCCATGGTATGGGTCCTTTTCACCTCACACCTGGACTACTACAATAGTCTTCTGGTTGTTCTACCTGTCACAAGTCTCTCCCTACTCCATTCCATCCTCCACATAGCTATCCAGTCCATTTTGTTTGTGTCTCACCATGCCATTCAACCCTATTCAATAAACTTTGGCAGCTCCCTATCACTTCCAGGGTCAAATAAAAAGTCCATGATATCATGGATGTGAGGACTCATTCTAGCACTGCAGATTGCAACCTATCCACACCTTCTTCTCCTCCTATGCTTCTCTAGTTAACAGGAGGTAACAGTGCATCCCTTGGGCTGCCCATCTGTTTTCCTTCACTGTCACTAAATGGTGGGCTGGACTCCTTTTCTGACCATATATCCTAGGTGATTTCATTTATATGACTCTTTGTAACGATCGTGATTGGTCATGTGTTGCTACCTGCCTAGACCACTGTGTCTGTCCATTGCTCTTTGTATCACAAAGAATCATTAAACTGTTATGCTTCAGAACCAGTGATGGCCCATGCTTCACAACAAGGGAATATTTACATGAAAAAGATGAGTTTTTGCTTTAGGGAGCAGTTGGGGATAGAAGAGCTCTGCATAGTTTCCCAAATGCAATCCAGGCCCAAGCCAGTTCTAAGCCCTGCTTATTGTCTGTCCAAGTTATATATACCAATGGACTAACACAATGGGTTTTCCATCCAAACGCTTAACATCATCTAGACAAGGAGCTCTTTGCCTTTTTGAGGTCATGGTCCCCCTTTAGCTATCTGGGGAAGTAATAAATCCTTTTCAGAATCATGTGTTTAAATACAAAAAATGAAGTACATAGAATTACATAGAAAACCAATTATAAGAAATAGTTAAAATTATTTTAAAGTTCACAGACCCCAGGTCTGCTTTTCTATATAATAGTTACTCTTCATCTACCCTCTCATTTCCCCCTCGTGCCTCTTATACTGAGTACCTTCCCCTTACACCCTTTTCATCTTCTTTTTACATATTATCTTCCCCCATGGGCATCTTTAGGGCAAGGAATGTCTTTTGCCTCTCTCTGAATCTTCAGCACTTAGCATAGAGTGTGGTATATAGTTGGCACTTAATAAATGCTTATTGACTGACTCTTTTGGCATTAAAAGCCCTTCATAGCCTGTCCCACACATGTTTCCAGTCTTGGTGCACTTTGCACTACATCCCCCATCACACTATGTGCTTTGTGAGTCAGTTATACTGGCCACTCTGCAATTCTTCTCACAACACATTCCATCTCCCAACTTGGGATATTTTCACTGGCTGTTCCCCATGCCTAGAATTCTCTCCCTCCTCATCTCTACCTTCTGACTTCCTTACCTTCTTTCAAGTCCCAGCTAAAAGCCCACCTTCTACAAAAAGCCTTTCCTGATCCTTCTGAATGCTAATGCTTTCCCTCTGTTGATTATCCTCAATTTATCATATAGCCCATTCATATAGAGTTGGTTTTATGTTGTGTCCCCTCCCCGATTAGACTGTGAACTCCTTGAGAGCAGGGACCACTTTTTGTCTTTCTATTCCCAGAACTTAACACAGTGCCTAGCACATAGTAGGCACTCAATACATATTTATTGACTTCTAGTTTCTAAGTACTGCTCCCCCAGTAAATGGGTTACCACCCTGTTTTCTTGTGACAGAGTCCTTGCCTGGTAGTTCCATTGAGAAAATTGCCAGGCTCTAAACTCTAGTCTCCCTGTTACTGATCTCTGATATCTGGTGAGAACCTTTTGATGCCAGCTACCCACTAATCTAAAAACCCTGTCAAATGCCAGGATAAGGGAATTCTCAATTCAACTCGACAAGTTTAAAGGATGATTAACCTTTATTTGAGATTCTGTTGGTATCTCATCAATTAAGGATTGTAGGATTACAACACTGTAGATTTAGAGCTGAAAGGAAAACTGGAGTCTATTTAATCCAGTTTTTTCATTTTATAGATGGCCCAAAGAAGTTGAATGATTTACCTAAGGTGTCAGAGGTTGTGAATGATGTATCAAAACCAGTGCCCTTTCCCTTGCAACAAGCTGCCTTCCCAAGGATTGGTTTCTTCAGTAGTAGGTCATCAGCCATTTTTTTTGTTGTCTTATATAAATGAAGTCTTCTAAAGCCTCCCTTTATAGTAGGTTCACAGCCTTCCAAGTAACTCCATTTTCTATCAACAGCACAAAGCACCATGCATAAGTTGATCCCATGAAATCTCACAACCATGTAGATAATGATTCAGGTCAGGACTCAGTCATACAACTCTGTGCTTTGTTTTGCTTCAACTCCACCAAACACCATGCCCTGCTCTGGGTACCCCCTGGTGTCCAGTTCTGCCTCCCACATACACACACATTTTTTCATCTTTCTTTTGTGTATTATCTGTACCACTAGAATATGAGCTACTTGAGGGCAGGGACTGTCTCTTTTTTCTTATTCATATCTATTAGTACTAAGCAGACACTTTATAAATGTTTATTGAAATGAACTGAATATAGGAAGTTGAGGAGTCATGGGGCTATGTGGACCTTTTTTCCCTTTTTTCAGGGGCTAGACCCAAGTATAGCACAGTCAAGAGTGGTGGAGGATGGAGAAAGAAGCCTGGAGTGTACAAAACCTCCCCTCACCAGATCTGCTAATGGCTGCCTTGAGATATTTGCACACGCTCCTAACCCCTGCTTAACCCTACAACCCAAGAGGAGAGTTCCAGTGCCCCATGTTCTGAAATCTTGCCTTCTATAAACAGAAAGGGGAGCTCCTGGGCAACACCAGTCTTGGGGTTACCTCTCTAGTAACTGCAAGTGTGAGAATCTGTGGATTCATTTTCTGGAGAAATAAGGTAATTTCCTGGGCAGTGACAACTTCTTCAGGAAAATAAGTTCTCATTTATAATCTGACACCAGAGAAGCAACAAGGGTCCTAAAAACATTGGGGTGGGAGTGGGGTAAGAAAATCCCTGGTCTTACCCATCACTTATTTCATGAATTATTCAAACAGTGCAAGTTCTATGGGAAAAGAATGGTCTCTCTACCAGCTCCAAGTTTCCTTCTTTCTAGGAGAGTCCAAGCCCTCTGGATAATACCACAGACTAGATGCCTGTACCTTTCACAGGTGAAAGTAAGAGTCACCAGAATGTATGGGGAAGAGAGAGGAGCACAAGGTAGTCCTAAATGTCTTTCTCCTTTGGGGGAGTCCAAAACACAAGATGCTTTACTATGAGTCTGAGGATTGTATAGGGCCTTGAAGGAAAAACGAGAATTCCTTCAGTAAGAGAAGACCATTACTGCTTGTTAATGGACTCTAATGAATCATTAATGTATTTTCTGCATTTCTGTGAGGTGAAATAAAAGCTGCTCTGTACACAGTAGACATTATAACCTTGAATGCTTGTGTGGGACCTGGGGTCCCTTTTATCTTACATCTGTAGAATCTGAGAAAAGAACTATATCCAAGGTATATTCAGGAGTTTCTCAGGGCCATCTCTGGGTGGGACAAAGAGGTCAGATTCTTAAGCCACTCCGAAGATTGAATCCAGTGGATGTAAACCCCAAAGCTTAAGATGCTGCACTATGGCTTATTCCTGACATATAGCCTTGTCCTGTTCCTCCTTGGAGAGTCACTCTGGATCTTGAACTCAGTTTAAACAACATATATACCAATTTAGAACTGGAAGGAGCCTCAGAGGTCATCTAGTCAAACCCTCTTAATTTATAGGTGAAGAAAATGATCCCCAGAGAAGTTAGGTGACTTGTCCAAGGTCACTAAGATAGCAAATGGAAAAATCAGAATTTGAACCCAGTTCCTCTCAGGTTAAATCCAGTTCTCATTCCACTTTCCCTTTTGTTAACAGCTGTCATGTCCTTTCAATCTTTTTCTACCATTGATTTATTTCCTGATATGGAGAACAACCTCCAGATTTCTACTCCTAGATGCCTATTTGTTGAATAAGAAACCATTAGCCTTGATCCCATGTTCAGGCCCCAGATTTTTCCCAACCCCACGGACCTATTGGGATTTCTAGTCCTGGCTTTCTTTTAACAGCCCTGCTTCTGAGAGCAGGTGGCCCCTATAGCCCAGCACATTGAATCATAAAAGGAGCCACGGAATTCTGCCTCTAAGTATCACAGGAATAGCCACGTGGAGGATTTTCAGGGTTGTCATGGTGACAGTCTTTCAAAGTACTCTGTGCCTGGGTGTGAACTCCAATGATAGACAAAGGCTTAGACTTGCAATGTATTCTTTGCACTCAAAATATCACTTATTAGGCGGCTGCAGCCTTAAACCTTCAACACCATCCCAAAAACCTACCTTACCCCAAAAGAAGGCTTGCTTCCCACTACACATCCAAGACAGCATGAATACTTCTGGTGGCATGGATCACAATCAGGTTAACAGTGGCAAGAGCCCTCTATTGGAAAGTACCCAGAAGGAAATGGAGAGCCTGCCCTTCACACTGTCAAGAATAAATGTCCGTGAATTTGTAGAACAGCTGAGTGTAATAAAGGTAGCTAACTCTTTGTACAGCTTAGCAACTTGTTAGTTGCCCCTTTTGAGTGTCAGAATGGCAAACTTGGAATCAGCAAGAACTAGGTTCAAATTCTGTCTGACATTTACTCACTGTGAGACCCTGATCAAGTCCCCTAATCTTTCTGAACTTCAGTATTCTGATCTGTAAAATGAACATATTAGCACCTACTTCTTAAAACTTAGAGGATCAAAATGGCATAATGTGCCCCAAATTATAAATATCAGTTATAGTTAATATCAAATGATTGCAGCTGTATGGGGTGAGTGAAAACTTCTCAGGCAGTTTGAGATTGTTAACTTCCCTTCTCCTCCTCCATTGCTGCTGTCAAGCAGCAGCAAGCTTCTTCGGGAATCTTGCAAACCTCCCCCCCTCCCCCCCCAACCCCCCCCACCCTGCTTAATTTTCTTTTGTCTGCTTTCCCGCCTCAGTGGGCCCCTCCTCCCGGCCAGTGGGAGTCAGGGACAGCCCAGGATCACTCCTCCTCCCTTGCTTTGGGACCCTTCCCCCACCCCTTTCCTTGCTGTCAATCAGCATCCTTGTTCTTTGTAAATCTATTTCTCAGCCACTAAGAGATAGTGACAGGCTTCCCTGTGACTTCCCATCAGTCCTGAGACTTAAGTCTGCCTCTCAACCAACAAGAGAGGACACAGTCAGGAAGGGGGCTTGACTGCATTAGGGTTTAAATTCTTGCACTGTCTTTTGTATGATGTCATGGGGAAGACCACCCTCTTCTCCTGTTCTTATCCTAACCAATAAAAATGTTTATTAAAAAATATATAAAATGTTTTAATAAAAATTTTAAAATGTTTATTTATTATTATTATTTATTATATTATTATTTTTCTATTAAATTAAGGATGAGGGTTATTTTTCACCCCAAACACAGCCTAAGCCTAAAACCTCGCCACTCATTAGTCCCCCACTTAATATTTGTGATTCTTGTCTTTCATCCCTTCCATGTCAGTTAGCACTCCCTTCTCTGGCCCATTCTGATCCAAGAATCAGCCCAGTTCCTGAGCTTGACTTGTTTGTACTATGATTGTGACCCCTGCCCATACAGGAACTTCTCCATTGTGTGTCCATGTCACCCACCCCAAACCAAGGAGGGCTCAATCAGCAACAACTTCCGTGCACAGTCACAGACCTGACATTAGTCATACACTATATAACTTAGTCATAAACATGTATAACTCAGAACACTTGAAGAAAGTCAGAGAATACCTAACATTGCAGCCTACATCTGGTAGGTACTCAACAAATGTTTGATGATTCAATTACATTTATCAGACAATTATTAAGTACCTACCGCTCACCAGGTACCTTTGTCACTTACTATTTGTGAAAATTACCTAATCTCTCTGGATCTCCACTTTTTTCATCTACAAAATAAGGGAGCTGAACTATATGTCTCCCAAGTTCTTTTCCAGATATAAATCAATGATCTTATCAATTGTCCTTGTTATTATTCAGTTGTGTCTGACTCTTTTTTGACCCCATTTGGGGTTTTCTTGGCAAAGATACTATAGTGGTTTCCATTTCTTTCTCTGTTCTCATTTTACACATAAGGAAACTGAGGTAAACTGTGTTAAGTGAGTTGTCCAGGGTCACACAGCTAGTAAGTGTCTGAGTCCAGATTTGAACTTAGGGGAATCTTCCTGACTCCAGGCTTGGCACTGTGCCATCTAGCTTCCCTGTGTAACAAAGACAATAACACAATAGCCAAGTTTACATTCTCCTACATGCAGATAACGATAAGAAGGGTGACAATGACAACTACTATTTATTCATTGAACAAAGTTAATTCAGCTGAGCCAATTAAGTTTCCAATCCATTACCATGGCTTAACTTGCAACATGCTCTAAACAACTGAGCTAAACCACACCAGTGTCCCACAAAAGCTTTGTCCAAAAAAAAAAAAAGTCATTACAGTTCTTTTAATCTATTCAGGCAGCAGCATTATTCAGCAACATCATAACTAATCTCGATCGATGGGGTTTTCTGTCACCATATGTCAGTCGGAAAAAAATTACTTATATCTGAGGAAACAGGACATAGCTCCTGACCTAAAAATCTGGCCTAGGTCTAGGAATTCTGGTTTCTCATATTTTGTATTACAGATGGAATATTTTAAAAATAATTTTTTTTCTTTTTAAAAGAATAGTTTCCATTTATTGAACAAGTTAATTGGAATAGAAAACATCCATATTAAAGGAAATAGCGTTACTCATGTTTATTCTGTAGGAATTCTATGGCATATGAGCCTATTGTCATTAACTAAGTCAGAGTCATAAAGTCTTTTGGGTCTAGTTAAAAGGCATCATTCTATAAATCCTCTCTGTGATTGTCCTCTAGCATTGCTTCCCACAGATGAATGCTCATCAAGTGCCTCTCTATTTAACACATATAAAGCACAGAAACACTTAAGCAAAATGTTTTACATGCATTATTAATAAATAATAAATGATGAGCAGATGTTTTCTATTAAAATTATCATAAACCTTGCTAAATCATATGGAATAGCCACATGTAAAAAGCTGTGCAAACTCCCTATTTAGTCACCGAGTAAAATCAATAAGCGTTGTAATCACCTGCCAGGCACTAGGCTAAGCTCTGGGGATATAAAGGAAAGGCAAAAAAACAATCCCTGCTCTCAAGGAGCTCACGATATAATGGGAAAGACAACGTGAAAACAACTGGGTACAAATGAAATAAAGATAAGATAAGCTGGAGAGGATTCTGGGAAGATGGCGGAGTAGGTTAGAAAATTCCAGGCTCTGAAGATCTTCCCCTACAAAGGAGTTAAAACAGCACCTTAACCCAAACAAAGTGTGGGTGGAGATAAATAAGAACAGGGGTGCAACCAGGATGTTCTTGGGATAATTCAAGAAGATCAGAAGAAAAATCCCAGGATGAGGCTTGGTCCTGGTGTCTTCACCAGGTGTCTAAACACCTCCAGGCTAACGTTCATTCTAAGGGCAAGCACCAAGCCCTGGGGTTAGTGGGTTGGAGAGGCTGCCAGCCACCGGAACTTTAACCCCAGGGATAGTGAGAGTAGTTGGACGTCTGAGCCTGGGAAGTTCAAGGGAACCTCTGCTGACCATGAATGCCAGACCTAGCTGTTCTGCAAAGAGAGGCAGGGGCAAGAAGGAACCAGCACATGCCCAGTGAGTGCAGAAGCAGTGGGGCAGAAAGTTCCTGGCTGTGGGCACTTACAAGGAGGCTGGAGGCTTGGTTTTGGTTTCAGGCTAAAGGGAAAAACTGAAGATCTGAGGCAAGAGGCATCATTTCCCATATCCCAGGACTAGAGGTGATTACAAACAATTAAACAAAAAATGCACAAGCAAAGGAGAAATAATCCAACCATAGTAAATTTTTATGAGAATAGAGATGACCAGGGTTCATCTTCAGAGGAGGATATTGAAGTAAAGAAACCCCCAAAGAGTAATGTCAAATGGTCACCTGCTCAAAAAGAATTCATGGAAGGCCTTTAAAAAGACTACAAAAATCAAATGACAAAGATGGAGGAAAAACTAAAAAAGAAAATGAGAATAATCCAAGAAAAACAAGAAGGATCTGAAAGGAAAGTTAACCAACTAGAAAAGGAGATCCAGAATATTTTAAGGAAGAAAATGACACCTTGAAAATTAGAATTGGGCAAAGTGAAGCCAGTAAAATCATAAGAGATCAAGAAATGATGAAACAAAATAAGAATAATGAAAAAATAGAAGAGAAAGTGAAACATCTTATAAGAAAAACAACAGACTTGGAGAACAGATCAAGAAGAGAAAATATAAAAATAATTGTACTAACTGAAAGTTATGATCAAAAAAAGAATCTTGATATAGTAATACAAGAAACAATCAAAGAAAATTGTCCTGAAGCACTAGAATGAGGGGGGAAAGTAGAAATAGGAAAAATAACTTTATAAAGATCCAATGAGGAAAACTCATAGGAATGTCAGTCAAATTCTGAAACCCCCAGCTCAAGGAAAAAAATATTAGAAGCATCAAGATTAAAACAATTTAAATATGATGGTGCCACAATTAGAATTACACAAGACCTAGCAGCAGAGACATTAAAAGACCTAGCAGCATAGACATTAAAAGACCACAGGTCTTGGAACACAACACATCAAAAAGCCAAAAAACTGGGGCTCTGGCCAAAAATATTATACCCTGAAAAGTTAAATATTATCCCAAATGAAAAAAAATGGACCTTTGATAAACTCTCAGACTTTCAAGACTTCATTTAAAAAATCCTGAACTTAATAGAAGATTGCGAATTCTGTACCTTGATTTTCTGTGAAATCTCAGTAAAATCTCCACATAGGACATAGAACACTGCATCTGATGCATCTCTAGAATTACCTATCTTTTCAGAACAGATGGGTTGCCATATACACATCTTGTAGAATGGTGTGCCTAGATATTTATTGTAATGCCATGCATGAGCAGCTTTCCAGAAGAATGCCACTGTGAATAGCTTTTGAGGTTCTGATTACACAGTATAGTGAACATTCTATTTATTCCATAACAAATCAAAGCAAAACATTCACAGAAAATCAAGGTACAGCAATCACAATACTACAACTTATTACAGAAAATCACAATAGAGTATTCACAACAGCTTATCATTAAAATGGCCACATAGTTTTCACCAAAGTGGCCACAAAGCTTTGAACAAAGAACAATCATCTGGTATCCCTAAGGAGATTTGCCTCCTTACTCAGTCATTCAGTCATCTCAAAGTACAATAGTCAAAGTCTTCCACTCATGGGGCAACTAAGTTAACTCAATCAGTCTCTTATTCAGCAATCAATTACTAAATATCATTAATCACTAAGTACAAATCATTAGAAAATACACAAATCCTCCACCCCTAGGTCACTAGTAAACTACAATTTCATCATACTCAGTCCCCAAGGAGAGGTCTTTTCATCTTGACTTGGGGCTGGTTCTCAGATTCTCTGGATCCCCTTCCATGGTCCCAGATTCTACCTGGATTCACCAAACTGGATTCACCTGGGTTCAATGGCACACAGCTCCCAGTTCCTTGTCCAGCTCTCCATTAGGTCCTGCTCCACACTGAAGTTCACAGGGTACAATCCATCTCAAATCCTTCACAATTTCTGTTCCTGAGAATTCAAGGCTCAACCAAGCCACAAAGTCCCTGCATCCCAATCATGCTTCCTCAGCCCTTGGGCAGTTCAGCTGGCCCTTGGACCCAGAAGAAATCTCAGCTGGCTCCCAGAATCAAAATCACTCCTCCCAGGTTTTCAAAATCAAAATTGTTTTCTCCAGCCCTGGGGGAAGGGGGGAGCCTTTCCTTTTCAGCCTTCCTGTTGGCAGCAACTTCAGCCTCCACAATTCTTGTCTGAAGAAAATTCTGACTCAGTTCTCAGTTTAGCAGTAGCAGCCCCAGATTCCAGATGCTGCTGAGAGAAACTCTCTCTCTCTCCCCAGCAGAACAGATTCTGCCACCAGATTCTGGTCTCAAGAAATTCTGACTGTGGCTTTCTAGGGCTTTTCTTATGTATGCACAGCATTGGCTTCTTGTTTCAGCCAACCCCTTGCTGTTATGTCAGCAACAGGAGACAGGAGTTCATACCTTCTGTCTCTTTCACAGAGGTTTGATTAGTTACTAAGGGCTAAGTACCTGCTTACTTGACAATACAAAAAGAGGTCTTCAAATTAAAATTAATTACCATTACATCTAGACATTCACATAAGTCATTGATTTGTACAAATGTTTATACACACAACCCTTAGACAATGGCAATTGGCGTTGGGTCTTCATTAACTTCTCTTACAAGCAATCTTGTGAAAATAGTATAATTATCCCCATGTTATAAGAAACCAGTGTATGTGTGTGTATATGTGTGTGTGTGTGTGTGTGTGAAGAGAAAAAATCTTGTACAAATTTGCTTGCAAGGAATAAGCAAGGCAACGTTTGTGAAGAGCATTATATTTGTATAGCATTATATAAAGGTAAAGCATTATTATTTTAAAATAAACATTTAGTCAATCAACAAGTTATTCTGTCTACATAATAACCGAGCTAACTGATGATGGTTCTGACATTATGTAAAGAAATCCCAACCCTTTAGTTTCCAGAGAACACCAACTCACCCCCTACTTGGCAAGCAAAGCTACAATTTTGTGTTTGTTATGGAAGAGTGGGAGGGTGGATATAGTTCAGAAACTTGTCTTTGAAGAATATCCCTTCAGCAATTAACAATGCTTTTGTTAACATTCCTTGCAAGTCACTGAAATACTTTCTATGTTGCTGGACACAAGAGACTTTCTCCAAATAGAATTTTTCTCTTAATTAAAATATGCACAATCACTGAGGTAAAGGACCTTTCATACACAGTAATTACTAATTGATATTTTAAACATAAACAATAAAGGCAAGGGCAAAAACCAAGTCACCATTGCAAAAACAGTCACAATCTGCATTCAATTAAGGAAGCTCTTCAGTGTATATGTTAAACAATATGGCTAGGTCTCTCCACAGAGACAAACAACTGGCTGAAAAGAGAGCAAAGGGTACAATGGGAATCTCATTGGCCTCAGACTCAGAAGATCTGAGTGTGAATTCTAGCCTAAGCCTGACACTTTCTAGCTATGTTACTTTGGACAAATAATTTTGCCTTACTTTCCTTATGTAGAAAAGAAGGAAATAAACTTACAGTCAGACAGTCAAAAACATTTATTATATCATATTATATTAATTATATTATATAAATATATATTTATTATATTATTACACTTACTATATATGAGGTGTTATGCTAAGTACTAGGGATAAAGAAATAAAATTCCCTGACCTCCAAGAGTTTACATCCTAAAGGGGGAGACATCATGTTGAAATATAAGTAATACATAATATGTACAATAGCAATTCAAGGTAGTTTAGGGCAGACATTTGTAGGTGGGGGGTTCAGGAAAGGCTCCTTGAAGAATGTGGCACCTGAGCTCAGCCAGTGCTAAGTCATGGACATAGGAGATGGACCATGACATATAAACCAGCAAAGTAGACCAGTATCACCGGATGACAGAATGTGTAGCAGGTAATGACGTGTAAGGAGACTGGAAAAGTAGGAAGAGACCAGATGATGAAGAGATTTAAATGTTGATCACAAGAGTTAGATTTGCTCCTAGAGATTAATAGAGAATAGAATTTAATAAACTGGAGTTGCCTAAATAGGGGAGGAGGGACATGATCAAAACTGTACTTTAGGAAAATCCCATCAGCTAGTAACTGCTTGGGGGATGACTTTAACTGGGGAGAAGCTTTGGAAAGGGGGGCCAAATAGGAACCTACGACAATGGCCCAGGTGAGAGGTAATGAGGGCTTGAAATTCACTCCAATTCAAGTAAATGAAAAATGAGAAAGACAAATTCGTCTGTAAATCCCCTCAAATGTTTTCTGAAATAGTAAGTTCTCAGTGTTTTCTTCATTCTTTCTTCTTTAGGGTGTTTTCAGCTGAGAAAAAGAAGCCAAATCTTTAAAGGTCATACTTTATGGTTCATTAATTTCCATTCCACCTTGAAACACTTCCTAAAGGTACTTAATGGGAGGTGTAGAGACCCAAAAGCACTATGCAGTTAGTTTTTTTGTAGCACCCAAGGCATTCATATAAATGAATATAAACATGCGGAATAGCCTCGGAGGATCAGCCACGTTCTCTATCACCCACGGCTCAAAATTTGGCCAAAACAGCCAAACTAAAAGATCGTTACACAAGGTACCTTGGGATCTTTAATCTTTATCCACAACAGGCAAAGCTTAAATCGAGGCTGAACCTTTTCAAAGCCTAGACTGAAATGTGTATACAATCAGTTCTGTGTGAATGTAAATTACTTTCTGGAGAAGACCAGAAGGAGGAAAAGAAGAGAATAAGCCTTTACATAGCACCTAATATGTGTCAGGTAATGTGATAAGCGCTTTATTTTTCTCATTTCACACTCAGAATGAGCAAGGTAGGTACCGTTATTAACACCATTTTGTAGTTGAGGAAACTGAAATAAACAGAGGTTAAATGACTTGCCCAGGATCACACAGCTTGTAACTGTGTGAGGTCACATTTGAACTCAGATCTTCTTGACTCTAAGTCTAAAGTTCTATCCACTGTGTCGCTTAGCTGCCACCAGCACAAGAAAAACACAAATTCATGAACTGTTTTGTAATTTTACTTTCAATTGTATTTTCTATTTATTTAGCTTTCAGAGTCCATACTTTTGATTTCATTTGTTTAGGGGATGCATGATGAGGAAACTCCCCTCCCAACATAGATCCATAGCTGCTGTTAAAACTTAGACTATGCAGGTTATCAGTGTTGGGGCCACTCAATGGCTTGAGCATAATCGTGTTTGGGCCACTCAATGACTTGAGCATAATCGTGTTGGGGCCACTCAATGACTTGCACATAATCATGTTGGGGCCACTCAATGACTTGAGCATAATCATGTTGGGGCCACTCAATGACTTGAGCATAATCATGTTGGGGCCACTCAATGACTTGAGCATAATCATGTTGGGGCCACTCAATGACTTGAGCATAATCATGTTGGGGCCACTCAATGACTTGTGCATAATCATGTTGGGGCCACTCAATGACTTGTGCATAATCATGTTGGGGCCACTCAATGACTTGAGCATAATTATACACCCTGCCCCTGTCAGAGACAGTATTTGAACCTGGTATTCCTGAATAAGAAGACAGTTCTCTCTCTACTACACTTAACTCCCCCTTTTAATTTACATATCTGTATTAATATCATATCACCTCAGAAGAATGTAATTTCCTCCTCCTGGAGGAAAGGGAAACTTTCATACTGTGTCTACGTGCCCAGCACCCATCAGAGTGCCTAACATGAAGTATGTGTTTAAAAATATTTGTTGGACTGAATTTAAGCATTGAATTAAATTCAAAAGATATTTATTGAGTACCTACTATGCGTAATTCAATTTGCTTGTCCATAAAGGGAGATAAAAACATGAGTAAGATGGAGTTCTGGCCTTTGAGGAGTTAGTGTGCAGAATACATCAGTTATATCAATAGGAATAATGCAATGTAGAATGAGAGAAATCTGTATTAAGTACCTGTATTAAGTAATATTTGAGGTGGTATCACTAATAAGGCATACACGAGAGGCTCAGAGGAGGCTGGTAGATTAGAAATAGCATTAGCTCAAGAGTCAGAGGGCCTGGGTTCAAATTCTGCATATGTGTGTGTGACCTTTGGAAAGGCCTTAGTTTCCTTACCTGTAAAATAAGGATTTGGATTATATAGTTTCTAAAATCCCTTCTCACTCTATATGTAATGACTTTATAATACCTCCAATGGAGAGAATCAAGAAAAGTGTGATTGGGGCAGCTAGGCGGTGCAGTGAATAGAGCATCAGCCCTGCAGTCAGAAGGACCTGAGTTCAAATCCAGCCTCAGACATTTAACACAAAAAAACTAGCCGTGTGACCTTGAGCAAGTCACTTAACCCCAATTGCCCTACCTTCCCACCTCCGAAAAGCAAAAAAAAAAAAAAAAGGTGATTAAGGAGGTGCTATTTTACTGGGTCTTGATAGATGAGTAGATGGATTAGTGCAGGGATATCAGAAGGGAAGGGAACAAAATAAGCAAAATCATGTAGCTTAAAGAGAGAAGAGAATAAGAATTTATATAATACTTACTAAGTGCCAGGCACTATGCTAAGTGCTTTACAAATATCTCCTTTGATCCTCCCAAAAACCCTTCAAGATAGGTGTTGTTATTATCTTAATTTTGCAATTGAGGAAACTGAGGCAAACAGAGGTTAAATGTCTGGGATCATACAGTGAGTAAGTATCAGATGTGAACTCTAGGACCAAATGCTATATGAAGAAGGAGGAGGAGGAAGAAATGGAGATGTTATGCTTGAAGAACTATGAGTAATCCGGTTTAGCTGGCACACAGGTTACACATAGGGCAATTACAGGAGAAAAAGCTGAAAAGATAGTTTAAAGTCATATTGCATCCCAAACTGAAGTGTTTAGACTTAATTCAATAGACTAGAAAGAGCCATTAAAGATTTTTGAGCAGGGAATTGACATGATCAAAGCTATACTTTAGGAAGATTAGTCTGGCAGTAGATGAAAGTTTCAGTTAAATCTAAAGATAGTCAAATGCATTTGAACAATTGACAAGGATAGGGGAAGACATGTGTAAACATTATTCACTGAAGTAACAAGATTTGCCATCTACTTGTTGCAAAATGAAAGACTCTCCTTTTGATGTCACTGCAATTCTCTGGTCCCAAAACAAGATCCTCTGTTGATATCATCAATATAAACCTGTAATAAGTATAAGCACTACTTTAGCGTTCAAGGCCCTATAATATGACTGCAACCTCTCTTTTTATAACCTTATCCTTAGACCCACTTCTGTCAAATCAAATAAGTTCTTGTTCCCTTTGGTATTTCCATTATTAATACACCTAGGGACTTTCATAAAAAAATCTCCCTTTGGGTAATTCATGACTTTTCTCCTTTCTTATACAACTTAAAGTCCACATGCCCTTTTTCTCTCATGAAATTCATTAACTGGTGACATAAAATGTAATTAACTCAATTTCCCCAACCCAGAATAATACTCAGGGCACACTAGAATCAAATTCAAGAGTAAAATGCCGAGCTGAAAATCATTCTCATAATGTTTTTGACAAGTTCTAAGCAGCCGTGTTATACTTCCAGGTTATAACCCCAAAACTGGAGGTTAGAGAGGAAGAAGCATTAGAAACTATAGCCCTCCTCCTCCTCTCCACCCATTCCATGACATCTAGCAAATGCCCAAAATGCTACCTTCAGCGCTAGCCATACCTAATTCTCAGTGTTTTCGTATTCTAGGTTAGTTACCCTGAAAGACTTCCACTTATATAAGTTGTAATCTTATTCCACAACTACCGTCTTTAAGTGGATTTATCATTTGAGGGCTATTAAGACTAGTGTTTGCAATTAGGGCAATGAAGCACATGGACAGAGTGAGTGATTCAACAAGTATTTGCTAAGCATTTATTTTCTAGGAATAACCAAAATCTTATTGATCACCTATTTTAATCAAATGTTTATCGTTCCCCTAATAGTTACCAAATCATTTCATAAGTGTTTATCCTACAATGTATGTAGCACTTTATTAGGTACTGGAGGGAAATAGAAATATAAAACACTACTCTGTAGGTACTGCACAAATATCTATTTGTGTATATGTTCTCTTCTTCCATTAGTATTTGAGCTTCTTAAAGATAAGGACAATTTTTACTTTGGCTTTGTATTCTCAGGGCTTGGTACAGTGTCTAGCAAAAAGGAAGTGCTTATAAATGTTTGTTGATTAATTGACACTTTACTCTCCCCCAAGAAGACTATAATCTGCTCAGGGAAAAAAAGACCTACCTATGAAACAGTTATAAAATAATGTAAGAACACAAATAATTAAGTACAAAAATAAGAATAAAGTCAATAATTATTACAGAATTTCAGAGGAGGGGAAATTAAGTATAAACTGGAATGGTCAAGGAAGGTTTTGTGAAAGAGATAGGACTTAAACAGGATCCTAAATAATGAGGAAGATTTGAATAGAAAGAAAGGAGAGGAGAAGACATCATAGGTTTGGGGAAAATCTAACATAAACAAGAGTTCAGTAGAAAGAATGAAGATTCAGCAGGTGACAGGGGTAGAATGAAAGTGTATCTGGCAGGAGGAGAAGAAGTAAAAGAATTCAAGTAAAGAAGAAGGAAGGGAAGGAAGATCAAAGGAAGGGAGGAAAAGAAAGGAAGGAAAGAGGGAGGGAAGAAAGAAGCAAGGAAGGAAGGAACAAAGGAAGGAAGAAAAGGAAGGAAGGAAGGAAGAAAGGAGGAACAGAGGGAGGAAGGAAGGGGGAGAA
>CM053588.1:261849358-261865763 GCA_028646515.1 Pseudochirops corinnae | reverse complement strand
GGATACACTGGGATGGCTGTTTTGGGGTGGTGGGTAGGGGAAAGATGGGGAGAAAATATGTAACTCAAAATCTTGTGGAAATGAATGATGCAAACTAAAATAAAATTTAAAAATAAATAAATAAAAAATAAACAAAATAAACAAAACAAGGCATCACTATACCTTATTTTTCAAAAGAATGAGACTTCCAACAAATAAAATTTTTGCCTGCTTATCTAAAGCAAACTTGTATAAGGGGAATCCACATCTATTTCCATCTTGTTTTTCTTTTGCCTAATTATATTTGGCATCATGTAACTGTGCCCCAAGTCACTGACTCCTGATAAAACTTTAAAAACTAAGCAAATAAGAAAAAGAACCAGGCAGAACCATCATATAAGATATGCCAAAATATACAAATAAGTGCTGAATTTCAACTTTGATACTAACAAATAAGCATACTGGAAATGTTAACAGTACTGCTACTTAAAGACCTAGGCTGGTTAAACCACGCTGAATGAACAGAATATTTTTTGCTTGAGAGAAAGAAGGTATAATTAATGAGTACTTACTAGTACTTGGACTTTCGGGGAAATTTCTAGCTCCATACAAACATGCAAATCTATCAAAAATGATAAATTGAAGATATAATTCTTAATATAGTTCCCAAAACATTGTCATATAAGCATTTCTGTAGATGGGATGGAACTAGATTACCTCTCTTAGGCCCTGTTAAGTGTATGTTAGCAGAAGGTCCCTGTAATAGCAAGCACCCTAGCATAACCAGGATGGCTGTTAGCACAGGTTCTTTGATCTGTTCTACTAAAGGAAAGCAACTTTCAAGGGGTCAATAATCCTTAATTAAGCATCTCTCTCTCTCCATATACACACACACACACACACACACACACACACACACATACATATAATTCACTTAGTTCAGGGGGAGAAGTCAGCACCCTGAAATTCAGAAAATACAAACAAAAATTACAAGCAGACAAAAAATACACACAGAGAATACAACACAATTCAACAGACCAACAAACAGGGCTTCTAGCTGTTTGACCATTACATACATACATACATATTTAGTTACCAGAGAGAGAAGCACCAAAATCTGAGTTTTCAAAGCTGGGAGTTCAACAGCTACCCATAGTCTCATCTAGCCAAATCATACAACTCATCCAATAAGTGAGCTCCAAAGCAAAACCTCACTTCAGAGTATATATCCTTCTTCAGGGTCAGAGAACATCACAACCTTCGTGACCCACTGCCTAATTATAAAGTAATAAAATGTGTGGGCCTTCCCAAAAAACAAGCCTCCCCCCAGTAAAGCCCCACCTGTTGGGTTCCACTTGAGGCCCATTAAGGGGCAAGGAAGATTTTCAAATTCCCTTACCATTACAATCCCACAGATCTCCAAGGTTCAGACTCAACAGAAGTGAGAAGAGGAGGATGAAGAAGAACCTAAGGTGGGATAGGGAGGGAAGGGAGTAAGGAATGAGACCACAGAAATAGAACAACAAAATTCCTTGCTACTCATTCTTAATAAGGCCAGTTTTGAATTTTAAAAGTTCAGCCCTACTCTCAACAGAAAGCCACCTCCTCAATCTGGTCACTGTCATTCATTAAAACTGCTGTTCTGACTGTAGCTGAGTTGGAGAGACCCATTATTATTTATATCCCACATCATTCCAAATATCTAAAGTAATAATAAGGCAATATCTTAATCTTTAATTGACAAGAATAATTAAGTCAGCATTGTGGTTTGTCCTTGTCCTCAAAGAGACCCATGACATCAGGGAGATGATGACATGACTTGCAATTGACTGATCTGAGTGAGGGAGGGCTGTGCAAAGTCACCAGCCCCACTTTCTCATCCAGAGTCATCTGGATCCAGTGACTAGATGTTGATCAGAATGACTGGAGATGGCCCGGGATGCAGTGGGAGACCTTGGCTCCTTCAAGTTAAGGTCTTTTCAAGTTTTCACTTCAAGTAAGGCAATGCCCATTCAAAGAATAGGCCTCTTTAAGAAGTGAATCAAGAGATGGTCCCTTTAATTAAAAAAAATCAAACTGGAGAGGGAAGACCTCCAGGGTTGCTGGTCAAAAGAGAAACAGTTACTATATACATTCACTCTGAGCCAGGAGGGCCCAAAAAATAACCATTAAGTGGTGTTTTCAGCAGGAACATATTGGTGTCCAATCCACGAGATCCAGGGTGAATTGGGTTTAAGGCTTGGTCTTTGAGAAAGAAATCTAGCCAGTAAACCACAAGTTAACTAGGTAGCTTTCAGCCATCAAAAATTCCCTTCCTTTGGGCAAGTCATGTTGTCATCTCCCTGATGTCGTGGTTCTCTTCAAGAATGAAGCACAAACCTGTGAGAAATCTGAGCTGCCAGAATGGGGACCCAGCTGGCCAGTTCCAGTTGGGCAGCTCATCTCCTTCTCTCCTCTCCTCTCTTCTTCTCCCCCCTTACCTGAGGGTGACTAAGTCAGCAGGTGCCTAAGAAAAGGATATCTCTTTTAAAAAGGAAAAGGATTGAAAAAATGGAGTTCTGTTGAAAGCAGAACTGGAAACTAGGTAAACAAAGCTAACAGCCAGGGCAAAATGGCCCTTGAAGGCAAGCATCTAAGCACCTATCCCATTTCTAAATGGCCTTTGGAGATAATGAACTCTCAAATGCAAACTTGCCTAATATAAATGTGTTTAGAAACAACAAATAAATGTATGCTAAATTGAAGTTTCTTTCCTTCCCCTCCCCCAATATTCATATTTCTCCATGTCTATGGCCAACTGATTATGATCTCATTTTTAAGCCAGCAAAAATACCATCAAATTGAATGTATATTCATACAATCATGTCTCCATATAACAGGTATCATTTCAAGTGATTTTGATTTTGTGGATAACTTAGAGGCTGCCATACAACTACAAGATGATCATATCTTCCCCTAACAAATACCTTACCGTCTAATTTCTCTTCAGAGGCTCTTTTGGAAAAGGTGAAATCTCACACATAGTCCTTAGTAGGATGCTATTTAAAAAGCAGAGAGAAGTGTGCAACGCAATGAGCTGGGAGTCAAGAGATCTGGATTTTGATTCTAGCTCTAATGTTAATTATGCATGCAATCAGTAGCACACAGAATAAAATTAGAACAATACAGGGGTATTGGAGTCTCTGCACAGAGATGGAATGCAAATTCTTAACATACTGTATTTTCTCCTCTATTGCCAGAGCTACTACTTACCTGAATTAGCATTCCATTAGCCTCTTAATTATTCTTCCTACCACCATATTCCCTCCCAACATCATCATTCACAACTCTACCAGATTTATCTTATTTGTGAAAGATCTAACCCTTCAGTGATTCCATTGATTCAAGTTCAGACTCCTTTCCCTGGTGTCAAGGAATTTCACAATCTGATTTTACCCTTTCGTGATAGATAAATAGATAGATAGATAGATAGACAGACAGACAGAGAGACAGACAGAAAGACAGATATATAGATGGACAGGTAGATAGGTATACAGAGCATCTATTAATTTCTTACTATATGCCAGATATTGTGTCTTACATGCAGCCTCTGAGGCTGAGAAAACAGATTATGGATAAATTCTCTGTAGCTTGTGCTAATTTGGACCTGACAATCAATACCAAGAAGACAGAGGTTCTCCACCAGCCAGCAGCACACCATCCAAATCCAATTTAGAGTTGGAAGTCACCTTGCTATCATCTAGCCCAACCCTTTCATTTTACCTAATAAGAAGTCAAAATGAGGTTAGGACTTGTCAGAGATCATGCAGGTGTCAGGGAGCCAGGAGTCATACCAGCACAGATGTTTCTAGTCCAGATCCCCTGTTTGTACATCTAGTACTCTGCCCCCTTTTCCCCATCCTATTTTGTTTGTTCTATACTGGCTACATCAGTGAAATTGGACCCAATTACAGACAGATGGAAAAAGAAAACAAGCAGTAATTAAGTACCTACTGTGTTCTAGACACAAGCCTTACAAATATTATCACATTTGATCCTCACAACAATCTTGTGAAACAGATGCTATTATCCCCATTTTATAGCTGAGGAAACTGAGTCAGACAGAAGTGAAATAACTTGTGCTATAAAGATCTGTTTCACCATACAAATAGCTTTTTCTGTTACACGTTTCCAAATCATACACATTTGAACATACAGAAGACATTCAATGTAGAAATCTGTCCATTTCTAATCAATATAGACAGGCCTCCTTAAGATCAAAAAGTTGAGTTTAAAAACAAAAGGAAGACATTATCTGAAAACAGTACCAATGTACCAACCATAGGTTTTCCCCATTCTTAAGGAAGGACCCACGACAACAGCAACAAACATCTTTATTGTATCGTGCTAAGAAAAATACAAAACTCAGCTGGCAGAACAAATTAAACAACAAGGCTGCACATGTTTTTCAGTTTATTGGTAAATCCGCACTGACGCTCAATTTTGTTTGTATTTGCCACATGAATGGTGAAAATATCAACTGTGAAATTTTATCTTTAGCTCGGATTCAGTGGCTTAACTACCCATCTCCAATCTTCTGCAAATTGCATCAGCTCAGTGCTTTGGCCCCTTGCTTTTGAACTGATGGTTCCTGGGACAGACAAGGACCAACAGAAATTCTTTCAGTAAATGTATTGATTAATGATAATTGGGAGGGAGTCTGCATATAAGATGGCAAGATGAAAAACTATACACAAGGGGCGGCTAGGTGGCGCAGTAAATAGAGCAATGGCCCTGGAGTCAAGAGGACCTGAGTTCAAATCCAGCCTCAGACACTTAACACAAAACTAGCTGTGTGACTTTGGGCAAGTCACTTAACCCCAATTGCCCTCCAAAAAGCAAAAATAAAATAAAATAAATTAGTTATTAAAAAAAAAGAAAAACTATAAACAATGAAGTTAAAGAAAGCCAGCATAGCCATACTGCAAAAGCCTAACCGTGAGATATTATATAAGACCCTAATAAAATGATTTCAGAAAATTTCATTTTGACATAAAAACTTAGATTTTACAAATATCACCTAATCCCCTGATTCATTCAGTATATTCCTTTTCTCTGCGGGGTGATTTAAAAGTCACACTTTTAACAAAGGATTGGGGAATCAAGTTATATCATAACTCCTCCAACAATGTAAAGGTCAGGATAACATTTGTGGGGAATTTTGTCTTAGATCCTCGTGACTCAATCACGGCAGCAAATATTCGGTTCTGGCCTCTACTGTCATGTTGTTTTTATGACCCTGAACAACTCATTTCTATTCTCTAGCCTTTAAATCTCCCATCTGAAATGTAAAGGAGTTACAATTAGATAATTACCAATAAAAGTAATTTTTAAACATTGCAAAAGTGTTGGTGGGACTATGGAAAAACAAGCACACTAATACATTGTTGATGATACTGCAAATTATTCTGATAATTCTGGGTAAAGAAAAATGGAATCGTAAGAAAAGTTATTAAGTTTATCATACACTTTGATTCAGTGATTTCACTACAGGATCAAGCCCAAGGAGATCAAGAAAATAAACAAAGATCTTATAGGTAATTCATTCAGAAAAACAATCTAAGACTTATATAGTTCTATATCAGCAGCACTTAGACAGTATAGCTTTTTTTTTTTTCCAGTAGAGGGGGAACGGTGGAGGAACCTAACGATTTTTCTTTAGTGGGAGCCATATTGGACAGAGAAACTTGGGAACTTTAGAGCTCTTTGAATAGAAAAGGGGGCCTTGGTTATGACCCCTTGAAAGTTAACCTCTACCCCAGATAGAATATAGGATTAAACATAATCATGAGTGGTAGATCATTACATAGCTCACTGATTCAATTAAGAAGTAATCTTCTTAGAGAAAACTTGTTGTTTTCCTGAATGTGCTTACCACGTCGCTTTTCTGGAACCTGGTGAATTTATCCACTCTTCATTGACTCCCTTTGGGCTATGAAGCCACAGATTCATTCTCACTTCTCTCATTCCTCTATATATTCTATATAGATAGAATCTTTAAAATCCAGCGTGGTTTATTGTTCTTACCTCCAGAGGGATCTTTTTTATTACTTCAAGCTAAGCTGAGGATATGTGACTCGAGGAATGTGCAAGGAAGGAGCAGATTTGCTAGGTTTCAGAAGCTGCTGTGCTTTGGTTTACCTGAGGTCTGAGAGCCTTTGATTTTTTTTTTTAATGAACAACAGAGATCATCCATGATTGATAAAAAGCCTGTATCTTCTCCCTTGCTATAGGTCTCATTATATGTATAGCCACAAACAGACCAGGACAACAGAGGTTTAGGGATCACTGACCTGGTGAGCCAAGCAGGGTATGGACACTATCCGAGGAATTTGGGAGTAAAGAGTGCCCCCTTTCTGTCTCTTGGCTTTTGTCAGAGTAGAGTCTTGTTGGGGCAGCCAGATTCCTTTTTCAAGGCCCCTTTCTTTGGAGTCTTCATCAGGGCCAGTTTCTTGAGCAGAATGGTGAAGCTTTTCTTCATAAGTTCATGCTGAACCTGCTTTCCAATCTAGATCTCTAGGTATTGCTTTAAGTTTCTGATGCTGAATGATCCAAGGGTGGTTATGGCTCTGGCAAAAACTTTCATGTCTGCTCATGTTTTCTAATTCTTGATGAAGATAAAGCTAATAGTTTATAAGCCAGATTTTCTTTTTATAAAAGCAGTCACTTTTGTGGTCTATGCACACGTCATTTTTTAATGTGTTCCTGCAGGAGGAAGCCTGAGTAAATCTATGTTTCACAAACTATCTATGCTAGAATGTCATAATTCTGAAGTGGGGGATGAGATGAACTCCCTAGGATCTGTCAAGTTACAGTTTAGTTTCATGAATGATTCTATAACATGCCCAAGCACAACTCTGCAACTTGTACTTGGGGAACACTTAGATTTCCCCTGGAAGAAAAAGGGGAATGGAGTCATGGCTCCTCTTAGGCCTCTAGCTCTGGCCCCAGGGGCAATGCTCACCTTTTGTCCTAAGGGAAGGGGGAGCTAGGAGAATCTAGGAAGGGAAAGTCCTAGAAGAATTGGATGCCTCTCGCAGTTTCTGGGTGATACCTTTTTCTGCTTGAGAGAGGTATTGGGTGGAGCATGGCACTTCCCCACCTCCCACTCCCATCCCCCAATGCTGACCTCCAAACTTGTGCTCCACAGCTGCACCTATATGTTTTTCACAAGACCAAATGAATGTTCCAAGCAAAATTCTTCTGCATGTATGGAACTTGAAGGTTTTCATGGTATTATGTTATTATATACTTCCTTATAATCTCCTCTAGTTGCTTTGTGTAGTTAAGTTAGCTCTCATACAGATCACAAACTTCTTGAAGCAAGGGTGACAGGATCTTATATTTAGATTTAGAAGGTTCCTTGGAGCCCACAGAATAAGACATAGAACCAAACCCTCCATTTTATAGATGAGGGAATGGGCCTCAGAAAAGTTATATTTATTTCTTTTGTACACCAATGGTGCTTTAAGAGTGCCTGCCACTCAATGAACACTTGTTGTATTGAATAACCAAAAAATTATGAAAATATAACACAATTACAGTAAATTCTCTTTTTAAAAAATGGTTCCCATATGCTAATCTTGGTCTAAATCTTTTCATTTTATTCCATTATTGGGCTACTTGGGAGATAAAGCCCTTCCTTTTATCTTAGGGTCTGCTCTCTCTTTTTCTCAATGTCCTAAATGATTGTTTGTATTTTCTCCAGATTCTAGTTCCTATTCCTGGCAATAGTTGCTATGTCTGCTTCTGTTTTCTAATTTATGGGGCTCTTTCAACAGATAAGTCTCTAATTTTAGATCCTACAAAAACCAGATATGACTTCCAAAATAAATGAGGAAAGCATGTAAGTGATTCTTCCATTGACATAAATCTGTGAGTTCAAGCATGAATCATTTGAAAGAAGGAAGAAATGAATTCCTCTGGCCAGAATTATAATCAACATTGGACATGCACGTATCCTTTGGCCTGCTGTGAAATCCCATTCTTTTCTGCCTCAACAGTTGAATAGAACAGTTTGAAGTTTTTGCAATTAAATGCATTTTCATTCCATCTTTATTCTTCTAATTTGATATTGATGCTTACTTTTACTTATACTAATCAATTCTTTGCATATAGAAGGATGAATCTGATATGATGCCCATATCAGTGACCAGTCATTTTCTGTTAATAAACCAGTAATTATATTTTTGTCATATTATTTAGTGCTCACCATGTACAGTGCTTTCTGACTTTCTTCTGGGGGAAGAAAAGCTATTCTTGATATATAGGCATGAAGATTCTGAAAAGTCTAAAATTAACTGGCCTCTTTCTCTTTGCAATCCTGAATATATTTTCCAGCAGACTTGCTGCCATCTTCCCCAATCTCCATGCCCATCTTGACACTGAAGTTACTATCAAAGGTGACATCAGTATCACCTTGGTTTGGGGGATCTTGTCAAGTCATTCATGGAGTTTTTTTACTTCTTCATCTTCTGCAATATGTTTGCCATAAACTATAATTGTCTTCACTATGGTCCCTTTTTCTATGTGAGTTTCCAGAAATCTCCTCTTCTCCCCAAGGAATCTCAATTTACAAATGCTCTGAGCCTTGATTCACTGGATACTCTCAGGGTTCAGCTATTTAAAGCCCTCATGGGTGTGGCTAATTTATTTGCTCAGTCAATCATGCAGTTCCCTTGTCAGACTCAATTGGAGAAGAGTTTGTACCTCATAAAGGGATCTGGTCTAGACACATCTTTATAGTTATTTTATGACCACATTAACACCTTATGATTACATTCTCTTCTTTCTGAGACTGGGGTTGGGGGGGAAGAGCATCCCTTCCCTTATCTTCATACTTATCTTGAGAACTGCAAGAAAATACGATCAATTATATCATGAAATGATGTATCTTATTGCCTTGGGGGCATATGATGAAACCAGTTTCACGGTCACAGTGTGGAAAGCTTTGGCATCATCTTTTCATCTAATTACTATTTCCTTTAGTCTTTCGGTTTTGTTTATTGTGAGATAACGATCCACTGAAATATTGAAGTTGTACATTCAGTGTAACTTGAAATATAAAGATAAAATATTCAATTCAGCAAAAATTTATAAAACACTTACTATGTGCCAGGAGGATGCAGACAAAAATGAAACAGTTTATTCCCTCAGAATTTATATGCTGTGATAAACTATATGAACACAGATACGTGAATGTAACCAGAGCACCAGAACCCATTGGTATGGGGTTCTTCCCTCATTTGTGGAGACCAATGCCATGCCTGAGGGGCAGGGTAAAGTTGGAGAGAAGTAAAAAGAGAGGCTCTTTGTTTTATTCTGGTCTATTTACTTTTCTCAGGTCTCTGCAGTTGCTTCCAATGCTTATGGCTTCCAGTTTCAAGAGAGAAGATGAATGATGCCAACTTCACTTCAGGATGATGAAGAGAGAATGAGACTCTGGGAAGAAGCCAGCCTAAGTTGAGCAAGCAGTATGTCCCTGTCCCTAGCTTGCTACACTAAAGACTTCAGAAAATTTCCCCTTGGGTGAGAAATAGGTCTCTTTCTCTCAATTAAGTTGAATTGCCTTGCTCTCAGTGGGGGACTTCCTTCACTGTGTGTTGTCTGGTATGTATTCTCATACATATAATTTTTCTGATTTCTGTTTTTTATCAGCTTGAATCAATCAGTTTCTTGGCTATCTGCTATGTGTGAGTGTTAATTGCGCAACTGATATTTGGTAGAAAAGGAGTCAAGCCTTGGATATAAAGCTTTGGTCCTCCTTTCCCCATTAATAACTAGCAATCAGGAATTTCACTTGAACCTGAAAACTATATCCCTCCAGGGGTGGGGAACCTGCTGCAAATAATAAAATGAGATAAGACAGATATAATTCTAACCCAATTCTCCACCCCCCACCTCTCTCTTTCTCTCTCCCTCCGTTCTTCCCTCTCCCTCTCCCTTTCTCTCTCTCTCTCTCTAATGGTTAAATTTCTGGCCCCGACCTCTTCCTTCCCCTCCTCACAGGAAATAAGGTTTTCCTTTGAGGAGATTAGGAAAAGAAGAGACTAGAGATGTCCAGTGTGCCTCCTTTTGAGTCATACAATGACACTCTCGTACTACATGTAAGGGACATCTTTGCTACATAAATAATATGCAAAATGAGTAAAAAACAATAGGACAGAAGCTGGAGCCAAGATGGCAGAGTACAAACTGGTACCTAGCTGAACTCTCCCAACAGCCCTTTAGAAATAATTTTAAAATAATGCCTCAAATCAAATTTTGGAGCAACAAAGCCAAACAAAAGGTCAGAGGAAGACCATTTTCCAGGCTGAGACACCTTGGGAAGCACACAGGACAGACCTGTAACACCACTGCAGATGCAGGTCTGGAGCATGGCAGGAGCACCAGCAGTGGGCCTTGGAGGTAGCTGTGAAGTAGCAGCAGCTTTAGGAGCTCTCAACCCAGAGACATGGTCAGACAACCCGTCAAAAAGAGAATATAGGGGACCTTTTGCTGGCACTGTATGCAGTTGGCACTGATTGGCAGCTCTGTTGTCCAGAAGCAGTGCTGCATCACAGTTCCAGGGCTGAGAGAAATGCTTTTGATTAGTCACAAGGGAAGAGGGGCTCTGGTCACAGTTCCAGTGACAAAAAGACCAAAGACCAGGAGAGAAGTGACTACTTCTATCCCAAGACAACACCACCTTAAAGGCACTGAAAATTTGAAGACTCCCACAACTAGCTCTGAAAACATCAGAAAATTCTTTTGTTTTGTTTTGCTTTTTGGAGGGGGGAAGGCAGGGCAATTGGGGTTAAGTGACTTGCCCAAGGTCACACAACTAGTAAGTGTTAAGTATCTGAGGCCAAATTTGAACTCAGGTCCTCCTGACTCCAGGGCCAGTGTTCTATTCACTGTGCCACCTAGTTACCCCAACATCAGAAAATTCTAAAGCAGTGGTTCTCAACCTTCTTAATGCCACGACCCTTTAATACAGTTCCTCATGTTGTGGTGACCCCCAACCATAAAATTATTTTCATTGCTACTTCATAACTGTAATTTTGCTACTGTTATGAATCGTAATGTAAATATCTGATATGCAGGATGTATTTTCATTGTTAAAAATTGAACATAACCCACAGGTTGAGAACTGCTGTTCCAAAGCTTGGGATGATATCCCCTCACCCCCAGGGGAGCAGAGCCCAACTTTAACATAAAGTTGAAAGTGAAGAAACTGGCTAAGAAAATGAGCAAACAACAACAAGAAAAGAGGTTGACTATAAAAAGTTACTACAATGGCAGGGAAGAACAAGTCATAAACTTAGAAGACAACATTGCTAATCAAACCCTCAAAGAAAAAACGCTAAGGCCAGTAAGAATTCCTAGAAGGGTTAAAGAAAAATATAAGAGTGGAAGAGGAAAAATTGGGAAGAGAAATGAGACAAAATTATGAAAAGAGAATTAACAGCTTGGTAAAAGAGGCACCAAAAAAAAATACTGAAGAAAATAACACCTTAAAAAGCAGAATTAATGTAATGGTAAAAGAGGCACAAAAATTCACTGAAGAAAATAATTCCTTTAAAAGCAGAATAGGTCAAGAGTGGCTAGGTGACACAGTGAATACAGCACCAGCCCTGGAGTCAGGAGGACCTGAGCTCAAATCCAGCCTCAGACACTTAACACTTATTAGCCATGTGACTTTGGGAAAGTCACTTAACCCCAATTGACCTCCAAAAAGAAAAAAAAACAGAATAGGCCAAATTGAATAAAAGGAGGTACAAAAACTCACTAAAGAAAAAAATTCCTGAAAAAGCAGAATTTGCCAAATGAAAAAAGAGGTAGAAAAGCTCACTAAAGAAAATAGTTGCTTAAAAGTAAGAATTGGGCAAGTGGAAGCTAATGATTCCATGAAACTTCAAGAAACAATAAAACAAAGTCAAAAGAATGAAAAAAATGTGAAATATCTTACTGGAAAAACAACTAACCTGGTAAACAGACCAAGGAAAGATAATAAAGAATTGTTGAACTGCTTAAAAGCCAGAATCAAAATAAGAGCGTAGGCATGATATTTCAAGAAAACATATAGGAAAACAGCCCTGATATCTAAGATCCATATGTTAAAATAAAAAGTGAAAGACTCTACCAATAACTTCCTGAAAGAGATCCCAAAACAAAAACTCCCTGAAATATTATAGCCCAATTCCAGAGCTCCCAGGTAAAGGAAATACTGCAAGTAGACAGAAACAATCCAAATATTGTTGAATCACAGTTAGCATCACACAAGATTTAGCACCTTCCACTTTAAAGAAGCAGAGGGCTCAGAATATGATATTCTGGAGAGCAAAGGATCTAGGATTGCAATCAAGAATAAGCTTCCTAGCAAAACTAAGTATAATCCTTCAGAGGAAAAATTTGACATTCAAATAGAATACTGAAGAGAAGTATAAAAAGGTAAACATGAAAGAGTAGTCATAAGGCACTCGGTGGAGTTAAACTGTTTACATTTCTATATGGGAAGATTCTATATATGTATGTGTGTATGTGTATATGTGTGTACACACATGTGTGTGCACGCATATATACACACATGTATGTGTGTGCATACATATGCACACATATATACCTACACACACTATAAATGTGTGTGTGTGTACCCTAAGAACATTAAGATACTTAGAAGGAGTACACATACACACAGGACACAGGTATTAATTGTTTATTTTGGATGTGGGGTGAGAAAGAGGAATGTGTTGGTAGAAGTGGGAAGGGAGAGTTAGAATGGGGAAAATTTTCTCACATAAAGGAGGTATACAAGAAAGGGCTTTTATAATGGAGGGCAAAATGTGGTGAGAGTGGCAGGCAATGCTTGAAACTTACTCTTATTAAAACTGGTTCAAAGAGGGAAGAATATATATACATATTCAGCTGGGTATAGATATCTATCTTACCTAATAGAGAGATAAAAGGGGAACAGATATGGGAGGAGATAGAGATAGAGAGAGAGAGACAGAGACAGAGACAGAGAGACAGAGACAGAGAGACAGAGAGAGATACACATATATACATATACAGATAGAGATAGAGATACACATATATACATATATACATACAACATAAATACATATATGTGTATACATACATGTGTGTACATGTGTATATATAGGGGCATGTGGATTAGGGGAAGCAGTGGTTGGAAGTAAGACAGACTTTTGAGTAGGGACAAGATAAAAAAAAAAAGAAGGAAAAACAGAAGAAAATGAGATGGAGGGAAGTGAATGTGGATGGGATGACCTAACCCATAGAACAAAAGCTGGTAGTAAAATGGATTAGAAACCAGAATCCAACAATACTTTGATAAAGGCCATTTTTTCAAATATATGGGAAACTGAGTCAAATGTATATTTTAAAAAAGTCATTCCCCAATTGATAAATGGTCAAAGGATATGACCATGCAGTTTTCAGAAGAAGAAATCAAAGCTACCTATAGTCATATAAAAATGCTCTATCACTATTGATTAAAGAAAGGTCAATTAAAACAACCTTGAGTTATGGACCTAAGTTCAAATATGGTCTCAGATACTTAGTAGCTGCATGATCCTGGGAAAGTCACTTCACCCAGTTTGCCTCAGTTTTCTCATCTGTGAAATTAGCTCAAGAAGAAAATTGCAAACCACCTCAGTGTCTTTGCCAAGGAAACCCCAAATGTTGTCACAGTCAGACCTAACAAAAATGCCCAAAAGGCAACCACAACAAGGTGCCACCTCACACCTATAAGAAATGAAAAATGCTAGAGGGGATGAGGGAAAAGAGATACGTTAATGAATTGTTGATGGAATCATTGAGCTGGTCCAACCACTCTGGGGAACAATTTAGAACTATGCTCAAAGATCTTTAAAACTGTGTATACCCTTTGATCCAGCAATACAACTCCTAGGTCTGAACAGAAGCCCAACAAAATCAAAGAAAAAAGAAGCTGTATGTACAAAAATATTTGTAACAGCTCTTTTTATGGTGGCAAAAAAAAATGGGAATTGAGGGGATTCTCATCAATTGGGGAATGGCTGAACAAGAACAAATTGTGGCATATGATTGTGATGGAGTACTATTGTGCTATAAGAAATGATGAACAGGTGAGTTCAGAAAAAATGGGGTGACCTATATGAACTGATTCAAAGCGAAGTGAAAAGACCTGGTAGATCACAGACCAATAACAGTAATGTTTTAATGATTATCAACTATGAAAGATGTGGCTACTCTGATCAATACAGTGATCCAAAGGACTCATAAAGAAAAAATGCTATCTACCTCCAGAGAGAAAATTAATGAACTCTTAATGCAAATGGAAGAATAATCTTCTTGCTTTTTTGTTTTTTGATCTTTTTTCACAATATGGCTAATAAGGAAATATGTCTTCCATCACTTCACATGTATAATTGATATCATATTTTTTGTCTTCTCAATAGGTGTGACAAAGTTGAAGGGAGGGAGAGTATCTGGAACTCAAATTTTAAAAAGAAAAGAATGTTAAAAATAAGTAAATACTAACTGGTTTTTAAAAAAACCATTTGGAGGTAGAAGTTTGGGAAAATACTAACAGGGAGAATGAGCAAAAGTTTCATAGAATTATGTATCTCAGCTCATTCTTAAAGGGAACTAAGGGATTCCAAAAGGCAGAAGCAAGGAAAGAGAGAATTCCAGGCATAGGAGACAGCCAATATAAAAGCACCAAGTCAGTACATGGAATGTAGTATTTGGGGAAGAACGGAAGACAACTAGTGTAGTTGGAACATAGAGTCGTTGAGAGGTGAGCAATGGTAAAATGGCTGAAAAGATAAATTGGAGTCAGATTGAGAGCTTTTCATGACAAATAAGGGTTTGTACTTAATCTGGGAAACATTAATTATTCTTTTTTAGAAGAGTGACATGATCAGACCTGTGTTTTAAAGATATAAATTTGGTGGAAAGGGTGAATTGCGGAGAAGAAAGACCAAAAGCAGAGACCATTTAAATAGTCTAAGTGACAAGGGCCAAAAGTAGGCCTATTGCTTATGCAGATGGATTAAGGGTAAGGATAATAAGCTTGGCTATACACATTTGAAGTTTGTTATGTTTGCAAGCCATCCAAGTAGTGAAGTCCAGCAAGCAGTTTGTGACTCATAACTAAAGTTCAGGAGATAGATGAAGGTTGTATATATTTGAGCATCACCTACATTGAAGTAAATTAATAAAGTCCAGGAAAGCTGATTAAATCACCAATCAAAAAAATGTAGAGGGGGTGGAGCCAAGACGGCTGTGTAAAAGCAGGAAAATTCTGCAACTCCCCCACGACCACCTCAAATACCCATAAAATATGACTCTAAACAAATTTTAGGCTCCAGAACTCACAAAATTACAGAAAACCACATCTCCCGCTGAAGGCAGCCTCAGCAGACAGGACAGGAAGGGCTCATCGCAGCATGCTGGGAACCAAAACCAGCCTGGCCTGAAACTGCAGCTTGGCCCTGGGGCCGCCAGGACAAGCCGCAGCTGGAGCCTAAAGAAGAGTGGATCAATGGAAGCTGTGGTGATTTCCAGAATTATCAAGCCATAAGAAACAAGGACAAAGTGAAAGGTTAGTGGAACTCAGCTAAATTTGAGGGAGAGGATCCAGCTGAACTGCCTCCAGGGCAAGGAAGCAGCAGAAGCTGCAGAAACAGCAGAACCAGCAGGGCCACTGCTTCCATGGGGCTGCTTCAGAAGCTCCTGGCCTGCAGATTGCAGGAGGCCAAGAGATCATTCAGAGGCTAAGTGCTCTTGCCTTAAGCTGCCTAGATCAGGATTGTGGGCTTGGGTGGTGGTCCTGGGGTGTGTTTTCAGTGAGCCAAAGCTGGTGGGGGCTGCAGCAGCCTCCTAATACCTCCAGCAGCTTCAAAAACCCCAGCAATTTGGGACAAAGTGCTCCCCTCTGGAAACAGAGTTCCACAGAGCTAAAAGTTAAGTAATTGACTGGCAACATGAGCAGGCAAAGGAAGCAAAGTAAGAACAGCAATCCAACTTTAGATTCCTTTTTGGGGGGACAAAAAGGATCGAAGCATGGAACGGGAGGACAACAACACAGTCAGAACTTCTGCACCAAAAGCTTCCAAAAAAATTGTAGACTTATTACAAGCCATAGAGCAGCTTAAGAAGGATTTTGCAAACCAAATAAGAGAAGTGGAGGAAAAATTGGGAAGAGAAATGAGAATAATGCAAGAAAATCATGACAAGAGAGTCAACAACCTGACTGAAGAAAATAACACCTTAAAAAAATAGATTAACTCAAATGGCAAAAGAGGCCCGAAAAGCCAATGAGGAGAAGAATGCCTTAAAAAGTCGAATTTGCCAAATGGAAAAAGAATCTCAAAAGCTTTCTGAAGAGAGTAATTCC
>CM053588.1:261819884-261848858 GCA_028646515.1 Pseudochirops corinnae | reverse complement strand
AAGGGAATACAAATATATATATATATATATATATATATATATATATATATATACACACATATATATATGTATACATACACACATGTCCATATAGGAGGGTATAAAAATGCATATGAACACATATCTGAGTATGTATATATATATGTGTACATAGGGGGATCAATTGAATAGAAAGTGATGATACTTTAAAAGGTGAAATTGTGAGGTGGGAGAGGAATAGAATGAGAGGAGACAGGGAGAGACAGAATGGGGTTAATCATCTCACATAAAAGAGGCAAGGGATAATTGTTACAATGAAGGGGAAGAACAGGAAGGTAAAAGGGAAAGGGTCAACCTTACTCTTATTGAATTTGGCTTAGGGACAGAATGACATACACTCTAAATTGGGTATTTTACCACACAGGAGAGTATGGGGGATGGGGATGAGAGGAGCAATGATGGGGGGAAGGTTGCTGGAAACGTACACTTCTGTAAAGGGACAGGGACAGGCTAGAGAATAGAGCTAAGGGAGGGTGGGATAGGGAGGAGGTACATATAATCAGTCTCTCACAATATGCCCACTGTGGAGAGGTTCTGCATGACTACACACGTACAGCCTGTATTCAATTGCTTGTCTTTCCAGTGGGGGTGGGTGACGAGGGAGGAAGGCAAAGAATCTAGAATTTATAAAGTTCTATAATCAAATGTTAAAAATATATATGTGTATACATATATTTATTATTATTATTATTAACTACATGAAACTGGGAATTAAGATATACAGGCACTGGGGTAGGGAGATCCATCTTGCCCTACCAGAAAGTCAGAGGGGCGATGGGGGAGGACACAGGAGAGAGCAGATTGGGGGAGGGGTTATACGGTGGGACGGCTGTTTTGGGATGGTGGGTGGGGGAAAGATGGGGAGAAAATTTGTAACTCAAAATCTCATGGAAATGAATGATGTAAACAAGAAAATAAATAAATTAAACTAAAAATAAAAGCAAAACAAAAATGTAGAGAGAGGAAAAAATAGAGCTCAATAGACCCCTGCCACACACTTACAGGTATACAAGATTCATGATCTTGCTGAGAAGTAATGGTCAGTCAGGTAGGAAGAAAATCAGAATGAGTAATGTCACCAAAACACAGAAAGAAAAGAACAAGGAGGATGGGGTAGTCAATAGCATTGAATGCTACAAAAAGGACAAGAAAAGAACTAAGAAAAGAAAAACATTTGATTTGTCAATTGAAATTACTACTGTTACTGCCTCTACTTCTACCACCACCACTACTACTACTACTACTACCTACTTTTGTTTTGTTGGTTAGTCTTCTTTTTTTTCAGTCATGTCCAGTTCTTTGTGATGCTTTGGGGTTTGCTTGGCAAAGATACCTGAGTGGTTTGCCATTTCCTTTGTCAATTCTATTTTACAGATAATGAAACTGAGACAAATAGAGTTAAGTGACTTGCCCAGAACCACACAGCTATTGTCAGAGGCCAGATTTGAACTCTGAGAGATGAGTCTTTCTGATTCCAAGCTGGCCCTCTATTCACTACACCACCTAGCTGCCCCATACTACTACTGCTGCTACTATTACTGCTACTACTGCTGCTGCTGTTGCTTTTACTACTACTACTAGTAATAATAATAATAATAAAATAAACAAGTATTTACTGAGCTCTAAGGTTTGCAAAATGCTTTAGAAATATCGTGTCCTACTGATGGGATGGCACCTCCTGGCTGGGAGGTAGGTGCTATTATTACTTCCATTTTACAGATGAGGAAACTGAGGTTAAAGGAAGTTAAGTGACTTAACCACAGTCACACATTTAATGTGTCTGAAGCTGGATTTGTACTTGGGTCTTTCTGATTCCAAGTCCAGTGCTCCATTCACTCTACCATGTTGCTATCTATCTAATGGAATAAACTGGTGACTTTAGAGGAAATAGTGGTGAAGTGGTGGTCTTAGAATCAGGAAGACCAAAGTACACATCCAGCTCCAGACACTTAATAGGTATGTGACCTCGGGTAAGTCACGTAACTTTTCTCAGCTTCAGTTTCCACATCTGTATGAAGTTCAGGTACCTCAAAGGGCACGGCTTGGTGTGAGTGTAAAATGAGTATTTATTATTTTCTAACTGCTCCTGATAGATCAAAACCTTTTATTTCTTTAAAGTCAATCATGTGTCAATAACTTTACTTTGTAGAAGCAAGACTTGGATTTGAACTTCGGCTATGGCTGATTAAAATATTCTCACATATTACTGAACCTATCTAGTACCTTTATTTGTGTCTTGCCTTGATGAAATAAACATGCTTTGAAAAAAAGAAATAAACATGCTTTGTTGACCTTTTAACAAACCTTCTGAAAAGAAATATGCAAACATTAAGAAAACACTGAACAAATTTTTACAAAATTAAAGAATTCAATAGTCACTTTGATATTTGAAAAGAAGGAAATTGACTATATCTCAAAGTGCCTTTTCTGAAAAGGTAATGATAACATAGAGCAAATTCTGGCACTTAAAATGACATGTGTTTCTGAAGACTTTGAAAGCAATTTTGTCTGTAACAAGAGTGGTGGTGTGATAAATATGGTACCATTTACATATGTAACATAACATATTGGAACAGCTTTTGCAGTCATTCAGCGCGGTAAATAATTTATAAGTGTACTACAAGAAACTTAACAAGCCAAGTAAGTAATTCTCAGTTATCGATGCAACACTGAAGGTGTTAGAATTGCATTGCCCATCAATAAAAGACAAAACTGGGAAACTATCTTATATAAGGTTACCTGCTGGCACCCTCTCCACCAAAAAAAAAAAATTATTTGTTGGACAGTTCTGTCTTAAGGGAGAAATATCAAAAGGAACAAAGAAGAATAAAGGAAGAATTTAATAGAACAACTCAGGGAGGATAAAAATGCACAGGACACAATTCACTGAAATATATGTAGTCAGTTGGGATAGTCCTTCCTCAAAATGAATCAGTAAGATTGTTGAAAACACAAACCTTTTATTAGCATCTTAAACCAAACCATTCATCATTAATATTTTCATGATATTTAATATCATCCTATCTGATATGTATGTGCCATTGGTCAACCACTGAACCAGAAAAAAAAATAATTCAGATCAATTCAACAAAAATTTATTAAACACTGACTAATGTGTAAGGCACTATGTTATGCTAGGTACAAGGAGTAGAAAAAGAAATAAGACATGTCTCCTGTGCTTACAAAGTCTATATCTACATTTATAGATTCAATGTAAGCATATACATATATATATGTGTGTACACGTGTATGTATGTATGTGTCTCTGTGTGTGACCCAGATTTCTGAGCTTACCCAGTTCACCTAATATGGAAGGGTCCTTGACGGACCTTTGGAACATGTTCAGATTGCCTAAGACTGGAGGTTTCTGCATCCCCTACCACATGCGCCAGGGGAGCCTCCTTTGATTGTCTTTAAAACTGGCAAGACTGAGCCAGTCACTCTTCTAACTCACCATTCTCTGCTGTTCTTTTTTGGTCATTCTTAATCTGCTGCATCCCAAGGGTGAAGATCACACAGTAACCCACAGCATGGCACCATGAACTGAACCAGTGAGAGAGGAAAGACTTCCTTTCCCTGCTCCCTCTTTTACCCTGGTTCTGAGAAATGGACCTGGGAATGTTTGTTTCTCTTCTGTGTCCTATGTCTTCAGTTTCAGGTGCCAATCCTTACAGAATATGGAAGTTCAAGACATGAGGACCTTGGAGCCAGGACTGAAGGTGGGATGATACAGTCAGCCAGCTGACTGGCTGGCATGGAAGCCAAGAGAAGTCAGGCTGCCTGGACTTGTGCCTGAGAGGGATAAAATGTCAGGGGGAGAAAAAGATGTGTACATATATATAAATATAAATAAATATGCACACATATAGGTATGTGTGTTTTTACAGATATATTTATGTATTATAAATAGATAATATGATAGACTATTAGTGATAGTAACAATATAATACTAAAAATAGTAATAAATGCAGTAATAATAGTAATAACATAATATTATAAATATAAATTTCTATTTAAATATATGAACTGAATGCAAGATAATTTCTGGAGGGAGGACATAACAGCTGGAAGATCAGGAAAGGCATTATGTAGAAAGTGGTGCTTGAAGGGAGATGTGGTTGACCTATAAATATTGCACAATTTACATATATTACAGAAAGTATTATAATAGCTAATAAAGCTGGGTCCTATTTTGCTTGTCTAAATTGTTTTATGAATTGTTCTTGATTATCATGACATATTATACTAGATGTTGTTTTTTTCTCCAGTGACTTGAGGCAGCAGCAAATTTTACAAGAAAAAAAAGAAACCCTGTCAGAGTCCTAGATTCAAGGGGCTTCAAGGATTGGTGATCAGACTCTCTTGCCCTTTCTTCAACATTTAGCAGAAAGTATCCTCTGAATTTATAGTTATGCACTAAGCATTACCTCTGAACCACTAAAAGATGACAGTATAATCCAATATACAACTCAGTTCTATTCCAGCTGGATTTACTGAAGAATCCGTTCAATCGACATTTATTAAGCACCTTCTATGTTCCAGGCACTGTACTAAATAAATGTTGAGGCTACCAAAAGACAAAAACAAAATGGAAAAACATAGGCTGTGCCTTCAAAGAGCTTTCAATCTAATGGGGAGAGAGCATGTAAATATATACAAAGCAAGCTACGTACAGTATCAACGAGAAATAATTCACAGGGGGAAAGTCCTGGAGTTCGGAGGAGTTGAGGAAGGCTTCCTGTAAAAGGTAGAATTATAACTGGAACTGAAAGGAAGCCAAGTAGGTCAGTAGTCAGAGTGGGAGAGAAAGAACATTCCAGGAATGAGTGACAGCCAGAGAGAAAGATCAGAGCAAAAAAGTGAAGTGTCTTGTTCATGGAACAGCCAGAAGACCAGTCTAACTGGATCAAAGGCTCCATGTTGGGGACTAAAGTATAAGAACACTGAAAAGGTAGGAATGGGGCAGGTGATAAAGATCTTTGAATGCCAAAAAGAGCATTTTGTATTTGCACATGGCGGTAATAGGAAGCCACTGGAGTTTATTGAGTAAGCGATGTCAAGATCGGTCCTGCACTTTAGGAAAGTCACTTTAGTGACTGAATGGAAGATGAATTGGAATGGGGAGTGAGTTAGAGCCGGCCAACTCAACAGCTATCCATTGCAGTAGTCCAGGTGTGAGTTGATGAGGGCCTCCACCAGAGTGGTAATAATTTCAAAGAAGAGAAGGGAGCATATTTGAGAGATGATGCAAAAGAGAAATCAACAGACCTTGGCAACAGCTTGGATATGCAGAATTAAAGATAGTGAAGAATTTAGAATGACTCTGAGGTTGCAATCTTGATGGACTGGGAAGATGGTGTTGCCCTCTACATTAACAGGGGAGGTAGGAGGGGGAAGGTTCAGAGAGAAAGTTGTGAGTTCTGTTTTGAACATATTGAGGTTAAGATGCTTACTGGACATCTAGTTTGGGATATCTGAAAGGCAGTTGGAGATTGGAGCAGGAAAGTAGATCTGAGAATCATCCATCAGTCATCGTCTTAACAAGATGGTAATTTAAATCCATGGAAGCTGATGAGATCACTAAGGGAAGCAGTGTAGAAGAAGAGGATCCAGGACAGTGTCCTGAGGGACACTTATAGTGAGATGGTATGACTTGGAGAACAATTCAGCAAAAAAGAAAGAAGTTTTAGGTAGGAGGATAGACAGGAGGAAAACCAGGAAAGAGTGATCCTGAAAATCTATAGAAAGAGAAGAGAGTGATCAACAGGGCTAAGGCCTGCAGAGAAGTCAAGGAGAACGAGGATTGAGAAAAGGCCATGGGATTTGGCAACTAAAAGATCATTGGTGACTTTGAAGAGAGCAGTTTCAGGAGAATTATAAAGTTGGAAGCTGGACTGTAAGGGGTTAGGAAGAGAATGAGAGGACATAAACTGAAGGTACCTATTATAGACAGCCTCTTCAAGGAATTTAGCTACCAAAAGTAAGCAGGGATGGAAGGATCAAGTGAGGGTTTCATTTTGGGGTTTTTTTTTTAGTGTAAGAGAGACCTGGGAATGTTTGTAGGCAGTAGGAAATGAGCCAGTACAGAGAGAGAGATTGAAAATAAGTAAAAGAGTGGGGATGACAGAGGGGATCAATCTGCTGGAAGGAGAAGTGATAGAAGAGGATCACTTGAATAAGTAAAGAGGTCAGCTGTGGTAAGAAGAAAGGCCATTTTATCATGTGAAACAAAGGCAAAGGAGGAGAAAGTGTCAGAGGACATAGGAGCAATAGAAGAGAAAGAGAAGATAAGAGGGAATTCATAGTGAAAGGTCTCATTTTTTTCTGTAAAATACGAGGCAAGACTCTCAGCTCAGAGAGTAGAGGTGGGAGAGCCATGGGACGTTTGAAGAGGAATGAAAGTTTGGAAAAGCTTTTGTGGAGAGTGGGCTAGTGAGCTGATAAGAGAGGTATGGTAGAATTGCCTAGCATCAGTGAGGGCCCAGTTGAGGTTATGTAAATTTGTAACAGATCCAGTGATAAATTGTGGGAATGATTCAAGGCTGAGGTTTTGCTAAGTGATATAGATAAATGAGGTAAGGGATTCAAGAGATGAGGACAGTACAGAGTTGAACTGGTTAACCAAAAAGTCAAGACTGGGAGAAGAGGAGAAAGTGACTAGTACAGGGTAGATGGCCTGGGAGAAAATTAAGGAGTCAAGGGATTGGAGAACAGAGTGAAGATAAAGAGTAAGGTTCTCTAAGGGAAAGAAAAGGAAAGGTGAAAGGTCAATAGATTATGGTTGAAAAGGGGGATTTCAGAATTCCATATATATATATGTATGTATGTATGTATGTATGTATGTATGCATGTATGCATGTATATAGCCTTATAAATACACGTGCTAAAAATGCCATGGATTTTTTTTTTCTTGTAACTTCAGTACAAACTTTTGTTCACTCCATCTGCACTCACTGTTCAACCCTCAAAGAACGGGTGCAGCAGAAGATGAACAACCTAAAGCCAAAGGGAAGATTGTTCTTTGCACTGGAGGTTCTCCACATACCAGTTAAGATACTGGGCTGGCAGGAGTGAAGAATGCCTTATGTTGACACAGATGGAAGTGGTTGCTTTGGGGCAGATGGAAAATGCCTAGCATGGCCCCTAGATGTCTTTCCTCAAGGGACGTACTGCATTCTAGTGCAACCACAGTCTGAGATGCAAGTGAATTAAACGAAGGCTTGTGCTGAAATTACAAGAAAAGAAAAGAAAATCCCATGAAACTTTCAGCATGCATATTTATAAGGCAGCCAACAGATATCTATGCTTGAAAGAAAACTATTCACTCTTATCATGCAAGCAAGAAGCATGCTTAAAGCATACTAAAAACAAATATTTCTTCTAGGTAGGAAGTATCCAAAAATGAGGGTTGCACTTGCAACTTCAATAGAAAATAAGTGATAAAAATAATAATAATAAACTCACCTGGTCCATCACTTAATGTCACTTCTATAGTCAAGTCAAGAAACGTTGGTTAAGCACCAACTATGTGTAAGGCACTCAGCTAAACACTAGAGACATAAAGAAGGGCAAAAACAATCTCTGTCTTTGAGGAGTTCACATTCTAATAGGGGAGGTGACATGCAAACAACTATGTATATGCAAGACATACAGTGGATAAATTAGAAGGGATCTCAGAAAGTAGGACAGAAGATGGGGTGTAACTTCCTACTGAAAGTAAGTTCTGAGCTGAGTCTTGAAGTCAGGGAAGACAAGAATTAGAGACAAGCAGAAAGAACATGCCAGGTACGGGAACAGCCCACAAAAAGGCAGGGAGTCAGGAGCTGATGTCCAGGAACATCAGCAAGGAGGTCAGGATTGCCTGATTGTAGAGCATGTAGAAGGTGGTAAACTGTAAAAAGGCTGAAAAAATAAGAAGGGTACAGGTAAGTGAAGGATGTTTAAAACCAAATAGATGATCTTTTATCTGATCATAGAGGCAATAGGGAGCAACTGGAATTTATTGAGTAGGGGAGTAACATGGTCAGACTTGTGCATTACAAAGGTCATTTTGGCAGCTGAATGGAGGATAGATTAGAATGGAGAGATTCTTGAAGCAGAAAGGTCAACCAGTAGACTACTGCAATAAGCCAAGCATGAGGTGATGAGAACCTGCACCAGAGTGGCAGTTGTGTCAGGGGAGATAAGGGAACAAATATAAGAGATGTTGCAGAGGTAAACATAACAAGACTTGGCAACAGATGGGGTATGGGGTAGGACGATGAATAAGAGTGAGAAGTCAATATGAGCCTGGGTTAATCAGAGGACAGTGGTGTCCTTGACAACAATGGAGAAGTTCAGAATAGAGGAGGGGTTGAGAGGCAAGATAATGAGTTTAATTTGGGGCATGTTGAGTTTAAGAGGTCTCTAGAACATCCAGTTTGACATTCATGAATCAGTAGTATCTTGAACCATGAAGTGATTTGTTGGGGAGGATCAGTAGAGGTTGGATACTGATGGTGTAGGTGTTTCTAATGTTGGTTTTATGTCTTCTCCTCCAAATGTTGCCATTGCAACATCTCTGGGGTATTCATAAGTATCTGTGAAATTATGAAGTCAAAATAAGGTTTGAATAATGAAAAAAGGCTATCTAGGACACTTGGTAGCCAACTTTCTTGTGACCAATCTCTCCAAACTTAGCTATGTACCTAACCCCAGCCTACATGCAATATACTCCCTGACTTATACTCACAACTTTCCTCACTGGATGATACCTAAAATTAGAGCAGCATAGCCTTTGTGGAGCTAGATTTACCTCCCTGGAATATCAAAACAATGGAGTAAAACTTAACATTGATAGAATATAAGCTCCTTGAGGGAAGTAACTATTTCATTTTTCTCTTTGTATCACCATGCTTAGCATAGTGCCTGACAGAGCAGATGTTTAGTAAGTGTGTTGATTGACCAATTAATTGATTAGTTGATTGCTCAATTAATTTATTAATTGATTGACTGACTCCAGTAAGGGAAGGTACATAGAATAACAAAATAATCCCTTGGATCTCCAGTTTGGTTTCTTACACCATCCAGTTTCCAAGTCATATCTATATGTATTTCACTGAATAAAGAGTATATAACTTGCAGTAGGCAAACTATTTGAGTTACTTTTCAAGAAAGAAATAAACAGAAAAAGAGAAAAAAAGATGTAAATTAAAATATGGAGAGAAGGCACCACCTACCAATTAGCAGCATCCTCTAGGTTATTGTAAAAGGCGCAAAAGTATGTGTTCTTATTTTCGTGTGTTCAACTGAGTACAGAATTTCCTTCACAAGACTTGATCAGCAGCTTTCTGTGGGAAACATAACTACCAGAGCTGATCCATAAGGACCATTATGATCCCAGGTCCAAGCCATCCTCCGTGCTTCTCTGTTTTTCTTTGTTATACAACCAAACTATTCAAAAGACCATATTCTAATGTTGCACAAACCCTGGGCAGTGAAGAGATGCTAGGCCCTACAAGAGTTCGAGAGCGTGTAAGGACACTGTGAGCTTTTCCAACAGCATGCTTCTCCAGCAGAAAGAGGAAGAATAGGCCTGATTAAAGCATTTCCCCCAGCTATAGAACCCTGAGACTCCCTTCCTCTTGACTCATCTCCTCAAAAATACATCCGTGGCATTTTAGGTGTGAAATTTCAGTCCACGTCTACAGGAATAGCTTTAATTCCTTGCAGATTTTTGTGCAATAAAATAGTTGAGCATGCTAAATGATTCACAAAACAAACCAGAGCAATGCAGGCTTTCTAATGGATCCCTTTTTTAGATGCCTAACGTCCTACAGATCCAAAAGGTGCAGAAGAAATGTTTGCATCAGAAATTTTGTTTCTCTCCATTGTTGATAATGATCATTCCGTTGTATTCATTCATTCATTCATTCCATTAATCAGCTCTTCTAAAGGTGGGTTATATTGCCTGAGTGATGACTGCCTGGTGCCAACACCACCCATGTAACCTCTTCTAAGGACAGGAACCAGGAACAGGCTTCCCTGATACACAGATCACATATTTAGAACTGGAAAAGACCTTAGCGTCCATAAAGTCTGAGCTTCTCATTTTACAGGTAAGGAAGCAGAGCCAAAAGAGCTTAAGTGGAATAGCCAGGGAGTGTCTGAGGCAGAATTTGAACCCAGATATTCCTGAACTCAAGTCTGGTATTATCCACTGCATCATGCTGACTTTTGACAGTTAAGGAATTTGTCTATATACATTTGATATGAATAGTTTTTCATTTGTTCCCTATATTACCACAAGGCTAATTAATATGCAATATATGATATAACCTAAATCAACCTAGACACCTGTGAATACCTGCAGACACATCGCAATGGCAACATTAGGAGGAAATGACATAAGACCAACATCAGATACTTACACCAGGGGCCTCCCTGCCTCTATTCATCCTCCCCAACAAACATTATTCCAACTTTGTCCAAATGCTACCCACACAAGGTAGGAAATTTCATACTCATATACTTGTAACGCATGGTTTATATCACCAAAGAAAAGGAATTTTGGACTCCCTTGGAACTCAGACTGGACCCCATAGACAATCCTAAAAAAAACTGCCCCTCTGGCGACCCCACCTTTTCCAGAAATTCCAACCTATAATGCTCAACCAGACTTCAAGCCCTCATTTTGGATTAGAACTTGGAGTTGTTCAAATGTTAAATAATCTATCCCTATAGCAATACCTATACTACTAAATTATCTATATAGCTACTCCAGACTTACAGAACCTTGCAGGTGAGGTCTCCTAAGTGAGGAAAGAACTTCAGGTCACCAAAGGGTCTGTGTCCTTCTTATTCTCTCCAGGGACTGACTCAAGGTACCAGTGAAAGACAGGGCCCAGGTTTGTTTCTCTCCATCAGGTTCTGTACCTTATTTCTGCTTGATGGTTGCTCCTATAGCTCCCAAATTAGGGCAAGGACTTCTTGGCACTCTGCGAGGCATTCACTGCCTCTTACTTCCATTTCTCATTGTCAATGTAGTAGTAGTAGTAGTAGTAGTCGTAGTAGTACTAGTAGTAGTAGTATGTTAAGTTTCCATTTCTAATAAGGGACATTGAAAAACTGACAAATATCCAAACCTTTTCACCCCTCCTCAAGCCTCTCATGACTTTCCCTTCCCTCCCACCCCCCTCTCCAGCCACCTCAGATGAATGTCTTGAATCATATTTTATTTTTAAATGAAGTCATTTGCTGAGAGCTCCTTCTTCTCCCCTCTTTCTTAATTATGTTACTCAGACGCTTTCTGCCACTATTTCTGCTTTCACCTATGTCACATGAAGCAGTGGCTCTTCTCCTTGTCAAGGCTAACTTACATGCACAAGCATCCCCATTCCACCTGATCTTCTCCAGCAGATTGGACCCTCTATAATCCTACTTTCACCTATTAAATTTCTCCCTATCTACTGGCTGTTTCCCTATTACCTACAAATATGTCCATGTCTCCCCATCCTCAAAAAACCCTCCTTTTACCCATCCATCCCCACTAGCTGTCCTCCCTTTTATGGGTAAGTGATTTGAGAAGACTGTCTATAATCTATGACTAGATTTCTTTTCCTCTCACTCTGTTCGTAATCTCTATAATCTGACTTCTGACTCATAATTCAACTGAAATAATTCTCTCTAAAGTTATCAATGATTTCTTATCCAACAAGTCTAATGCACTTTTCTCAATCCTTATCCTTCTTGGCCTCTCTTCAGCCTTTTAACACTTCAATCTCCCTCTTATCCTTGACATTCTCTTCCTTCAACAGAAGATTTTATATTTGATCCTAGAGGTTATTGGGATCCCCTGGAGTTTGTTGAATAGAGTAGTAACATGGTCAGCCTGTACTTTAGGAAAACCAATTTGGCAGCTGAGTGGAGGGTGGACTGAATTGGAAGAAACTTGAGGCAGGGAAGCCAACCAGTAGGCTATGCAACCGTCCAAGTGTGAGGTGACGAGTCCATACTAGGGTGATGTCAATGTCAGAGGAAATAAAAGGGCACGTATGATAGATGTTGTAAAGGCAAAATTGATAGGACTTGACTACAGATTTAATGTGGGGGTGGGGTTGTCAAGAAAGCACGAGAAGACAATGACACTTGGGTAATAATCCTAGATCACTGGGAGGATGGTGGCACCCTCCACAGTAATGGAAAAGGGTAGTGTTTGGGGACTTTGTCAGCTTTGCACATGTTGAGCTTGAGATACCTATGAAATATCCAGTTCAAGATGTCTGACAGGCTGTTAGAGACATAAATCTAAAGGATAGAAGAGGGGTTAGAATGGGATAAGTGGATCTAAAAAGAACCATCATAGAGATGATAACTAAATTCATGAGAGCTGATGAGATCACCAAGTGAAAAAGCATCAGGGGAGAAGGGAAGAGGGCCCAATACAGAGTCATAAGGGTCACCCACCATTGAGAATATAACATGGATAAAGATCTGGCAAAGGAGGCTAAGTACTCTGGCAGGTAGGAGAAGAACCAAGTTAAAGGTTAAAGGAACCAAAAGGTAAAATGACTTGCTTATAGTCATATACCTCTTCTGTGACAGAAGGAAGATTTGAATCCAGGTCTCTCTGAATCCAAAGTAACTCTTTCCCCATTATACCACAATGCCTTTTAGTTTAATCTTTGTTAACTATTTAAATTAATCACTTTTCTACAGTGATGACCTGCATGGTCTTTTCATATGGCCTTCAACAGATAGGGTGGTTGGGGCAGCTAGGTGACACAGTGAATAGAAACTGGCCCTGGAATCAGGAGGACCTGAGTTCAAATCCAGATTCTAACACTTGACACACTTACTAGCTGTGTGACCTTGGGCAAGTCACTTAACCCCAATTTCCTTGCCTTCCCCCCTCCAAAAAGCCAAAAAAACAAACAAACAAAAGAGATAGGGCGGGTTGGTTTGGCTGTGTCTGTGACCAAATAAAAAGGCAAAATGAAAAACTGATCAACCCAAACTTTTCAAATTATCTCTATGACTGATTTTAATAGCAGCCATTGAAATAACTATGCCATTAAAAAGAGAAATGAAATGATTGAAAAAGTGGTTGATTTGGTAGCCCTATGTAACCATAGCCTATGCATGTAAGCAGTGCATGAGCCTAACAAAAGGACAAATCCTGAGCAGAAACAGACGGACATTTCAGAGAAATATTAGACACCTCTTTGGGACAGGATCCCAGGATCAGACTGTTCACATGAGCCATAAAACATGCCAAAAACCAAGCTCTCTATCTCAGAATTTTAGAGCTCAAAGGGACCTGGACAGCCATCTAGCCAATTTTCCTCGTTTTATGCAGGAGGTAACTGAGGCTCAGAAACTGAGGCTCTCAGTGTCAAAGATCATATAGTGATATGTTAACGGAGCTGGAACTGGAACCTACATCTCCTAATACATATGCCAATGCTCTTTCTACCTGGCCTCTCACTGTGCAAAGACCATGGTCCAAGCATTGGTTTGGTTAGCCATACCCACAGAAGTCAGTCATATCACAAGGAATGTCTGTTTTAATGTGGGTTTGAACAGAGGTTGATCCAAGAGTTCACAACTGACAAAGGTTTATGAGCCAACTCCATATTCCTGATCATCATGTACGTTTCATTTTCTTTTCTGCCTACAAGTTAGAGGCTAGAGTTCCTGAGAATGGACTTTCCATACCTTGGAGGTACTTCATGGTTGGTCCCAAATTCAAAAATCTCTGTCATTTTAAAAATAATATTTAATGTTTCCCCAATTACATGTTAAAACATTTTTAAAACATTTGGGGGGGGGGGTTTAAGTTTTGAATTCCAAATTTTATCATTCCCTATCTCTTCTCCCTCTGCCCTCCTCTGAGATGGTAAACAATCTGATATAGGATATACATGTGCAATCATGTAAAACATTTCCATATTAGTCATTTTGTACATTTTGTACAAGAAAACCAGAATGAAAAAAGGAAGGAAGGAAGGAAAAAAGGAGGGAGGAGGGGAAAAAGAGTAGAGAGAAAGAGAAAGAAAGAAAAAAGAAAGAAAGAAAGAAAGAAAGAAAGAAAGAAAGAAAGAAAGAAAGAAAGAAAAAAAGGGAAAGAAGAGAGAGAAGGAGGAGGAAGGGAGGGAGAGAGAGAGAGAAAGGTCATCCTGTCATTTTAAGAAAAAACCCACACTTTACAATTTTAGAGCATAAGTTAATTTTTAAAACCTTGATATTACAAGCAGGGAGAAGTCAAATGACTCATAGACAAAAATCTGTCAGTTATGTGAGCTCTACTTTCAAGCAAATTCCAACTATTATTTATAGTAAAGAATGAAAAATTAAAAAGCAAAGATAGTTATGGTGCTTCACAAACTTAACTAAGAATGAGTTAGCAGAGTTTCATACAAGAAGAGGCGATGATAGATTATGTAGTTCTCTGGTATGAATGTCTTACAACCTTATCTGTCACTATGAGAAGGATATTGATGATAATAAGAGTATATTATGAAAATTTTAGCAAGGGGATGAGCCAAATTTAAAGCCCAAATGTAGGGAAATTGACATGACTGCTCATGTTACACTGAAAGGGAAGCTAGTGTAAAGATGGCCATTCATGTCAAGAGACGGAAGACATATTCAAGAGCTCTCAAGAGGTCCTTAGTATGATCACTCAGGCAACAGCCACCCAGGGGGAAAAAACTTCATCAATGGCCTATTTCCCCAAGGAGGCAGAAGATGGCTAACAGAGCATCACCTGAAGTCTTACTCTTCTCTGACAAGAGCTGTGGACATTGTCAGCCCCACTATTTCCATGAGTTGCTTGAGCAAAGCAGTAATTCAAAGGGAAATTGCTTCTTCAGTATCTCCTCCAAAGCATTTTACTTTCCAGAGAGTCTAATAAGCTTAATAGGATATTTGAGTGATTTCTATTTTTGTATTTGTTCATAAAGTCTTGTGAATCTTTCGCATCTTAAGCATTTTCTGTAGGTGAAATAATGATGGCCCTATATCTAATACCTATATTCAATCAATCAACATGTATTGATTTATTAGTTAAGCAACTACTATGTGTCAAGTACTATGCCAGGATCAGGGGAATACAAAGACAAAAATAAAATCCATCCCTAACCTAAAGGAGCTTACTACCTATTAAACTGTATGACTCTATCAAATTGTACAAATTCTGTCAATATTGTACATTATGCAATTGAGTGCCTGTTTGGTACCCTGTTATAAATATTTGAGGAAACCTAGGCATGCATCACACCTAAGTTTTAATTTAGAGACTTTCCCGAGGAGGACAGAGAATCAAAGAGAGAAAATGAAGCTCTTTGGGTCAGGCCTCCATGATTAGATTCAGTTTATATGAGCGCAGAGTCCTTGGGAGGCCCCAAAAGCTATACTATGGCCAACTGAGGAAACGATTCAATAGACCTCTAGCTTCAGTAAAGGATGGAAATTATTAATATATAATATATCAATGATTTTTTGGAGGAAAGGGAGGTTCTAGACCAGTAACTTTATTGGTAAGAGGACTCTCTCCCCCAAGGCAAACGAAGACTCATTTTAATTCCCAATCTTAAGGAATTGCCTTGGACAAGTAAGAGTTTGAGACATTTGAACATAGTCACAAAGATAATATTTATCAAAGGAAACACTTAAACCCAGATCTTCCTGACTTTGGGTCAAACCTCTTTCCGCTACTCTACATCATCTCTCTTACTGATGATACGAGGTAGAATTTCATGTAACATGTTTATACCTAATACCTTATTTTTTATGACACATTTTTCCTTTAGTATTTTATTTCTTTCAAATAAATAGAATTTTTAAATTTTCAGCTAATATAGTCCTGATTCTGCCTGGTCTTGGTGCAGAAGACAGAGAGTTGGGTTATTTCTCCTCCTCAACAAAAGTGATACAGAGGGCCGGTGGAGGGTTTTTGCTTAGGAAGTTGAAGAAGAAAATCATGACTATCATCCTAAAAAGAGTTAACTGAAGAGTTAGTGAGGATGTATCATGCTTAAAAAGCAAAGTCAGTGAAGGAGAAAAAGGATAAAAGGAATTTTTTTTTAATAGACATGTTTTAAAGAGAAGCTTTGCAAAGCCTTGAAAATGTCATAATGAATGTGAATGTATGAGACAATTGTCCAAGTGCCTATTATGTACAACAAGCTTACGGTAGGAGGTACAACCCCTCAGTGAGGATGAAGAGGAGAAGGAGGATAGCTTGTGTCTGTATAATACTTTGGGTTTTGCAAAGCACTTTACATATGATATCTCATTGAATCCTTCTTGAGTGGTAGGTGGCTATTATCATTCTCAATTTACAGATGAGAAATGGAAGCTGAGAACAGGTAAAGTGACTTGTCTAGAGTCACACAACCAGTATCTGAAAAAAGATATGAACACAATTCTTCCTGACACCACAGCCAACTCTCTACCCACTATGCCACCTGTCAGCCATCAAAAAATAAGACAAATGACTCCCCTCAAAGATCATATATTCATTGGGAAATGTAAGACACAGGATCATAGATTTAGAGGAGAAATGGACAAGAAAGATCCTCGAGTCCAACCTTTTCATTTTACAGATCAGGAAAACGTTACTTTCCCAGGGTTACACAAGTGATATCTGAGGCAAGTTTAAACCCAAGTCTTCCTCCTGACTCCAAGTCTATTACTATATACACTACATCATGCTGCTTCTATGCACAAACATGAAAAGAAAAAAACCAAAAGCACTTACTATATATTAGAGAAAGTAAGTAGCAGCAGAGTTTAAAAGAAAAACAAAGTCAGTCAGTCAACAACCATCCATTGTATGTCCCCGAGGAGTCAGAAAAGGTAGAGTTCATCATTGGCAACTTTAAGATCTGCCTAACACACCAATGTCATAATAATGTACAAGTCTGAAAATGCAAGTCTTATGCATTTTTATAAACAGAGCTATTTTCTAGTACTGAGATCATAGAGTTAGATACTAGATTCTATTTTTGGTCATCTCTCTTAATGGGTGGGACAGTGGTGATGTGGAAAATACAAAAATTAAGAAATTAATAAAAATAGGTTTAAGAAAAAAATTAAAATTCCAGTTTAAAAAATTCTCATTCTTTTTCTCTGTCTCTCTCTCTCTCTCTCCCTTTCCCCCTCCCACCCCCCCCACACACACACATACACACTTCTATCCCTCTCCCTAAATTGGGCCCCTTTCAATAGCTCAGCACTCAGCTGGAAGAGGTGGACATAGGAGAATAATCTGTCATTAGTATTCTAGAGTTGACCATAACACTAACACTGTCTGAGTTTTCCATTCCCACCCTAAATGGAATGCTTGTTACCGAGGGGAAATTGAGAGGTTTTTGTTTTTAAATTTTCACATGTATAGATTTTTTAAGCATAGATAAGACCAACATGCAAGTCACATATATTAACAACAAAGAACAAGTGAATTATTTTCTATTTTTCCACCAAAAAAGGGTGCTTTAAAAACTCAAAGACATCTTTAAATGAGAAGCCTAGTGAACAGATTGAATGAACAACACAGAGTCACAAAACATGGATTTTCCAGGGATTTTCCTCGAGTCTCCTGAGCCTGAAAAAAAAATCTATAAATGTGATTTTCTTGCAGGCTTTCATTTATTGTATCCTTGCAACAGTAAATACTTTGCACATATCTGAGTGCTGGTCTGCTAGCTCTTGGCTGACCCATATATATATATCTAATCAATTCCAGATCAAAATAGCCTAGAACCGGGATGCCCTCAACCTTTGTTTATGATGAACTGTTGTTATCTAGCAAAGACAATGCACTAAAGACAGAATTTCACAATCAGGATTTTCTATATTGATGTTTGGGAAGAAAATGTTATTGTCAATGTGGATTTGTTGCTAGATAAACTGAGTCAACACTTTGTAGTGTCACTGTCTAATCACTGCTGCTATGGAAGTTTTATGTTTAGGATTCCACTAAGACCAGTTTAGTGTCTTGGAAGGTATTCAGCCCATCAGAGCGGAACAAAAAGGACTTATGGAATTCCTCAACTTTTCCACTGCAAGGCCTGAGATCTTGATCTGGGGCTCTTCATCCAGAAGGTGATTAAATTGATTGGTTGACAACATTGTTATTCATTTCACAGTTTTCATGCCCTAGCTATTGAGCATGAATACAAGGGCCTCTTCAATGGAATGAGCAAATTTATGGGGGAAAAAACACATATACACCAGCAGTGTAAATAGACTTCCAGCAGATGAGATCTGGTTTTGATTTTTTTTTTTTTAAACAGAGCTATAGCATTATCACTATCCTTTGGCAGTCTCCTATGACTATTATGATGTCTTCTTTGAATCATTAATTTATCTGTGGGGTTATAGGTGACTGGTGAGACCAATCCAAGATTAACATAGTGTGTTATATGTTAGATACAGAGATTTCATGAGACTATATTTTACCCTTTAGTTCTTTAAATCTGAATCCATGTTACCATCTTTGCTACCATCACGATCTTTGAAAATGCTCTTTTATTACACCAGATTTCTCCCACCCAGGATATGCAAATACCAAAGCATCTATGATTTTGCCAGCACGAAGAACTCAGAGTGTGGGAATTCCCTCTACCAACACAAATCACAATCCAACTATTATTTCCAAGCCATTTATTAAACATCTATTGTGTATAAAGAAGCACTGGGTAGGCACTAAAATACAAAGATAAAGCCAACAAAAGAAAAAAGGGTCCTGTTGAAAGACAAAACAAAAGAAGAAAATTATGGACTAATGTCCCTAATGAATGCCATTTATTTATTAAATAAAATATTAGCAAAGGTGCTATATATCCTATTTTAAAAATTATATACTATGATTAGGTTGGATGTATAACAGAATTGAAATCTGATTGAATGTAAGGACAATTATAAATATAATAGTCCTTGCTGCTGTGGAAGTTTTATGTTTAGGATTCCACATAATAGCAAAAAAAAAAAAGTAAGACCACATGATGGTATCAATGAATGCTGGGAAACATTTCATGTTTTGCTAAGTTGTTTATTTTTTTACAAAATTCAAAATTCATTTCTATTTTAAAAACACTAAAAAGCATAGGAATTAAGGGATCATTCCTTATTGACCTAAAACCAAAAACAAAGATTGTAACAGAGAAAGGCAAAAGGCCTTTCTAATATTATTAGGAGCTTAGCAAAAATGTCTATTATTATCAATATTATGCTAGAAAAATAGCTATAGTAATAGGAAACAAAAAAAATTGAGGAATAGGTAAAGAGGAAACACATAGAGATTCAGTAACTTGACCACTGTCTCACAACTAGTAAGTGTCAGAGCAGGAATATAAATCCAATTCTTCCTGACTCCAAGCTCAGCAGCCTAACCATTATACCACACTGCCTCCTTCAGTCACAATAATTCTGTCTTCAGAATCAATGACTCACAAAATTTGAATATATATACATATATATATATATATATATATATATATATATATATATATATATACATGCCCAGCCCATCCCATACCTAAACCAATGTTGCCTCTAACACATCACCCCACACAAATGGTCACCCATTTCCTACTTAAAGATTTGGTATTTGCATATCCCAGGTGGGGCAAATCTGGTATAAGAAATGAGTGTTTTCTAAGATTGTGATGGTGGCAAAGACAGTAACTTAGATTCATAATATGTGAAGTATTAAAGGGCAAATAATGAAGACATTATTGACATATGTCTCTATTAACAATTAGAGCCCATTATTAACATTCTTTCTCTGTTCCTTTTTTGAATCTGCATCATCACTGAAATTGGAACTTGCCTTGGGAGTCCAGTTTCAGGCTTTCAAGAAGGATGAGGAAATATTCTACCCCCTTGAATATGCAAACCTAGCCTTTGACCCCACTGGTAAAGTAGTTGTTTCAAGGTCACACGTGATAAGAAGTTTAAAACCAAATAAGAAATCTAAGGAAAAATTGTGAACTAAACTCTGAGACCAGGAGACATAAAGTAGACAACATGTTACACAAAGATGATTCGGATGTATCAAGCAAACCCTGAGGATGGAGAAGATGCTTACCTGACAACTGAACTGGCGGGTATTGACTTCCTTCTGAACTTTCCTGTTTCTTGTGTCCTGGAGATCACCACCATCCTCCTGGTCACCCAGGCTCTCAAACACGGTGTCTTCTTTGACCCATCATTTACCCCACATATCTAATCTATTGCCAAATCTTGTCTAACTTCATAACAGCTCTCATGTACATCAGTTTTTCTCCACTCATAACAGCCCCAACCCTAGTTCAGGCCCTCATCACCTTTCACCTGGATTATTGTAATAGCCTTCTAACTGGCATCTCTACTCTAATCCATCCTTCATTCAGCTGACAACGTGATTTCCCTAAAGTGCAGGTCTGCCTATATCCCATATATAGGACTCTCCCCCTCCCACCCTGCTCAATGTGCTCCAAAGGTTCCTATTTTTTCCAAAAGCAAATATCAAGTTTTCTGTTTGGCATTCAAAGCTCTTCATATATAATCTAACCCATTCCTCCCTTTCCAATCTTCTTACATCTTACTCTATGATCTAACTACAGTGAGTTGCTTATAATTCCTAGAATACATCACTTTATTCCCATCTTTGTGCCTTTGCAGCAGTACCCTAAATGTCAGTACCCTAAATATCAAGACATCACCCGTGATGTCACTGATCCTCTTTGAAAACGAAGGACAATTAATAACACCTTAAATGTACAATGGTCTCTCCCTTCACCTCTGACTCAGTTTAGATGGCTTTCTTCAAGCCTCAACTAAATTCTCACCTTTTTTGCAGAAGACCTTTCTCAGTCACTCTAGGTGCTAATGCATTCTTCTTTCAGATTACCTCCATCTAGTTTGTATATATCTTGAACATACCTAGTAAATTCCATATTGTCTCCTCTAATTGACTGTACAGTCCTTGAGGGGAGGTACTAGGTTTTTTGTCTTTCTTTGTATCCCCACCACCTAACACAGTTCCTGATATATGCTGGATAAATGTTTGTTGACTGACTATTGTATTCTCGTGCAATTTAGTTCAATTCAACTAACATTTAATAAGAAAGTATTCTGCTTGTACAAAGCACTATACAAGGCATTGGAGAAGATGCAAACATAAGTAAGGGAAGCTCCCCATCCTCAGGGAGCTATTTAAAATGAGAAGACTGGACTAAATAACCTCTAAAGTCCATTCCATCTCTGATATTCGATGGTTCTGTAATCCTACCTATGATACATACTTTTTTCATGTTAACTACAGTTTTCATGTGCCCTAGATTTTCCCATTTTTAATAAAAGATGTACTTGCAACAATAATCTGACAAAGGAATGTCCTTTGTCAAACCTAATTTGAGGGTTTTGAAAATATGGCCAAACTACCAATAAGTGTAGTATATGGGTATGGTTAATGCCATTCACACTTCTAGACTAGAACCATTGCTCAAGTCCACTTCTTAAGGAGACTAGAAAAAGTTATGTCTGAGATTTATTTATGATTCTCTTGAGTGAAGTATAGCAGGTTGAAAGATGTATGCTAGGATTACATGGGCAATTAACTCGTCTTGTCATTTGAAGTAGTGACAGCTGGTAATCAAATTTTTTAATTCTTCCCTGTTTTTTTAAGTTCTTTCTTATTTTTACTTATCATAATCTCCTGATCTCTTTCTTTTTTCTTTCTCCCAACATTTTCTCCACTTCAGAAAATCCTGACTGAACTCTTTCTGACCTTCCTTTAGGCCTGATTCTTTCCTGAAATCTCTTGATTCATTCCTGTTTGTGTTCTCAGATTTCTAGTTTACTGCTTCTGGCTCCCTCTGCTGACTGTCCTCTCTTTGAATACGAGGAAAGTTTTTCTGTTATGGCTGGGGAAAATCTCAAATCCAATCACCAGATCCCACCGCTCCTTACACCTTGCAGGAATACTAATGTCATGAGCCTCTCCTGAATTTCTGAGTTGTCCAGCTCCCAGGGAATAAGGAATCACATCAAACAAAGTGAAACCGATAAAGCACATTGGCACAATATATTCCGATGTAAGCTCCCAAGTAAAAATGCATCCAGTAGCAAAGCACAAGGAAACGTGGTCCTTCTCCATTCACTTCATGGTTTCTTTGGTGGTTGCTGCTGCCCCAAATGAAACTGCCTCATCTATAAAATGAGAGTAACTGAACTGAGTCACAGAATGACAGTGTCTTAGAGATAAAAGAGACCTCAAAGATCATCGGGTCCAACCCCTTCATTTGACAAAAGATGAAATGGAGGCTCAGAAATGCCCAGTGACTTATTCATGGGAACATAGGCAATAAGCGGCAGACCCAGAATTTGAATTTGGGTTCTTCTGACCTCTAACCCATTATACTGTGGTCTCCAGGTGCACAGTTATAGTTCACATGTGCAGCACATTATTATTACCATCACTACAATAGATAGCAAGAAGACAGGAAGGTTAAAGCAATTTCCAATGGAAAGCACCAGGGTTCAAAAGCAACCTAACCCTATGCCTTTAAGGCATTTTCTCCTCAGCTTTTCCTCTTAGAATCCCTAGCTTCTAGGGGTGGCCAGGTGGCATAGTGACTAGAGCGCCAGGTGGCGTAGTGACTAGAGCACCAGCCCTGGAGTCAGGAGGACTTGAGTTCAAATCCAGCCTCAGACACTTAATACTTACTAGACATGTGACCTTGGGCAAGTCACTTAACCCCAACTACCCTGCTCTCCCCCCTCCAAAAAAGCAGGAAAAAAAAAAAAGATTCCCTAGCTTCTTTCAAAGCTTAGTAGTTCATGCTACCTCCTATATGGGGTCTTCTCCTGATCCCCTCCATTGTTACTGCCCTCCCACACTCTTCAGAAATCACTTTGTATTACCCCAGTATTTTCCATATTTACTAATTTATATACATATTATTTCCTTCTGAAAGAATGTAAGCTATTTGAGGATATAATGGTTTCATTTTTATCTACCTATCCCCAGCACCTAGTCCAGTGCTTGGCACACAGTAGGCACTTAATAAATGCTTGTCCAGCTAGGGGCCTAGAGTCAGGCCTGAGTTTAAATCTGGCCCAGACACTTATTAGCTGTGTTGACCCTGCACAAGTCATTTAAACCTGTTTGCTTCAGTTCCTCATCTGTAATAAGTTGGGGATGGACCCAGCAAGCAACTCTAGTGTCTTTGACAAGAAAACCCTACATGGAGTCATGAAGAGTCAAACTCAAATGAAATGACTCAAAAAAACAACAACAAATAAATGCTTATAAAAAACAAATAAATGGGCAGAAAAGGTTTTTGGTTTTTTTTTTTTTAAAGCATGGTTGCTAAATGGAAAAAAAAAAAAAACTATAGGCAAGCAGTCCTGTCACTGGTTAGTAAGCTATCAGAACTGTTCAACAGAGAACCAACACCCCCTTAACCTAAGACCATTTAGACCAGGGGTTCCTCAACTTCTGTGAGTGATGTGATGAAGTCCTTGGACCCCGTCTCAAAATAACATTTTCAAATGCATAAAATACCCAAAATTACAAACGAAACCAATTATATTGAAATACAGTTATGAAAAAAAAAATTTTTTAAGGGTTTTTAGACCCCAGGTTAAGAACCTCTGAGTTAGACTAAGGTTAATAACTTCCCACACCTGTAAACCCAGCTATGAACTAAACAACACAATCACCACTGCTTAGAAGCCCCTCACCTATAATGTCACTGCCTCCCCCAACACGTCTCTTTGAATAAAGCCCAGCCAGGACTAGTCACAAATGTTTCATGGCTCTGCAATCAGACAAAGCTTAAATATTTGCTCATTGATTGATTCTTTTTATGTATTCATTCCCCCATTACTAGCACAGAGACAGCCATTTCATAGGCATTCAATGATATTTGGTAAATAAATGAATTGCCATGTTTCTTGGCTTTCCTCACTCTACAGCTGGAATGAGAAAGGAGACTCTGATATCCACCAGCTGAAAGGTTTGAAGCACCAGCCTTTACAACCAAGTCTAACTTTCCTTTAACAGGACAGTGGTTAGAGAAAAAAAAAGTTCCTCTATCCTTTTTTTTTAATCTGAGAAATGAAAAAGAAAGAGAAAAAAGAACACTCATTCCTATTCACTTCTCAGGGAAGACAGTTTTACCCTTTGCTGGATTGTTTCCCCCTCCAATTCTGGCTCTACGCAGTGTGATACCAACCTCTCCAGCTGATACTGTTTATGCCTGAGGTGACTTGGGCGGATACCTGAAATCACCTTTATCTGCCTCAAATCAAGTTTGTGGCACTACAGACTCTTCAAACATAAAGTGTGAGAAAAAAATATTCCATTGACAGGGAGTTCAGAAAGCCTGTCACTTGAGGCATGTAAGGTTCAACCAACCTACTCCTGTGAACCCTCTCAGACAGAAAGCAGCCCTCCCCCACCCCCTGCTTTCCATGTTCCCTCCTTCCCCCCACCACCACCAGAGGGGATCAGCTGGTTTATTTATTCGATTCTTCCATCCCTGATGTCTGTGATCCTGTGATATGACTCCAATTTACCTTTACATAGTGCTATCTGCTGAGCTAATTCCATGTGCTCCTTTGTGCTCGCCTCTTATGTTTATTTCATTAAAATATTTACAAAGGAGCTTGAGAAATAAGTCACTATGCAAATGGAAATATGAATACATGATTTAGAAGAATATTAAAATTCATTAACCCTATTTACATTTAAACTATTATCATGTATATTTCAGCACCCTGCACCTGCCAAAATGCATGTTAATCTACATCAGCAGCACATTTAAAAGTCTGTTCACTGTCTTTATTTTCTTGTCAAGTAAAGTAAAAACTTCCTCTCATTGGACACATTCAAAATTGCTACTGAGCTGATTTATTCATTCACTGTGTTTATTTCTAAAGCAGTCTGATAGAAATTTCTAGTCATCCTTTGACATTAAGTGTCTATTCCAGGGAAGAATTATTCTTCCTTTGTTAATGTTGAAACACACTACTTCTCTGATCCCCCACTCAGAGAAGAAGTAAGGCAGACCCAGACAGATAAAGATTGTGTCTGTATGGCATTCAAAAGGTCAGTGAGTTCTGGACATCCGATGTTTCCCAATGGTGAGCGGAGACTGATCTGACAAATTTTAAATTGGAAGATGTTTATGAGTTCAAAAAACTTATACTACAAAAGGTTCTTATTAAAACCTATAAATGTTCAAAACAACAACTCTATCCTTTCCTTTTTTCCTGATCTTTCCAGTTTGTCTGAGCTAACACCCACTCAATGACTAAGGGCTAGACAAAAATTGAAATGAAAGATGGCCTACCTCACCAGCCCAAAGATATTAATCTGAGAGGGGAAGACCCTCAGAATTTCAGGGCCAGAACAGAAAATAATTACTATCTGCATTCATTCAAAACCCAAACAATGGGCAACAGAGGCTTCGGCTGGTGCCTATTACTGGCAATTCAATGAAAGCCCCAATGGTTTGGTATTAAAGCCATAGTCAAGTAACTCCATTTGAATCACAATAGGCTTTTTGAAAGTCTGTTTTTTCAGAGCTATGTTTCAAGAAATCATAAGTGAAAATGGTGCAGGATAAAGAGCAAACTGTCCCAGCTTTTTGGAAAAAAAAAATACAAAAATTAAAAAAAAAATCTTGCTCCAAACATCAAGATATCTTATAAAATATAAGCAACCAAAAGATATTCCTTTGGACAGAGCACCCACATGTCAGGGTATGACACCCCAAGTGGAAAGAAGTACCACATGAGGCCAGGAAAAAAGAAAGGAAGAGGAAGCAGAGGAGAAGGGGGAAAGAAGGAAGGAAGGAAGGAAGGCCGGCAGGCCTTCCCCAAATGGAACTGGCAGGTTGGATCCCCAGAGGGCAACTACTACCACTCACAGAATGTTGCTCATCCTTCCTTCTCAAAGAAGATGAGTAATATCACCATCACAAAGGTGAAGTCTTGGCTTACAGGTGAATTATATTTAAATGAGAAGAGCTTCAAAAAGTCATCAGCCTCACTCTCTCCTCCAAAGTCAACAGAGTTCAGTGGCAAGACAAGAGTCAAGGCAATTGGAGATGGCCCGGGATGTCGAGGAAAAAAAATATATATATGTATGTGTACATATACATACATACGTGTATATATATGTATACACACGTGTATATGCATGGGTATAATATAAATATATGTATACAAAATAACCAGCTTGGGGGTTTTTTTTCACTTTTTAGTCACTTACTAAGGCAATAGTAAGTAGAGCAATGAACATAAAGACAAGAAGATCTGAGTTCAGATCCTGCCTCAAACAATTACCAGCTGTATAGCCCTGTTCAAGTCACTTAACCTCTCCCAACTTCAGTTCCCTCCTCTATAAAATGCAGATAATAATTGCACCTACCACACAGCTTAATTGTGAAAATTAAATGAGAGATAATGCATGCCAAATGCTTTACAAACTTTAAAATACTATATAAATATACAAGCTATTATTATGGAAAAAAATACCTTAGCCATGTCTACCTACTGGGAGCTTATCATTGCCTAAAGTTGTACTTTGCAATAATCCTTTAAGATGCTTCCTCTTATTTTGCTTGTCTGTCATCTCCAAACTCACTTGCCTCAGCTTTTCACGTTCTGAGGTTTTCTTGCTGGTGATTCAGTCTTGTCCTTAGGCTTCTTCGCTTTTCCCTCTTCGCTCTCCTCTTTTCACAGTCTTGCACTCTCTCACTCTCACAGCTCCAACTACAAATTCCATGGATTTGACTCCTAAAGCTGTTTCCACATTACATTTATATAGATGTCAAACATAGACAATGCTGTTTATTTGTGTATACATGTATACGTGCCTATAGAAAACTATGAGGGGTGGTGTGATGGAGTTGATAGAGAGATGCCCTGGGAGTCAAAAAGAACTGGATTCAAGGCTTCCTACCCCAAAGGCAAGTCATTTAACCTCTCCTTATCCCAAAGCAATTCTCAAAATATTAATCCATTGGGGAATGGCTGAACAAATTGTGTCATATAATTATGATGGAATGCCATGTGCTATAAGAAATGATGAGCCCAATGATCTTAGAAAAATATGGAAAGACTTGCATGAAATAATGGAGAGAAATGAGCAGAACCAAGAGAACATTGTATACAGTAACAGTAATATTATTTTAACAATGACTTTGAGCAAATAACTTATTTTGATTATTCTAAATACCCAAACTAACTACACAGGACATATGAAGAAACATGTTATCTGCATGGAGAGTAAGAATTGATAAATAGAAATATATAGAGTATAGTTTTACATATGTGAATGTGTGTGTAGACCTATTTGTGTCTAATGGTAGCCATCTCTGGGGGCATAAGGAGGGGATGGAAGAAAAAAAGAAAATTGACATGATAACTTTGTTGCATAGGTAACAGGAATAGCAAGTCATACATAGTAGATTTGGAGTTCCATATGCAATCATCTTTTTTTTATTACATTATGTTATGGAAATGATTGCTCTATTCCACAAATTACAAATAAAATAAATTTCATACACACACACACACACACACACACACCATAAAGAAGGCTCCATTGGTAGAGAAAGTACCCAACAAAAGTTCCCTATGCCCATTAGGTCCAAAGTACAAAGTCGATCAAAACACTAATAAAATGGAGATGCAATATAGTATTTTAAATTCCTGATTTTCTTGAAGATTACCCAAAGGGTAGTAGAGAGGTCCACAGTAGGCAGAGCAGCCTACAATGCATTTTTTAAAAGAAGGAATTTAAAAGAAGTAGTACATAGGATATCATCAGTGAAATATTTAAGTAAAAAAGATGTACAGGGCACTTAGCAAGAGCAAGGGAGTATCAGCTATTATAGAATAAACCTGATTTAGTCAAGTCTGGTACTTTTGGAATTGTAATGAAATAAGATTAACAGTTAACAAAGACAACAACAAATAGGCCCACTGGGCAGCTAGGTGGCACCGTAGTGCATAGGATGCTGGAGCTGGAGTCAGGGAGATTCATCATCCTGAGTTCGAATGTGCCCTCAGATGTTTATCAACTATGTGACCCTGTATCTTTGGCAAAAACCCAAATATAGTCATGAAGAGTCATGACTTAAACAACTTAAACAACAAAATATGTCCTCTAGGTTCTACCTGATCAATTGTGTACCTTGCCAATTTTACTGACTTCCATTTGCATATAAGAACCCAATTAATCTTAGTAGAGGCGTTAAAGTGAGAAAAAAAAGTGCTTCGGAGGTTTGTGGAAAGTAAAACTTTAAAAATTATTTCTAAGGGATGAAGACTGGCCTTCAGAAATTGATGGAAGGTAAAGGGAACTTTCTAAGCCCAAATCAGATAAAGACAAGACAGAAGTGTTACTCTTGGAAAGGAAGAGGAAGGAAATTTCAAAGCCAGATGAAATGCCTGCAGGTTCCATTGAACTGACTGATTGCTCTGACTGAACAAAAAATTGGCCTCTAGAGGCAAAGACTCGGGTCTAGAGAGAAAAGCTACACACAACTAAGTCTGGCAACTCACAAAGCTCCCTCACATTATGGAAGCTAAGGATTTATCCCTCCTCTGATACTGAGTGTTGTAAAGGGCTTCTCTCTCTAAAATAGCTGAAGCTTAAGACTCAGGGTCTCTAAGATAAAAGAGAGATGGTAAAGCACATTCTTTTTTCCTATAGGAAAGAGGTAATATCTCAGCTGAGAACTGGAGATAAAGCCAGAAATAGAGAGCAAAGGGAAACTTCACAACCCCAGGCCCAGCAGAGCAGTGCCTATGTATCAGCAATGCAGTATTCACAATGCCTACAGTAACTATAAATATGCTGATATAGTTATTAATCACAAAATGGAACAGGCTCTCTACATAAGAAATATAGATAGTGCATTCATTTAAATACCAGAAGACTGAGTC
>CM053588.1:261793226-261819384 GCA_028646515.1 Pseudochirops corinnae | reverse complement strand
ATATATAGGCAGTTTTCTCCCCCTATTCAGTTTAAAGTCCCCTCAATCAGATTTACAAAAATGTAGGCAAATGTATATTTTACCAGCACCCATGATGTGTCCTCCATTTCTGGACTAGAATACATAATTCTTATCATTTAAATCATGATCCAGGAATTCCAACTTCTTCGCTCAGACAAGTTCCTTTCAACCAGTTCTTCACTTCCCAAATCTACTTCTCTTTTCTGAACCCCTACCCTCAGATGAAAACAGTAAAGAAAACATTGCCTGTGACCCAGCTGTCCTCAATTCCTTGCCTAGGATATAATTCTCAGGAACACTTCGGCTTTTTCTAGTGGCATCATCTGTCCCCTTACAAATCACCAGAAATGGGTGATGGTCATCAGATTTTAAAATCTCAAGAGGTTCTCCATTCTGTCCTGGATGCGGAAATTCATGTTTATGCATATGTATCTTCACATAAAGGTATATAAATAGATTTACATATATGTACATTTGTATATATTAACTGCCTTCATGACTGAAGAAAGATGGAGGCATGAAGATAAATTATTTTTAGGTATGGTCTTCGTGGTCAAACCAATTGTAGGTAGGTCCATTGCTCTGGATGTCTTTCCAAAATAGTAATTTAGGTTCCAGGGATAGGGAACCTGCAGCCTCCAAGTCACACCCGGCCTTGAGGCCACAAATTCCCCACCACTGGGTTAGGCAAATAGGCAATAAGCATTTATTAGCAACTTACTATGTGCCAGGTATTGTGCTAGGTGCTAGAGATACGAAACACAAGCAAAAAGAAAGGTAATAAGCTTCCCTCAAGGAGCTTCCATTCTAATGAGAGAAGGCAATCCATAAAAGGAATATGAAAAGGGGAAGTGAGAGGAGAAAGCAGCCCGACCTAAGAGGTCATGGCAGAGAAATCTAGAGTCAGAAAAACAGCTGAGAGGGGAAGGAAGCAAAATAGACATTGGCCCATCCCTGAAATGGAGGCCCCTGGAAGAAATCACCAATGGGAAAAGGGAATCAGCATGGAGGAGGGACATTCTAGTGTAAGAAGGTCCCAGACACTAAAGAAAGTTCCAACACAAGAAAGCAATTGAGTCATGGTGGCAAAATCGGTGAAGACAGAAATACTGCCAGGAGGAAAACAAATCTTCAGAATGCTATTATAAGGAATACTGATGAAATCACAGAACTGATTTTTAAAATATTTACAGATAGAGGCAACACAGTACAATTGAGAAAGTGCTGTGCTTGGAGTTGAGATGACCAGGGTTTATAACCCATCTTACGTGTGTGAAGCTAGACAAGCCCCTTAACCTCCATGTGTCTCAAAAAAAAAAAAAAATCCTTAGGATTTATCTGCTCTTTCCTAAATGGCTCCTAGTATGAACTAGACAAATGAGTTTCCACAACAGAAACTCTCCATGTTGGCCAAAGTTTTATATTCTTCTAGTATCTGAGTGCTTTCTATCTTAGGACTGAAAATGAAGACCACAGCGATTAGAGATAGAAATCTGATTGAATATGTGGATTGCTTCTAACCTGAATATTCATATTAATTGAAACAATCCTCAATACCCCTAACTTTCTTCTTCTATACTTGGGTTCTAGGTTTATTCAAATTTAATCTCTTTTTTAATTGATTCCTTTCTCTTTTTCTTTCTCTCCCATTTGCCCACTGAAACTAAAAGTCAGATCAGGGCAAGACAACAATTAAAGAAAAGCGCCATTTCAAGGAACGGTTAATATGATTAACCCTGACTTCTCTGCAAAAAGCCTTCCTTTGCAAATAAATGTACCTATTCCCGTAATGCTCTTTACTGAAATGTCTTTCTAAACTAGACAAATTTCACTTTTTAGAAATCCCCATTTAGCCCACACAGCCTCATTTAGGCTCGCCTCTTTAAGACATGGTGAAAACTAAAGTACTGAGATGGTACTTCTACTGTAACTTAGCCAGACTCCTGAGTAAAAAGCAAAAGAATCAAATGCCATTAAAATGTTTTGTCCATGCCACCTTAGGCTTAATTCTTCTGTAGAGAGAACCAAAATATACTTTAAGATCGGAAAATCAATGTCACATTCACAAGTTCTTATTGTATCTGAATGCTTTGAGGCCAATCTCAACCCAAAGGCCAAGCCTCAGAATAGATGAAACTGAATTCTATATTTTTCCCCTGTACCTTCAATATGGGAAGCAACTGTGAAGCATCAGAATGACCTCTGGACCTGAACTGGAAGGGTCTGGGTTCAAATCCTAGCCCTGCCATTTACTGGCTGTGAGACTCTGGAAATGTTATGAGATCAAAGATATAGGGCTGGCCTTCTATACAATCAGACTATTGTACAATGTCAAAGTATTTGCATATCCTATACATGATTGCATGCCACCATGGGGGGTGGAGGGGAGAAAATTTGAAACTCAAGGGATTGTAGAATTGAATCTTATAAACTAAAAGTAAATAAAATAAATTTTTAAAAAGAAAAAAAAAGATATAGGGCTGGAAGGGATCTTAGAGGTCCTCTAATTCAAACCTCTCGTTTTTCAGATGAGGAAACTGAGACCAGGGGCTTAAGTGACTTGCCCAAGGTCATAGAGGTAATGAACATCAGAAATGGTATGTGAACCCTGGTCCTCTGACTGCAGAGCCAGCACTCCTCCCACTCTCTCTTTTGGTCTCCTCTGTAAAACAAGAGGGGTGGAGTAGATCAGAGGTGTCAGACATGCAGCTCATAGGCCACACATACCCCAAAGCATTCCTGAGTATGACCCCAACCAGAATAAAATATAATCCTAACCGATTTTTAATAAGGCAGCTAGGAGGTACAGTAGATAGAGTGCCAGGGCTAGAGTTAGGAAAATCTGAGTTCAAATTTGGCCTCAGACACTTACAAGCTATGTGACCCTGGACAAGTCATTTAATCCTGTTTGCCTTAGTTTCTTCATCTATAAAATGAGCTAGAGAAGGAAATGACAAACCACTCCAGTATCTTTGCCAGGAAAACCTCATGGGGTCACAAAGAGTCAGATATGACTGAACTGGTTTGAATGTGTTGATAGACAGATAGATTAGATAGAGGATAGATAGATACATGATAGATAGATGATTGATGATAGATAGATTAGATAGAGGATAGATAGATAGATAGATAGATAGATAGATAGATAGATAGATAGATAGATAGATTGATTGATGGATGATGGATGATGGATGATGGATGATGGATGATGGATGATGGATGATGGATGATGGATGATGGATGATAGATAGATGATAGATGATAGATGATAGATGATAGATGATAGATGATATAGATTAGATAGAGGATAGATGATAGATAGATTGTAGATGATAGATTAAAGGATAGATAGATGATAGATAGATGATAGATGATAGATGATAGATAGATGATAGATAGATGATAGATGATAGATAGCTGATAGATGATAGATGATAGATGATAGATAGATGATAGATAGATAGATGATAGATGATAAATAGATGATAGATGATAGATAGATGATAGACAGATAGATGATAGATGATAGATAGATGATAGATAGATATAACAAATATGTAGTTTTCTAAATTAATCTGCAACCCTTTGGGATCCTGATGTATGGTTCAGTGACCTCCATTTCCATTAGAATTTGACATTGCTGGAGTGGATGACCACTAAGGTCACTTCAAGTTCTTAATCTACATATGATCTTATTACCTAATTCACATAGAAGGGGATCACATTGAGCCTGAGCCCCATTAAATTTGGCAGATTGTGTCATACCATTCATTCCAAATGTACTCATTCTATTACACTCTTTGATTTGAACCAAATTAGATTATTACAAAAATACTTATCATGGAATCAATACTTGATTTTATTCTTGAAGGTTCAAAATGTTGGCCAAATTCTTGAGCGAACACATTGGGTAGTTGTAATGCTTTTCTAATGGTACTTACAAACGTGCCAGAATCTCTTTTTACATGTTCACCTGCTTCCTCCTGCTGTGACTAAGAATTATAATACAGTCATGGAACAGAGGCAGATTTAAAGCAATCCTTTCTAGAATGAAACAGGCCAGACTTAATTTAAAAGTGGTCACATTTCATTTTAAGGACTTTTTATGAGGTAAGAAATAGGTCATTAATTTTGATGACTTTGAGTAAAAAAGGAAGAAAAAGAAAAAACCCTCTGCCTACATATTATTTCCTTTATTTGTGTGTTCGATTTAGTTTTAGACACCACCTCCTGCAAAATGCTTAAACCAGCAAGTTATTGTCTCTGATCTGGCCAGAAAAACTATTGTCTATAACAGGAATCTCTGTATTATAATGTTTCAACTGTTTCCAGCCCTCTCATCTTTATGTAATAAATAACTACATAGTATCAACCCCCAATTATCTTCAAGCTCATTATTTAGATTCTGGATATCTGTGGGGAATCTTACTTTCAACTCTTGGAAGAGATTTTTAAACCAAAACACTTTTTTAGCTACTCCTGCTTCTGGGTAAAGAAAAGCCCAATGCTTTAGATTAGGTCTCAAGGGATAACTGCCTTTTGATGGGATCACCACAGTTCTAGAATTTGGTCCTCGGCTTTACAGATTCAGAAATTCAGTTTTATCTATTCATGCCAGAGTGATCAGGTTCTCAGAGGTCAAATCACACTAACCAAACTCACAGGAGACTAACTTATGAACCAGAATTCAAGTGCATGAATTTATCATGGGAAGTAATACCCAGCTATATAACTGATACTGGTCATTTGCACAAAGCACTGCCTCTTGGTGGGCAGGCCCCTTGAACAAATCACAGATCACAGGTAAATTGGTGAGCACAGAATTAGAACAAATAGAATTGGATATTGTTAATAAGTGATATTTCCATCAAGCTATGATGCCTTAATTAATTACTCATCTCCACATTCAGATTCAAAATGACCTCTTCCCTGGATATTGTAGGAGACAAAAGGCAAATTCTTTCTTTAGATTCCATTAAAACATTAGCTCGAGTTATAACTGCCAAATGTATGGTTTATTTTACATTCCTTAAATTTTAGATTGCTATCTAGTGCTCAGCACAGTGCCTAGCATATTATAAGTAATGTTTGTCAACTTACTCTATTGCTGATAAAGAAAGAGGATGATTGGACATCAAAAAACCCATTCTTGTCTTGGCTCAACCTCAGCTTGATCAGCTGGATTCATCCATGGGGAAAACTAACTGAATTCACAAGAGTGTGATCTTAGTGTCAATTTTCCCATCTCTAAAATGATTGGTTTAGACTGAATGACATCTAAAATTCCATAGATATCTAAAATCACATGAAACTAATCTCATAAGTAACAGTAAGAAACATTCTCTTAGAATAGGTTACTTTCATAGTTAATCTCATCCATTTTATGCTGAGTCTTGCTAGTCTCAAGTCCAGAGGGTGAAATTTTCTGACCATATCCCTAATGCAGTAGGGCTCTTCCTGTTTGAAGCTTAATTTCTTCAGCCTTGTTATCCAAACTGTCTATATTATGTTGAGGGATAAAGAGTTTTGAATATTCTTTTTCTCCTTTTGCTGAAGAGCTATAAAATGTTGTCAATTAATTTTTCACTTCAATACTACTGATTCTACAAATTTAGAATGTCTTCTATGGAACCAATTCTTTTGGCAATAGTGATATCCAATAAGACCAATGACTTCTCTATGATGACAGAGTCCCCTTACCTTCAGATACCTCCATCCATTATACTCCACTTGAGTTGAATTTATGGAATATTTATTAAACTCCTACTATTTGCCCAGCATGTGCTAGATGCTCACGATACAAAGAAAAAATTGAAAAAAATTCCTTTCCCTCTAGGGGGGGATATCCAGTAGGATATTATAATATCCTACTATAATATCACTGCTTATTATAAATAATCCAGTAGGAACTTCTGGAAATAAAGTGTACCCATATAAGTATAAAAATATTAAAGTTCACACAAAGAGCACTAAAGACTGGGCAAGGGTGAGGGAATCAGAATAAGTTTCCTAGAGAAAGTGGGACTTGAACTGAAACTTGGGAGATAGTGAAGATTCTGCTAGAGACAGGTGCTGAGGAAATGAATTTCTCAAGATGGGGTACAGTCTGTTCAAAGACAGATTATAGATGGAATATCTTGTATATGGAACAGCAAACAGGCCAGCTTGACCAGACCATGGAGTGTGGGAAGTACAGGGAGGCTGGAGATTGACAGCAAAGGGTTTTAAATGACAAAGAAAGAAGTTGTATTTTATTCTTGAGATTAAAAAAGGACCTACTGAATTGGGGAGTAATATGATCAGACCTATGATTTAGTAATATCAATTTAGCATCTGTGGAAAAGATGGATTGAACTGGGAAGAGGCTTAAAGCAGGGAGACAAATTAAGAAACTACCGGTCAGTCAGGAGAAACATGAGACTGAATTTAAGATGGCGAACATGTCTGCAGAGTAAAGGTGATAAAAGTGATAAAGAGGGGAGATATATTACTGAGGTAGAATTAACAAGACTTGGAAAATGATTGGATATATGGAATTAAGGAGAAGGAAGAATCAAGAATTACTCCTAGGTTGAAAATCCAAACCACCAGAAGTTTGATGTTGCCTCCAACAGAAACTGAGACTAAGAGGAGATAGGTAGTGTAGGTGGGGGGAATTAGGGAAAAGATAAGTCCTGTTCTGGATATGCTGTATTAGGAATGTTTGGGGAAGAACTGGGTTCCTGAGAGAGAGGAATAGAAGAGTGAGCATGACACTGAGGTTGTGAATTTGGGTGACCAGAAGAATGAGGACATGCTTGACTGAAATAGAAGTTCAAAAGACGAAAGGGCTTGGGGAGAACACAATTAAGTTTGTCTTTGGATATGTTAAGTTTAAAATTTGCCTATGGGATAACCAGTTGGAGATGTCTCCCTAATAGTCAGGTGGTGATGGAGGACTGGCCCTCAAGAGAGATTAGGACTTTATGTGTAGATCTGGGAGAGTTTGATAAGTTCCCAAGTAATGCCACAAAGGGAAGTTTTGGCTAAACACACAATCTTTATCCCTGAATCAGTTTCTTCCCTGAATCCCTGTCTCTTTTATACTCACAAACAACCCACAAGGCAACTTGAAGATCCCCATTACCTCTCTCATTTGAGCCCAGAGATTAGGGCAATATGAAAACAGAAAATTTCTTTGCTGCTTCTTTGTTGGTGCATCCTCTTTCTTCACCACCTAGCTTTCATGCCAAAGGTAGCTCTGAAATGAAAGTTATCCCTAGAGCCCCACCCCACCCCACGCCCCCAAAAAGCAGAACCTAATCATTTCACTTACCAGGGCTGCTCATCTAATTTTATGATCTAGTCACTTCTATTGAAAGTCCCACTCTGGCTTCCCCTCCCCCAGATGTATAACACCTGCAGGTAATGGAGAAAGGAGGTAAGGTAATAGAATATCTGCCCCAGGAGAAAAGGGTGTTTAATCTCCTCTCAGTCTTTTCTGAATCTAATGGTTTTACCTTAAAAAAAAAAAAAAAACCTGGGTATTCAGACTAATTGCATGTCTATGTTGGTGCTTTATGTCCTTCTATTCTGCATCCTTAATTCACTATCCCCACCCCCACCCCTAGGCAATAGGGATGATTAGGGTAGGATATGGGTTCTATATATGTATTTATGCATAAAGAGTACTCTATCATCAGATGAATTTGATTCTTCTCTCCACCTTCAGACTGAAAAACTTAAATTGCTTAAAGTGGATAGGGAACGAATCAGAGAGATGATGCCCTGCTTATCCCTCTACCCCACCTCTATCATCCACAAGGCATTAAGCTGCTAAGCATAACAGCCCCCATAAATTAAGGATTCTGAGACAGAGAAGGAGACTTGGCTCTAATACAGCAGCAAAATTGTTCATTCAACCTTTGTGCTTTGTCTGTCCCTTTTGCTCACCCCAGGAAATTTTGAGCCCAAATGCATTAATAATTCCTATGTGTTAGACTCACTGCTTAAACACACTTATGGCTACGTACTCAGACTTTCTAGCTCATGAAGTTGCTACACAATATGTTAGCTGAATGGTGTGGATAATTTTATTTAGTGTTAAAAAGCCCTGTTAGTAGCAGAATATTATAGTAGAGGACCTGGAATCAAATTCAAAATTAATTGTTTGAACAACAATCTCTGGTTCCTCATCTGTAAATAAATGAAGGTAACTACTTACTCGATTGATAAGGTTACTCTGAGGAAACATTACATAAGGAAACCTTTGTAAACCTTAAAGTGCTACAGATGTGAATTTATAACTCTTAAAGTGGTTAGGGCACTGTATCTGGAGTCAAGAAGATTGGGTTCAAATACTACCTTGTATACTTACTAGCTGGTGGTAGGCAAATCACTTAACCTCTGCACCTCAGTTTCCTCTTGTGTAGAATAAGCAAATTGGACTCAGTATCCTCTGTTACCTTCTAGCTCAAAGTCTATTATCCTAACTATTGTGCCTTGCTCACTCCAAGATGGTCTAGTATCCTAAGATCCCATCATTACAGAAGCAGTATGGCATAGGAGATAGAGCAATGGCCTGAAGTAAGGAAAACCTGGGTTTGATTCTTGCCTCTGACAGACAATATATGTGTAATTGAGACAAAGTTTTTTTAAGTTCTCATTAATCTCAAGCACTCTCTATACATGTAAGTTTAAAAAAATTCATTGACAATTATCATTGTTAGATAGAAGTTTCTCACAGAGAGTTCCCTAAACCAAGTATTCTCAAAGTGTGGTCCCAGGACCCTTGGAGGGAGGTCCCCAAGCTCCCTTCAGCTGCCCAAAGCTCAAAATTACTTTTATAATAATATCTAGAAGCTTTAATTTCTAAGATAATAAATATCAATAGATTTAACCCATATAAGCCTACACAGAATCTTTAGGATCCTGGCTGCTTTTGAAGAATGTAAAAGAGTATGGACATCAAAAGCTTAAGAGCCTAAACTAATGAAATCACAAGTACAGGATACCCACCCCTCAAAAAAACCAATACAAAGTAAATATATGGACCACTTTATAACTTTGTTATCCTTCAAATACACACATATTATATGCACATCTGTATTCCATACATATAACGTAAATACACACATATATGCATATATATATATATATATATGAAGAAAGATTAGATAGACTGACTGCTATAGAGAACTGGTCTAGGAGTCAGGAAGATCTGGGTTCAGGTTCTGCCTCTGACACATATTTGCTGTATATGCAAGCACGGGCAAAATATTTAACCTCATTGTGTACTCAAGTAACTGTCTATTGCTAATCTGTATCAATGAAGTGAGTTTCTATAATGGAAATTCCCTATACAGATAAATTCACAAGCATAGACTAAAAAGGTGTTGGTGGTTAGCTATACAGTATAGAGAAGTCAGACTCGTCTCTAAAGCCAATAGCTACCTCAGGTCAACCTCTGTTAGAACCAATACTCTAGCTTTCTAGGAATGTTAAGCTAAGGGATAAGATTTCTTTCTTTTACCATGAAAGAGTCAGCAGATCACAGAAAAATAGCTCCCCTCTTTAGGGGAAATCTCTAGAAAAGAAACAATTTAAGTGGCCCATTGACTCCATTAGTTTTCTTCTGACCACCTGAGCCCAGCTCTCCATGTGATTAAATGAAACTCACAAAGGAGTGGGTCTGGCAGAACTGAAGGAACTTTTTTAACCTCAGCCTGGCAAATGAAGTGACCACCTTCCCCACCCCTATCCAAATGGGCTGACCTAATGTTTTCCTGGCAGTCTCAACCCAGGGATTCGAAATTGGCCCTAGGGTTTAGTAGCACCATCCACACTCCTTATCTATCATCAGGTCCAGAAAACTTCTGGTCTGCCAGGGATATTCCCAACCTTTAACAGAGGAAGGGATACTTCAAACCCAAGTTAAAAACGGAAGCATTTTCACCTATTTGAGCAAAAGAGGAATAGTACCTACCAGATTGCTATTAAATACTATGTTCTCTTGGCTCCTTTTTTGTGGATTTCAATTCTAAATGGAACAGTGCACAGTCACTAAAGCTGGAGGCTAGTTGCCTGGGAAGGAGATCTTTTCTGTTTCACTGATCCAAAATAGGATTAAAAACAGCCTGGGTTGGTACTCCACAGGAGCAGGGCCAAGACAATGTTGGCTCTGAATGCAGCATTAAGCATCTCAGGAACAGAGCAAAGGAGGCCCTACCGAAACTCTCTAAGCAAAGGAGCCAGCCAAACTATTGTCTATAAAGACCCTTAAGGATGTGGGATGATGGCCTGCCAAACTGGCTCAGCTGTTTGGATCCCTTTAAACAGTAGCCTTCTTGATTTGCCAGGTTAATCACAGCTGCCTGAATTCCAGTAAAATTAAAACATTGTATCACTGCTCTATTATCCCATTAGGGAAACAACATATTTGTATTTTTTTCCGGCAGGCATATAAAGTGCTAATTTATCACCCTTACAAAGTGTTAATTAAGAGCTGGCCACTAGGCTCATTCTGCTTTAGACTTAAAGATCAGATTTTTTTTTTTTTAAAGCAGGATTTTTCAGCTCCTTGAAAGATGAAAATGCCCCCTAATTGTCTCTATCCAGCTTGGGAGGAGGCAACAGAGCTACTTTCCTTGAAGACAGAAAATCTACCCTTTCTGACTCTACTGAGGCAGCAAGAGTCTGGATTTGGAGCAGGAGACCTAAAGATCCCAAACTGTCATTTCCTAGCTCTATGACCTGGGCTTCAGTTTCCTCAACTCTTAAAAACAGAAATATTCATCTCTGATACTTTCTTCCTATGTGATCTTGGGAAAGTGACAACCTCCCTGAGACTGACTTTCCTTATCAGTAAAATGAGGGTATTTCCTGACTTAAAGGAGAGAGATACATTTTTGGGGGCATAACCAATGAGGAAATTTGTTTTGTTTGTTTATATGAATTTGTTACAAAGGTTTCACTTTTCTTTTCAATAGAGGGGGGAGGACTGGAGATAGAAGGAGGGAAAGATAGAGATAGGGTTTATTTTTTATTTTAGACTTAAATACATAATAAGAAAAGTAAAAAAAACATATTATAAACTTAGATACAAAATAAGAAAAAAAAAACATGTCACGTGCACCACAGGATGCAAAAGGGGTTCAAAATAAATAGCAACAAATTTCCATTTCAAGAAAATCTATGTAATAAAAACTGTGTGTTGAGAGCTGTCTATCATTTCTTTGCCTCCTTAAAAGTTTTCTTGTGTTCTCTGTTGACACTTTTTACTGTTATTTTTTCCCAACTCCCCAGCTCCGCTACAATTAAGCCTGAATATTTTAGTTATAGATATATACATACATATATACATATATATGCATACATACGTACATATGTAAACATATACTTTCCCTAACAAATTCTGCTCCTGATCTTTGTTTTTATGTTTATGCATATCTCTTATTTTCTATCCCTCTTGACTCTTCTACTTTACTTCTACTTGCTACCTTGCCCTCCTATTACTTAACCTACCCTCCCTCCAAGGAGCCCTCCCTTATCCTCCCATTCTCATTCATCTAAACATCCTTCTAGACTCCCCTTCAACCTATTCCGTCACCCTCCCCTCTAGAGAATTCTTGCTTATCCTTCCCCTTTACTATTTTCTTTCTTTCTGAATTTAGAAGACTTTCATACTCTTCTAGATATATACATGTATTGTTTCCTCTTGAACCCATTCCCAGTGAAAGTAGGTTTCCAGAACTAACATTTCTCCTCCCCTATCTAATTCCTTTATGTCGGTTCTTCCTCTTGCAACTCATTTGTATAAGATGGTTACTCTTTTTAACTATTTCTAAACAGCTTTACTTTTTAAAGTCATATCATATTCAGATCTACTCCAATCTTTCTTACAAGATACCCAATTACTAATAAAATCTTAGGCATGTGTTTTACATTTTAAATACATAAAAGGTAAACAGTCCGTCCTTATTGAGTCTCTTGTTATTCATCTTTGATATGTACCTTATATTTCTCTTGGCTCTTGTATGTCAAAAATTCGATTAAGTTGAAGGCTTGTTGTTGTTGTTGTTGTCTTTAAAAAGTCCTCAAAGTCTGACAATTGATTAAATATCCATTTTTTTCTATTCAGGATTATGCTTAGCTTTATTAGATATGATATCTTTGGCCAGAACCCCGGTTCTTTTGCTCTTTCATATTGAGTGTTCCAAGACCTGCAGTCTTTTAGTGTTGCTGCTGCTAGGTCTTGTGTGATTCTAATTGTGGCACCACCATATTTAAATTGTTTTTTTTCTTGTTGCTCATAATATTTTATCCTTAAGCTGGGAGTTTTAGAATTTGACTATAATATTTGGGTTTTCCTCATAGGATCCCTTTTGAGTAGTGATGAGCCAATTTTTTCTACTTTTCCCTCTTACTCTAATGCTTCAGGACAATATTCTTTAATTATTTCTTATATTATTGTATCAAGATTCTTTTTTTTTATCATAGCTTTTAGGTTGCCTGATTATTCTTCTGTTTTCTCTTCTTGATCTGTTCATCAGATCAGTTGTTTTTTCTTATGAGATGTTTCACATTCTCTTCTATTTTTTCATTATTTGTGTTTTGTTTTATTATTTCTTTGTCTCTTATAACTTTGCTGGCTTCCCCTTGCCCAATTCTGACTTTCAAGGAATAATTTTTTTCCTTAAGATTCTGAATCTCCTTTGCTCATTGGTTGACTTTCTTTTCATAATCTTCTTATATTTCTTGGATTGTTTGGTTTTTGTTTTGGGTTTCTTTTTTCTTTTAGTTTTTCCTCAGTCTCTCTCATTTGATTTTTAAAATCTTCTTAAAGTTCTTCTATGAATTCTTTTGGGGGCAGGTGACCATTTGACATTACTCTGGGGTAGAAGAAGGTTTCTTGGCTTCAGTATCCTCCTCTGAAGACAAACCTTGGTCTTCTCTATTCCCATAGTAACATTCTATGGTTGGATTCTTTCTCTTTCACAGGTGCATTTTTTTCTTTATAGTAGCTTAGTTTTTGTAATCACCTCTAGCCTAGTATGGGGGATGGTGCCTCTGGTCTCAGATCCTCCTTCAGTTCCCTCCTCTGGCCTGGAACCAAAACCAAGACCTCCAGCCTCCTTTAAGTGCCCAGCATCTGCCACAAGGTATATGCTGGTTCCTTCTCATTCTGGGCTGGGTCTCCACAGCACAGTTGAGTCTGGCGTACCTTGCCGATAGAGATTCCTTTGCTCTTCCCCAGTTCAGATGCCCAACTCCCCTCACTGTCCTGGGGCTAAAAGTTTCTGTGACTGTGACTAGGGCTGAGGCAACTTCCCAACCTAGATAACTCCAAGGCTTGTTGCTTGTGGTTTAAGTAAACCTAGCCTGGAGGTGTTTATTCTTTACAGGAAACAAACCTTGTCCTCAGATTCTCCTTCAGATCTCCAATTGCCCCTGTCCTGCCCCTATTCTTATTTGTTTTTACTACTCTTTGTTTGCCCTGAGGTACTATTTTATATTTTTTTGTTGAGGGGGGATCTTTTTTAAAAATTAATTTAGTTTTAGTTTCCAACATTCACTTCCTTAAGATTTTGAGTTCTAAATTCCCCACTTCATCTGTCACCTTCCCAGGATGGCATGCAATTTGACATAGGTTCTATATATTTAAAATATTTTCACATTAGTCATGTTGTAAAGAAGAATTAGAACAAAGGGGAGGAACCATGAGAAAGGAGAAAGAGAGAGAGAGAGAGAGAGAGAGTGCAAATAGTTTGCTTCAATCTACACTCAGACTCCATAGTTCTTTTTCTGGATGTGGATAGCATTTTCCATCATGAGCCTTGCATTGCTGAGACGAGCTAAGTCTATCAAAGTTAGTCATCACATAATATTGCTGTTCCTGTGTACAATGTTCTCCTGGTCCTGCTCACTTCACTCAGCATCAGTTCACGTAAGTCTTTCCAGGTTTTTCTGAAGTCTGTCTGTTCAACATTTCTTATGAAACAACAGTAGCACATTACATTCATATACCACAACTTGTTCAACCATCCCCTAGAAATTCCCTCAATTTCCAATTCTTGGCCCTTTTTAAAAATTTATTTATTTTGTGGAGGGAAATCTAGAGAGTTTGGAATTTTCTGACCTACTCTGCCATCTTTCCAGAATCTTTCTGAGATAGGGTTTTTAAAAAAAGAAGAGAACAAAAGAAAGTCCTGAAGGGATCACAGATGTACAGGTCAGTTTTGAAAGTTACTTCTTGAATGATCCAAGACAGTCCCAAAGGACTCATGATGAAAAATGCTTTCTGCCTCCAGAGAAAACTGATGACATCTGAATATAGACTGAAGCACACTATTTTCAACTTTTCTTTGTTTGTTTTTTTCTTTCTTTTTTCATTTCTATTCTTCTTCTTCTCTCTCTCTTCAAGTTTTCTTCCACCAAATGATTAATATGGAAATGTTTTATGTGATTATATATGTATAACCTATATCAGACTGCTTACTGTCTCTGGGAGGGGGAGGAGGAAGGAGGGACAGAATGGAACTCAAAACTTGTTTTTAATGTTAAAAATTGTTTTAACATGTAATTGGGGGAAGACACATGATTTTTTTTAAAAAAAAAGAAAACTACCTGCTAAATTTATAATATACTTAGAAGAAGAAACTGCATATGATAAAAATATGTTGTTCCATGTATAATCCCCTCCTTCTGTATATGGAAGTACTCATTTTATTTATCATATTTTAGGTTCAGAATGAAAAACAATTTTTCAAAGTGCAAAAGTTGGACTAGGTGGCCTCTGAAGTTCCTTGCAGTTCTAGATTCATAATATTTTGATGTCAGGACTTATGCTATCTACCTCATGTGAGTAGTTATAAATCTTAAAAACATGTCAAAGCCCTTTGTATTCATTTCTTAAGTTGTATTTTATTATTAATTTATGGAATAAAACAAGCATTTCCATGATATAGTATAATAAAAAAGATTGTACATGAAACTACAAATCTACTATATAGAACTTGCCATTCCTTTTAAATATACAACAAAGTTATCATGTAAGTTTCTTTTTTTCCCTTTATTTTGCCCCTTCCCTTTGTATTCATAAAATGATTCATAAATAAAAGCTCCATGCTCAGGCACATTCATGATTCAGTAATTCTGAAATTTGAACAAGTCTCTAGATCCCCCTTTCTGCTTCAGTGGTTTTCTTCTCAAAGCAATGGTCTTCTCCAAAAATGCCATTTTCTAAAAGCTCTGAATTTGAACACTCAGTGGCATATTTAAATCTCCACTCAAACCTAACTTTATACACTTAGATTATTCCCAGAGTGATATTTATAAATCACTAGGTCTAGGAAGAGCAAGAGTTGCATCATGAGATGGCATTTCAGCCCATTCTAAAAAAAGAATAATTCTTCTGCCTCTGAAGAGAATCAAAGTATTACCATAAGAAACAATATACATGAAAACTGTAGAGAAGCATGGGAAGACTTAAATGAACTGATACAAAATGCAGTAAGGAAACTTAAAAGAAAACAAAAAAAACATAGTGTTGACAACAATGTTAATAGAAAGAAGGAAGGACATGTAAACAGTCTCTCACAATATGCCCACCGTGGAGAGATTCTGCATAATTACACATGTACAGCCTGTATTTGATTGCTTGTCCTTCTAGTGGGGGTAGGTGATGAGGGAGGAAGAGAAAGAATCTAGAATTTAAAGCTCTATAATCAAATGTTAAAAATATATATGCGTATATATACATATATATACAATTATTATTATTAACTACATCCAACTGGAATTTAAGATACACAGGCATTGTGGTAGGGAGATCCATCCTGCCCTACCGCAAAGTCAGAGGGGTGAGAGGGGAGGACATAGGAGAGAATAAATTGGGGGAGGGGTTATGCAATGGGATGGCTGTTTTGGGGTGGTGGGTAGGGGAAAGATGGGGAGAAAATTTGTAACTCAAAATCTTGTGGAAATGAATGATGTAAACTAAAAGAAATAAAAGTTAAAATAAATAAATAAATAAACTTTTACTTTAGCTGGAAAAAAAAAGAAAGAAGGAAGGAAGGAAGGAAGGAAGGAAGGAAGGAAGGAAGGAAGGAAGGAAGGAAGGATCATGTAATTATAATGACCAACTGTGGCCCCAAAGAGAAGAGGACTTGCTTCCCACTTTCTTTGCAAAGGTGAACCAAAGGGGGTGAAACATTACATACGCTGTCAGATTTTGGTAATGTGTTAGTATTGATGAACTAATTTTTTCCTCTCTATTCTTTATATTCATTCTCTCTCTCTCTCTCTCTCTCTCTCTCTCTCTCTCTCTCTCTCTCTCTCTTTTTCTCTCCCTCTCTCAACAAGGGATGGCTCTCCAGGAAGAAGAGAGGAAAAGAATACATTTAGTAATGCAGGTGATTTAAAGCAAAATATATAAACACTTTACAAAAAAGAATGATAGTTTATTCTACAGCTCTATTTGGCTCTTCCAGTTCTTATAATATTGTTTTCCCTAATAGGGGGCCCAGTTTTTCAAAATATACCATATGAAAAACAGAGAGGCAGCATGGTATAGTAGATCGAGGGCCAGACCCGAAGTCCTGGGTTCCAACACCACCCCTGCCAATTTGGAGCTGTGAGACCATGGGCAACTCACTTAACCTCTCTAGGCCTCAAGCAACTCTAAGACTATAGGTTATCAAGAAGTTGTGATCTGCCTCAGAGGAATGACTGTTTTATTCATGTAAAAGTACAATATACAAGCACTTTGTAATACACCAAATTCAAGCAGCAATGTAAGGTAGAGTTTATAGGTCTACATTTGGAAAATGTCCCCAGAATGAAGGTCCATGCCAAAGGTCTTATCAAGTTGATAATGAAACTCATCAAGTTGATCAATTGTTTCCCTGTCATCCACCATTCTCCCTCTTCCCACCAAAATCTCTTAGCTCCTAAATTTGATAGTCTCTCAATCTTCATCCTCCATGGCCTCTCTGCAATGTTTGATCTACAGATCACCCCTGCCTCCTAGCTACTCTATTTTCCCTTAACTTCCTGAACGTTGCTCTCTCCTGGTTGTCTGCCTCTGGTTGAGCTCCTACCTAAATGTTCTGTTAGAGTCTCTTTTTCTGGATCATGATTGATCTCCTGCCAACAAGGGATGGATGTCCCCAGAGTTCTATCTTGTTATTTCTCTTCTTTACACTCCTTCATCTGCTTCCATGAGTTCAGTTACCATCTCTATGCAAATGACATATATATGTGTATACATATATATATATAGGTATGTATGCATGTATATCTTCTGAATTCTGGTCCATTTTGCCAACTGCCTGCTATACATCTCTTCTCTGTAATACCATCACCATGTCAAGCAAAATGGAATTAATCTTCCTGACACATTTTCCTGTTTTGAATAGCCCAATCTGCTTGGTCACCAGGGTTCACTGACTCAGATTCATTCTTGACCCTTCCTTCTCCCTTACCCATCCCTATCCCTAATCAATAGCCAAGACTTATCCAAGAAATATCAGGAGATGCTTCTCTAGGGTAGAGAATAGCCAAGACCTACCAGTTCTTCCTCCACAACCTTTCTCAAATCCATAGCACTCATACCCTTCTCTCCACGCACACACAACTACTGCCCTAGTTCAGGTCATCATCCCCTTTCATCATCCACTTAGGTTATAATAGCCACCTAACTGGTTTCCCTGCCTCTAGTCTTCCCTCTCTCTAATCCCACCTCCATAGAGTCTCCAAAATAATCTTTCTAATATATATCTAATCATGTTGCTTCCCTGCTGAAAAATTTTTAAGGCATAAATAAATGAATATAATATACAAAATCAGCCTGGTATTTAAAGTCCCTCCACAATCTAGCTTCAATCTTTTTCTCCAGCATTTTTGGAATCACTCTTCATACACTCTAGGTTCCACTCAAACTAGACTACTAGTTATTCCCGATATTCAACATCCCATCTCCCACCTCTGTGCTTGCATAAGCTATTCCTAATGCATGGGATGTACTCCATCCTCATCACTGCCTCTCAGAACTCTTATCTCCCATCCCCAACACAAGTTCAGGTGCCACCCCTTCCAAGATGCCTTCACTGATCTCCTTGGTTTGTTTCACTCTCCCCCCTCAAATTACCTTGATAGTACTTATCTGTAGATTTTACACCTTCCACACATTAGAATGTAATGTCATCAACATCAGATATGCATTTTTGTCTTGGTATCTCTATTCCCTCTTAGGCGCTTAATAATTGCTTAATTGAAATGAAATGAATTGAATTTGCCATTCTCCAAAGTCAATAGTAAGATGTGAAGATATAGTGTGCAGGAGAAAATCATCTGAAAAGCTTGTCTGTTCCCTTTTCAAATTTTCAATATTATCATTGAAACATTTATAGATGATTCTCATAAGGATTGTGTACAGATGAAGAAATTATGGAATGTAGTTCAGTAATCACGATATCCTAATGAATCAACTTTTTTGGGTGGGATAAACTTTCACAACATCCCAGTTACTGTCAAGGATGTCACTATCCTCACAGGCAGCCAGGATATCACATCATCCCCATCTCTTCATTCACACTGCCACTACCCTGTTACAGGCCTTTATCACCTCCTGCCTGCCTTCTGCTTTGTCTCATGGGTCTCAAGTTTTTCTCCACTCCAACCCATCCTATTCTCTGCTACCAAAATGGTTATCCTCAGTATGGGGCTAAGCATTTCACACACACACACACACACACACACACACACACACACACACACACACACACGCCCCTCTGGTGTCTTTTTTATTTCCTCCAGGATTAAATGTAAAACCCTCCCTTTACATTTCTTTTATTCTTAAGGCCCCCTACATGTATACTACCTTATATACCTACATACCCAGCGTTAGTGGTCTATTTGCTATTCCTCACACACAACACTCCATCTTCTGATTCAGTGCTTTTCTACCTGCTGTTCCCTATGCCTAGAATGTTCTCCTCCTCACCTCCGCCTCCTGGTTTCCTTCAAGAGTTAGCTCAAATATCACCTTTTTTTTGGAGGTTCTTCCCGGTGTTCCTTCCCCAGCGCTAATACCTTCCATGACCTTCCACTTCCTGTATCTTGTATGTACACAGTTATTTCCATGTTTTCTCACTCATTAGAATGTGATCTACTTGAAGGTAATGGCCATGATGTTTTTCTTTCCTCAGTATCAACACTCAGCATTCGTATCTGGCACCCTAGTGCCTTATAAACAATGTTGATTAATAGTAGTCTGCTTTCTTCTCCCAACCATTCAGTAGCTTCCAATCTTTCAAATATGTCTAAGATTAATGGCTCAATCCTTTCAAAATTATGTCACGTCCAACAAGGATGCCTTTCAGTGTGTGCTTCATCATACTAATGCCATTTCCACTTCCTCATATAGCACGTTGGGTACCAAGGTATCAGTCCAAATGTGGTGTTTCAGCTGTCATCAATGACAATAATAATTCACGGCAGAAATGCCAGCAAATCTATTCCATTTTCATTGATTTATTGTCCTCTCCAAGTTATCTATAATTGTACATGAAAAATCTAGTTTAGCTGGATCCAAAGCCAAACTTTCTGCAGACTCATTTTCCCATACACTGCTTTTTGCTGTTTTGTGAGGAGATAAACTTCTGCCATTCTCTTCCATGTGGTTTTGAAAATTACTACAATCTGATATTGCCACTGACTAACATGCCATTCTACTTAGCAAGATCTATATCCCAGCTGAGGCGATGCCAGGGTTCTTTTGGTCTCTATTGTTGCAACTACTTTAATTTGTCACTTCAATTTCTCTAAGAAATGATGACAATCAGAATCATGGTCTTTATCTATGAATGTAGCTTCATCAGATTTAACAGAAATGTGCTCAACTCCTTTCTCCTTCTGCGTACTGAGTAGGATAATCTAGGCCTGAAAGGTTGTTTCAGTTTCTAAAGGTAAAAGGAACCTCTACAATAGAGTTATAGTAATAGAGAATAGAGTAATAGAGAATAGGAATTCTATCATTGTAAGGGAAGGCTGTATACTAGAAAGAGTTTTGTCTCTACAGTTAGAGGACCTGGGTTCAAAATCTACCCCTGATGCTTACTAAATGTGTGATCTTGGACAAGTCACTTAATCTCCTTGGGCCCCAGTTTCTTCATCTGTAAAATGAGGGGACTAGACTAAATAGCCTCTGAGCCCTGCCCCTCCCTTCAAGCTCTAAGTCTATGCTCCTTTGTGGCTCCACTGAAGGGAAAAAAACAGTTATTCTAAAGTACAATATCATAGGTTGATGGGATTTTCTCCAGTCTATTTGATGCTATTAATGTATAGTCTTATTTAGTAGACTTGATCTGACTTGCTGAAGCAAGGTTAGACTCCCCCCCCCCCCTTAGGGCTCTGGAGGATACCCAAAGGGCTCAGGGTATCTCTTCTCTAGTGCTACCTGCTTGAATCCTATCTAGTTATATTCTACAGCCTCTCCCTCTGCCAAGGTACCAGTGACTGACTTCTCCATCTGGCTCACATGCTACCAGAACATTGACTATTACACACTCTGGCTCCCCAATTTGCACAGCTTCTTCATATTGCTCTGAATTGACGGGATAACAATAATCAATCATCCCATCACACCTACCATCTACTATCTAATTGTTCCTCCTATCTTCATTTCTATAATGTCTCTCTGTCTTTTTACTCCTTCCTCTCTCTTACAGTGGATGAACCAAGAATTCTGACATCGTCCAAAACTTCCCCAAGAACCAAAAGGAAACCTGGGCCATGCTGGCACTAACACTTCCTAGAAATGTCTCAGCACAGATATCCCTTGTGTAAGCTCCAACCCAAAACAACAGAATTGGACCCCTTAGTTGAGGCAACTAGGTAACACAGGGGACAGAGTGCTGAACCCAGATTCAGGAAGATTTAAGTTCAAATCTCACCTCAGACCCTAGCTGTGTGACTTCAGGAAAGTCATGTAACTAACCTCTGTCCGCTTCCATTTCCTCTTATAAAAATGGAAATGACAATAGCACCAACCTCAGAGCTGTGAGGATCAAAGACAACATATATACAGCATTTTGCAAATTCTAGCAAATGCTAGTTATTATCATTATTCTAACAGACATATTCTCTAAAAAAGGTTTAAAATTAAGAAGTTTTTGGAGAGGTTACAGTATTGTGTTAGTCTACAAAGAGAGATTCTCTCTAGCCTCTCTCCTACGCAAAGAACCAGCACTAAGCTTCCTCTGGGTAATCATGACTCATCTAAACACACATGATTGTACAGCTGTTTGGAATAGTGGTAGATTTTATTTAAGAGTTGTCAAGGGAGAGCAGAGTATGATTATGCACGTGTATAGAAAGCCTTAGTGATGTAGCTTCAGAGAAAGCCCAAATCTTCCTCCATTGTTAGAACATAAACTCAGGAGATACTTCTCTAGCATGTCTCAAGAGTCATCACTGCTTCCTGTTTCTCCAAACACAACCTATATGATTTGCCATTTTCCCATGAGCCATACCTCAACCACACACCCATCACTCTATTTCCTGAAGAGGATTCTTGCCAAGTAAATGTTACAGAATGCCAGGAACAGCCTTCAAAAGACTGGTTCCAATAGATCACATCAAGGCTTCCAAAACAATTTTAAAATATGGCATGTTTGCACACAGGAAACTTGGCTACAAAGAGACAGTTCCAAAGCAAGCAACGGAAACAATCTTGCAAGATGGAGACATTTGACAAGAGAATTTCATCAAGTCACAGCTGCAAAGACATAAATGTTACGTCTACTTCCACTACATTTGAACTGATTTGAGTACGTGTGTGTGTGAGATAATAGCCATTCTGTCTTGAGTCTATGACAACGTTTACTGTGGTTTACCATCAAAATTGCTATATGGGGGCATGCTTTATCTTATAGAAGTTAAACCTTATTGTGTAATACAGAATTATTATCATGTTTTCAATGCGTATCTTTCCTTTTGTTGTAGAGATAGGTTTAGGGTATAATAAATTATCCGTTCCCTTCACTGATTTCTCTCCCAGAGAAACAAAACATTCCCCTTTAAATATGCTTTTACAATGTGGGTCTTTTAGAGCTCTTTGGAGGAAAGATGTCATGTAATTTTCAGGCCTCTTTTTTCCCCCTTTCATATCCACAGTTAAATCGTTTGTCTCTTAGCCCTGACCCCTAAACCCCTTCCTCTTCCTTTCCCTCATCTTCCTCTGGAGTAGGTAGTCTCTAGAGGCCCTAGAAATGTAGCTTTCCTATGGAACCAAGCACTGGACACTGGCACCCACTGAGCTACCAGCAGAAACTCAGATCTTACAGTTTTCCAGTCTTTCCTGTGGAGGTGTGTATTATATTAGGCCAAGGACAAAACCTTTGCTCAAGTGCAGATTGGTAAATTAAGTCAGCCTTTACCATACTCTCTACTCTATCATCTTACCACCCTCAAACAATCAGATAAACCTACAATAACAATAATAACATTGAGATGAGACAGCTGTCCCAAAATTCTAGATGAGGGCTGAGTGTACTGTCCTATAGGTTTTTTTTCTCTTTCCTTTTGTTATGTGCTCAACCACCAAAGTCCTGATTCAAGCATTTTCTGGCATTTTCTTCTTCTACATTGTTGCCCACCCCCCCTTTACTTCTTGAAAGCAAGCAATGGCTAGCCATGACACCTGAGACACATTTCCCAGATAAATCCCCTTGAGGAACTAACTCCCTGGTAACATCTTATCCTTGTCTAACTGGTCTCTTGAGGCATCTTGGCTTATACCTACCTCTTCTTTATTAGCCGCAAGGATAAGGGTTCTTTCAGACCCCTTCCCTTTGGCCAAAAGGGAGAAAAATCAAGATATTAGGAGACATCCTGTTTTGCAAAGCTAAGACCAAGCAAGCAAGCCGTGCCCTGAGCTTGGCATAACAACAAATCTTTTGTACTCACCATTTGTATGATCTCTGCCACAGCAAAATCCCAGAATTATTTCTCACCAGCATCAGGTGGTGTCTGAGCTGGACAAGCACCTATGTACCCATGTTCAGTCAAGAAGCCCTGCTATGAATCAAACTTGTCAGATTGTTGCTGTTACCCCTCATTGTCAGGGCTACAGCTCACTGCTTGGCCATGTGTGGGACAAAGACGACCCTTGCCCAAAATAAAATAAGCAGAGATATCTCCAAGTAGAGACAGGAAGGATTTATTTAATTATTTCTTCTTGCAAGAAGGGTGGTCTCACTACTAGAGCAGTCTAGTAGGAGAAGCAAAATACAAAATGCAAAGCTTGGTTATATACCCAAAAGACCACCCCTTTCCCCCTTCCCTTGTTCTGTCCTCTTCCCATTAATTAGAAACTGAGGTGCACAATCTTAACCGCAAAAATCTGCTGGCGTTTGCAGATGAAATGTCAGTAATATAAAAAAGCAGAGGGTGCATGTCTAGCAGACATGAAAACAGACAAAATATGTCATTGGTATCAACTTAAATATGAAAGCAGAAGATAAACGTCCTAACAATATCGATATAGATATGAAAGCAGACAATATTTTATGAATCATGGGGATTTTAGGACATAGTGACCTGCCCAGAGTTCCGCAACAGGATTTCCAATTTTATATTTGTACAGGTCAGATGGTGGTCAGTGGAAATAAGTCTGGGACATTCAGGCCTGTGGTTAAATTTGCAGGGTCTGTGCTTTCCCCTCCTATGCTTAGCTAAGCTTAGCAAAAACTTCAACTTATGACCAGGGAAGTAAGGCAAGGGTTCCAGGCTCCCAGCCCAGCTTACTAAGTCTTTGGTACTTTATTACAGTTCTGTTTAGATTTCTGGAATGTTACCTGAGAAGTTTTCACTTCTATTCCATTCAGCCATAGGCATAAATATTGAAATCTCCCCACACTTCTTCGATCTCTTCACACACACACTAGGCGTAGAGCTCCAGCACACATGTCTTTGTTGCAAGTCATTCTCTTCACTTTGAAATCAAACTTCTGCTTCATTCCTGACTCTCCTGTCTCTAGCCTGCTTTGTTTGGCTCTGGTCACCCACAGATTAGAGACTAGTTCCAGTCTGGTTGACAGAGGTAACACATGTGTAGGCTTTTAAAGTTTACAAAACACTTTTCTCACAATTCTATGAGGATTATAGACTGCATATTATTCCCATTTTACAGATAAAGAAACTAAAATCAGAGAAATGAAGTTATTTGTCTAAGGTCACACAATAAGAGACAGCATATGATGTTATTGAAACATTGTTAGATATACCTTCTCCCATGAAACAAAGGGAAATAACCAACTCACTTACATAATCCAAGGCTTGTTCTAAGTGTTGGTGAAAACAATAAGAGGCAGCACGCTATAGAGGAAGGGCACTGGATTTCCCACAAGCTCTTAGTTTTCTTATCTCTAGAGAGGGCTTGTGACATTATGACTAGAGAGCTATCCTTGAAGCCAGGAAAAACTGGTTTCAAATCCCATCTCTGACACATACTGTCTGGGTGATCAACTCACTTAACTCTCAGTGCTCCAAACAATGCAATAAGCTTCTAAGTGCAGAGAGGATGCCAACCTGCACTGCCTAGAGGGAGTCATCATCTGGAAGTTTCCTTTGCCAGTGCAATCACAGATCTAGTCCCTAGCCTTAATCCTATAGGACCAGGAGGTGATAGGGATCTAGTAAAGCTGAACTGTCAAGCATCACCTGAGCCAGAGGACTTTTCTCAACATGTCCAGGAAACTTCTCTTTCACATGGACAAGGTACTGGTCAAGCTTGAGACCTTTGCCCCTAACCCCAAAAGAATTTGGGTCTCATTTGTTTATGGGCCCTGGAAAACCCCACCTTGAACTCTCCTTGAATTTCCTCACTTGATCTGGGGTTTACCTGAGACTATAAGCCTTTCATTATGGTTATGCCCAATTCTCTGTTATCAGTAACCTAACCTAGCCCTCCATTGACTGAATTTCTTCCATTTGAATTGTCTGAGGGAGATTCTGAAGATCACCTGGCAGGAAAAGACACTGAGGTGCTTTCTCAAACTAAACTGCCAAGCATTCAAACTCTGCTTCAGAGAGCCCAACTCTGATAGGCTGGCTATGTTGTTCAAATGTAAAACATACGCTTGCCAAAAAGGCTGTTTTATAGAGAACTCAACACAGGGAAAGAGTTCACATGGTGGTCAGAAGAAGCCATACAAGGACACTCTCAAGATCTCTCCCAAGAACTTTGGAATTGATTGTGTGACATGGGAGACAGTGGCACAGGACCACTTGGCATGGCATGCCCCCATCAGAGAAGGTGCTGTACTCTATGAGCAAAGCGGAATTGAAGCAGCTCAAAGGAAATGCAGAAATTTGGAGATTCCACCCCAAATGTTCACACGGACTATTTGTGCCCAACTTCTGGTTGAGCATTCTGAGCTCATATTGGTGTGATCAGTCACAGTCAGACATGTTGAAACTTGACTTTAACATGGTATTGTCATTTTGGTCTTCTTCTGAAACAAAGGAGAACAACCAACCATCTCCAAATTGTGTTCAGCTACTACCCACCCTTAATCCTATCTTGGTTCTAGGCCTCTAACCTCTATGGTCACCCCAGCCTACTGGCCACTCCCATCAAGAGCCTCCCTAGATCCTTGCCACAGTCTTTCTGTTTCCTGAAAGTGCTCAGATTCCTTAAGAGTCTAGCCAATGCTGAGATTTCTGAAGGGTCTGGCCAATATGTCAGATTTTTGATAAACTTCGTTTTTCTTTGACTGAAAGAAAGAAGGCTTGGGTTGAATTATTCAGCCAGGACCCACATGTTGCTGTTTTGGGGTCTCAGCACTCCTAAACCTCAACACTATGAACTCACTGCCCCCTTGCTTCCTGGAGGCATGATTTTCCTTTCAAACCCAATAAAGTTGTGCTGTCACATTCATTTGACTTTTATAGGAAAATTTTGTTAGGAATACTTTAATTTCAAATTCTTTGCCGGGCATGCAGAGTACAATATCATAATTCCCACTTTGCTTCAACCAGTCTAAATTAGTCTCAATCCTAATTCGGCAAGGCAATTTGCCTCTCTCCAGAAAAAGGATTCCATTACTCTTCTTATCTTATTCTTATACTTGTAAATATTAAATAAAATATGACT
>CM053588.1:261713667-261792726 GCA_028646515.1 Pseudochirops corinnae | reverse complement strand
GGGGGAGAAAATATGTAACTCAAAATCTTGTGGAAATGAATGATGCAAACTATAATAAAATTTAAAAATTAAAAAAAAAAAAAAAAGAAAGGGATGTCAAGCCATTAATCTAATCTGTACCTGAAGAAAAATTCTCTCTCTAACACATTGACCAGTATTCACCCAGTCTTTGCTTGAAGATCTCTAGGAAGTGAGAATTTGGTCCCTACTGCCGCTTCCCAATCTTCCAATTCATATTGGGATGACTCTAATTGTTAGGAAGCTTTTCCTATTGCTCCAAGTTCTGCATATGGACTCTAGAACATAATGGAACAAGAGTAATCCCTCTTCCACAGGAAAGCCCTTCAGACACTTGAAGACAGTAATCATTTTCCTAGTTCCTTTGACTTCTTCTCATATGGCAAGATTTCTAGGTCTTTCATTCACTGGTCTAGTGGTTGTCATCTGAACACACTCACACTCCAGTTTATAGCAGTGTCCTTCTGAAAATGTATGAAATGAATTTCCAATCCTTCTTTGGAAAGGCAAGGGACTATAAATGTATAAGACTTCAGTAAAGTCAAACCATACAAACATTTTTAAATTTTGCTACTTTGTGTTTTTTCTCCTTTTTTTATTCTTTCTTATAAGGAATAGGTGTCTGGGAAAGAATAGATCTCACTGGGAAATCTAGGTAATGTATCTACAAAAGAAATCAACTAAAAATTTGTAATGTGTTTCCTAGATTTCAATGCACTATGTAAAAATAAGGTCTATCTAGGGCTGAGTACAGTGGCATTATCACCTCCCAAGTCTCGGGCATATGCCCATCTTACACAGGCTAAGAATGCTATGATTCCGTGATCACCCATCCACTATCCACTTTCTGAAACTGAATAATGGAAGAAAACAACAACTGATTCTGGAATTAAAGCTCTTGCGTCCAAACCCTGAGAGTGGCCCTACTCTGTGTATGACCTTAAATTAATCACTGAACCTCCTTGGGTCTCAGTTTCCTCATCCACAAAATGAGGAAGTTGGACTACATGGCCTCATAAACACCTTCCACCTTTGGATCTACAATCTCTCTGTCCTAAAGGCAGATATAATCTTTCTCTGAAAGAAATGTACAATCAAAAGGAAACATACAAACATTAACAAATAGAGTCAAAAAGTTGTTTTGCCAAATGTTTCAAAAGGTTTTTTTTTTCCCAATTTGCAAGTTTCAGGGCTCATTCTAGATGAAAAAGGGAACAATTTGCTATCCCCAATGAGATCTCTGGATACTAAGAAAACACATTAATAAAGGGGAGCATCTGGTTGCCCTAGGTATGATGTTCATGGCAGAGAGATCACAACAGATAGCTTTCACAGATGCCAAATGTTTCAGCTTCAGTTCAGTATTTTATCACCCACAATGGGAATTTACTAGGAGGACTGGTGAGGTCATCTTAACATGGCACATTCCATAACTCTTCCACCAGGACTAGCACGATGGGGTCTTTATAGAACTGTAAAAAAGAGAGAAAGGGACGTTTCTAGTCACTCACATTTGTAGAGAATAAGGATAAGAAACTGGGTGGATATGTTGAAATTCTCATCTCGAAAGTCTTAGAGAAGGTAGAAAGAAATTTATGGTTAAGATTACTTGAAGAAATAAAGCCTCTGGTAGAGTAGTAAGCTGTGCCTTTTGCTTAATTGAAAATATGCGTTGGTACGTTAAAAAAAAAGAACTAAAATCTCTCATTTCTCATCCTGTTAAATTTAATATTTGTTTATCCTGTCTCTGAGGAAATGAGTTGAGAACTCAAGTCTTATGAGAATTACCATGCACTAAAAGTGAAATAGTGAGGTTTGGAGTGTGGAAGCAATAAGCAATCGTTTTTTTTTTTTTTTTTTGGCTACGAATTAACAAAAATTCGGGATTGCATTTTGTGTATTTCTACTATATGTGCATATGTTTATGCATATTTAGTAACAGAATTTTGCTTTATTCGAAAAGAGCAAATAGCCACAGAGAGCTGAGAATGGCTGGAGCAAAGAGAATTGTCTTACTTCAACTCTACAACCCAGGTACTTCTCTCCTATAATGATAGCATTGACTAGACTTCCCCAACAGAAAAATAGCTTGATTAGATTCCAATTTGAAAAGGGTCAGACTGCCCCAGGGATTCAGAGAGCATCTATATATTTGATGCTTCCTCAGAGCAAGGCAGCTATCCCCAAAAATTCAGCATCCTCCTCATACCTCATATAGGCACTTTATTGTATCTAGTAAATATACACAGCTCCTTTTTTGGTTTTTGTTTTTTAATGCAAAATGATATGGGACTTTTTTCTCGTAGTGTCCAGTGACAAGGTCTTCTCCTCTCATCTTCCGTGTGGTCCTAAGAATGGACACTAGTTCTTGGCTTCTGTGTTTGTTTGTTTGTTTCCATTCTAGGTAAATGACATAGAGCCTCTGTAACTTTATGAGTCTTACAGGATGCCTTGCCTTTCTATATACAGAGTACAGTGGGCATTTCAGCACCCCAGTGTTCCAGGCTAGGTTTTACAGCCAACCCAGAATCAATGCCCCTAGGAACAAGGAATGACCTTCTATACCCAAACCAGAAGAAGTTGAGGTAAGTCTTATCCAGCAGTCAAGTTGCATCTAGACATGATCTTGATGAGATTGATGCTATGGAGAGCTAAGTTTTGGACCCACTCTTGGAGACTAAAGTATTATAAGTATAAGAAGAGATGTAGACCCTAAGGGGCTGGGGATTGGGGGAGGTGCTTATTCTTTATTCTTATTATATCTTTAGAGCAAATATTTCTTTGTAAAAGCAAAAAATAAAACTCTAATGAATCCTTTTCTTTAGAAGTATTTAGTTACTTTCTTGTGGGATAGATTTCCAAGCATGCAGACTTTAATTAAGCTTATACTTCTAATTAGAGGAATGATTTTGTGTATACACTATACAGAACTTAAAAAAAAAAAACTAGAACTAAAGACGTGGGAGAAGTTGAAGCTACAGTCTACTTAGCCATAACCCAATTCCAGCCTATTATTTTTTTTTAGGTCAGATCCTTTTGAGACATTCTAAATCAGAAATATCTTTAGTTGCCTCCTGCAATAACACTATTCTCCATAATAGGAAAATTTAACTGCCATTTTCATCAACAGCATTGCAGAATGCAAACAAAATCAGACTGATTATATGGTGATTGACTGAGATACTAAAGACATGAAAATTCCTTAACTGAGCTGTCTGAACAGTTTTAAGCTTTGACAGGAAACTCAATAGACTACTTTTCCCCTCTTTTTATACATCTTTTCTTGAGAAAGAAAAAAAAATTGAATAGCTCCTGACTGTGAGCATGATCAGACTATCTCACCCTCTTACCTTTCACCATCCTTAAGTCTTATAATACACCAGGACACTTTGGCTCAGAGTACCTATTCATTCAACCTACTTCCTATTAGTAGAATCCCTCCATCAAATAACTCGCTGTAATTTTTAAGAATTGTATCTGACACTGTCTTGATACATCATATTCTATACAAACCTCTACCTGCTCAGAGCCTGCTTTGGGTCTCATTCAATGCTGTATTTGTTTATTAAATGAGGGTAAATGATCCCTAACTCTAGCTGGCTTTTCTGACTCTGGGTCATTCTACTGGGTCTTTTTGCAGTTGCAGGCTATAATTCATACCTCTTGCTAAAACCACAAGGAAATCATGTCCTGCTGAAGCCAGTGACAACATTCCAACCCAAAGGGAGTCATCATAAACTGCTGCTACCAAGACAGCTCTCCTCCCTATACTGACCACTATTTTTCTTGGAGCTGTCAATCAATCTCCGAATCCTCTTTAGTGCCTGCATGTTTCTACTTATGATGAAGCGATTACAGTGACTATTACTATTGTTAAAAGAACGCCAGTCTTAGTGACAGAGTTCCAACTGGGTTTTCTTTAGGAAATGACAGCCTTAGAAAAGTATTCTTCCCTGTCAATCACAGCCATTCTTAACATGGCAATAACACAATTGAAATTTTGCTGCAATGGTTTTTAAATACAAAATGCCATTTTCCTAGGACTCTGTTATCCTCTGTCACACTTCCCCAAAAGGCCACCTCTACTCTTTACCCTTTACATGTCCCTTATTAATCAATAGATGTTTATTAGACATCTTCTTTATGCACATCACTGAATTAGACTGAGGAGTAAATGCAAACATTATTGCTATTAACATTAATGTTAACAAATGTATTAAATAATATAAGGAATAGGAACTAGACCTATGGTTTAATTAGTAGAGGGCTGTCCCAAAGAGGGATTTACTTAACCAAGGCAGACCAGTATCATCTCTGAAACTTAGAGGCTTGCTTAAAGCCTTAAAAGATACCTTACTTGGGGTGACATAGCAAATACATATAAGATGCAGGACTTGAACCCAGGTCTTCCTGGATAAAAGGCCAGTTCTCTATCTACTATGCTATACTACCTCATTATATACTATGCTAAATATAAGATTTATGATAACAAATCAGAATTATGAGAAATAATATTAACATTAATAATAATTACTGACATTTGCAAAGTATTTTACAAACATCTCACTTGAACCTTCCAACAAACTTGTAAAGTTGGTATGATAGGTATTATTATTATTCCAATTTTATATGAGGGAAACTGAGTGACTTTCTCATGGTCACTTAGCTAGTAAAAGTCAGAGGAAGGACTTGAACCCAAGACTTTCTGACAATACAATTGACATCAAGAAGTTTATAATCTGAGAAGGAAGATAACATACAAGTACGTAAGAAGATAACAAATGGTGTAGGATAGTGGAGAGTAGAAATATTTGGCAAATAAGATATATAAACAAGTTCAAGGGACTTTTGGAGCATGTCCATATTATGGGAGAAAAGGCTTGCCTGGTAATGCCCAGATCTTCCAAGATGGCACGCTATACCCTGTACCACGTACATGGGGATAGCCTTCCTTGATTGATTCCACAGCCAGAAAGGCTGAGTCTTTAAAATGGTCAAGAATGAGCCAGTTGCCCTTTATCTAGCTCATATATTTTCCTGTACTCTCTGTCCTACTGAGCACAGATCACATTTTACCTAAAGCAAGGGCACTATGAACTAAACCTGTGAGAAAAGAAGACCTTCCCTTCTTTTACACCAGCTCTGAGAAATGGGTCTGGGAATGTTTGTGTCTCTTCTATGAACTTTACTGAACCCATATCATGGCAACCCTAGAGTCAGAATTACAGGCTGGATGTTGTAGCCAGCGAGACCTTCCGGAAAGCACAGAGAAGACAGGTTGCCTAGATTTGAGCCCAAGCAATTTGTATTTGGACCTGGAATTGTACTATTTAGGAATGGAGCTAAGCTGTGACCTTCATCTTTGTCCCCTCATCAGAGAATATGATGATGCAAGGGGGCAAAGAGACTCGTCCTTTCATGTGTTGGGGGAATAAGTTTTTATTTTGTGATTATGCCTTTTGAAGTAATTACTGATTTGTAAAACTATTAGTGGCTAACTAAAACTGAGGTACAGGAGATCACCTTCTACACTTGAAGAACACCACAGGGACTGAAGACATCTACAGAGAACATACTCTTGCCCCAATAATCTTAAGGGTACCAGAGAACCCTAGTGGAGGGATGAAATTTAAGCTATCTGGACTTCTAGGGAGTAGGAGCTAGGTTAGTCAGTATTATACAAGCAATCTAGATGTAACCAAGAAATCTTCAGAAAGAAGGTATGACTTAAAAGTAGTACTGACAAAACCAATATGATTGTAAAATGAGGAAAGACCCAAAGGTCACAAAATACAGGAGTCTGGCATTGAGATGTAGTAGGGAATAAATTTTAGAAGATAGAGACCAGGTTTAGGAGAAGTTGGAATATCAGGGAAAGGAATTTAGATTTTTGTCTTATATGAAACAGAGAGACATTACCAAGGTTTTGAGAAAAGTGGTGCCAGGATGAAAATGGAGTTTGAAAGAAATTAGTTTGATAGCAGCAAGCAAGAGTGGTTATGGGAGAAAGACTGGATTTGGTGAAGAGGGCATAGATCAGGTTGTTGGCAACAGGATAAACGAATGAATTTAAAAAGTTATTGAGTGCCTACTCTGTGCCAAGCAATGTGTTAAGTACTGGGGATACGAATGCAAAAGAAAAAAGTCCCTACCCTCAAGGTCAAATAGGGAGAAACAAAACATATAGGGGACTAGTAGCCAGGGAAGGATGTTTTAGATTGAGAAGTCACAAGGATGGTAAGTTAAACCATGTGAGAGTTAAATGACATACTTCTTCAATTTGCAATGGTAATACAGCTTGCCCTTCCACAATTCTGGGGTTAGGGATGCAGTGCCTCTGCAATCTGGAAAATCTGAGTAAAGTTTTTTGGTCCTCTATACTAGAGAAGAAGTCTGAACTTTTTCTTTTTCTCTTATGGGTTATTTACAGTACCTTACTGTAAAATTTGGGTTGATATTTTACAGGGCTATACATATGTTTTATGCATTTCTGAATTTCTAAACTTTTTCTTTGTCGTCTACAGCTTCCTCAAAACTCCCTAAAAATTCCCATTTAATTTCTCATGCCAACCTGTGACATATTGAAACCATGATGGGGAAAGTCATGATGTGGAAGGGATAACTTTGTTGATTTGATTACTGTTCCCAAAGAAAGAGTTGGAAAGGGAAGAGGGGTAGACATGCTGACAAAGCAGATGAAAAAAAGATGGTTGTAGTGGAATATGAAGAATGACTAGAACCAGCTAATTTTAGTGGATCATTTGAATTTTTCACTCACCAATCAGAATATGGGGGAATAAGACTTCCAAAACTGAGAGGGTTAAGTCAATAATGGAATTGGATTTATGATGGCTCAGAGGGTTTAGCAATAGGGAAAATAGAAAGGAGATAGCCATGGTAGAATGTGAAACATGGCTAGAGCCAGCTAGATATGGTGAGACATGATTTGGCACTCACTCACTCTCCTAGCAGGACTGAAGTAGGTGACATTACAAAAAAAGGTGACTGATAATAGTGGGGGGAGGGGAAGAGTGAAGAAAATCATGGTGGGGAAGGTAATAGATATAGTTGCTATTTAAATAACATTTTAAAGTTTGCAAAGGGTTTACAAATATAATTTCATTTTATCCTTAAAATAAGCTTGAGAGGTAGATGCTATGATTTTCTCCATTCTAATGAGGAGGAAGCTGAGGCAGACAGAGGTTAAATGTCCTTCTCATAACTCACAAGTGTCTGAAGCTGGACCTAAATTCTGGTAATAGAGAGAATTCAAAGACAACTGCAGGTTTCCCAGTCCGGATAACTGGGATTATGATGGCAATACTGATGGAGACTATAAAGTATAGTTTACTAATTTTCTCCAATTTACACATGAATTTAGATAGGACTTCAGTTGCAGAGAGGGATTATGGGAAAAATCATTTGTTTGGGGGTCATAATATTTTTCTTCACCACGCTGCAGCCCATGTATTTTGAAAGAAGATCAAATAATTTGTTTTGACTATTAGAAATACCCAAATTGGGGGGTGCCTAGGTGGTGCAGTGAATAGAGCACTGGCCCTGGAATCAGGAGAAACTGACTTCAAATCTGGCCTCAGACACTTGACAAACTAGCCGTGTGACTTTGGGCAAGTCACTTAACCCCAATTGCCTTGCCTTCTCCCCTCCAATTGCCCTCCAAAAAGAAAAAAAAAGAAAGAAAGAAATACCCAAATTAACTAGAAAGGAAGTATGAAGAAAGATGTTATCTTCATCCAGAGAAAGAACTGACAGATTAATTTTACATATGTATATATTTTTAATATATATATTTATATATATAATTTTATGTGTGTGTATATCTATATCTATATCTATATACCTATTTGTGTCTAATGGTAGCCGTCTCTAGGGCAGGTGGGAGAGAAGGAAGAAAAAAATGAAAAGAAAAAGAAAAAAATTACATGATAACTTTATTATATATTTAAAAGGAATATCAAGGTGTACATAATAGATTTGCAGTTCCATGTGCAATCATCTTTTTTATTATACTCTATTATGGAAATACTTGTGTTATTCTATAACTTAAAAATAAAAGAAATATTTTTTTTTAAAGAGGATCAAACAGAGGAAAAATCCCTAAAGATCCCTCAAGTGGCAAAGTAACAAGGAGTTGTAAGTATTAAATTTTCCAAATCACAAACCATCTCTATAAGGTTCTAACGTATATGGTGTAGATTAAATTTCTCGGCCATTACACGATTCTGAATCCATTCAGAAATCTCTAGTCTTGAGTTCCACTAGCATATATCATCCACTTGGAGCCTATATGTGTGTTTGATCAGAAAGCATGAATGATTATCTGGACACAATGATAGGAAAAGGAGACAGCCTGAATTCATATGGAGACACATTGCCTGAGGCAAGAAATTGTTTTTACCTTGACACTCTTCATCATCCCCCTCCCATCCTCCTCCCCTGTTCTACCAACTTTTTGATGGTTTCAGAGGGGTTCCATACTCAGGGGTAGGAAGAAGCCTAAGGCTAGGAAGATGAACATTTTAAAGCCAAAAGAAACAAGCTAACAAACACCATTTTCCATCCAATAAAACATTTATTTTCTTCATTGTGCTAGGATATGTTGAAGGTGAGAGCCAAGTTCAACTGCTACTTGTAAATCAAAATAGCCCTTGCAGTTTTATATTTCATAGAACAGAAATACCCAGGGTTTTATCACTTTATACCTAGTTAGGGGGGATGGGGGGAAGGCTGGGATTCCACTGTATTGCTTTTGGTTTTTTTTGAAAAATCAGTGAGACAAGTGGGTACCAAAATATGCAAAGAAAACTCTAGCTGGCTAGTAAGAAAATTAAAGGTATTATCGGTCAAACTTTAGACTTCTAGCTACTAATACTAATAGCTAACACCTATGTAGCACTTTGAGTTTTGTAAAGCACTTTCTAAATATTATCTCATTTTATTTTCACAACAATCCTGGGAAATAGGAGACAGGCACAGAGAGACAAAGAGACTTGCCCAGATTCATGCAGCTAACAAGTATCTAAGCAGGCAATATTTACTCCAGTCTTCAGACTCCAGATCCCACATTCTCACCCATTGCATGATTCTGTTGATTGGGGTCTTAGGAGGTTAAATAGTCAAATGTAGACCTTGGGGAGACCTAACATAAAAACTGTAGGGTTTGGGAATGAATGCCAGCTGTTACAGAATAAAATAAAAAACCAAGCACTGACTTTAAAAGTACTATGAACAATAGCATTCAAGATCACCTACATTTAATAGAGTGGGGAGAGGGGGTGTAGAATGGCACAGATATTGCCAAGGAATAGACTGTCAAAATGATATTTCTATTTGGATTTAGAAGGCAGAAATGTACACCATTCATGCCCATTCACACACAGTCACGTACTCATTCCTTTTGTGCCTGACCTTGACATGGTCAAGGTTCTACCCCACCCCCCTGGGAGCCAGCAGCCCAGTGTAGCAGAGGCTGTCCATTTGGTTTCCCTGAAAGTCAACACTTTGTATTTCCGTCACTGACTTCAGAGTCGCTTGAGCAGGCATCATCTGTAGCTGACATGCCTTTGCTCTTGTAACCTAACACTTTGAGAGAACATTGATTTAACACGCTAGTTTTTTTGAGATGATTTCTGAGAAACTCCTTAATCAGTTATACACTGGGTACATGGCCAAGAAGAAAAAAACAGCAACTTGGAAAACAAGGACAAAACTCAACAGATCAGTTGCTTTTTACTGAGGAATTCCAGGTTAACCATTTATGTGACATAGACCTAATTAAGATTTCATTTAATTAAATTATTGTACTGTCTCAAAAATACATTGCACATTCAGTCACCAGACACAAAGCATCCCCTATCTGTGAGCTTCTGTGCTTGGAACAGTGTAGGTAGAAAGCCCTGATAGACCTTACAATCTAACTGAAAAGAAAAGCCCTTACTCTGCTCTCTACCATTCAACTCTATGATGCCGTGTCATGCTATAGAATGTGATACTCCTGCATTTTAACTTCCTGTTAGATATCTCTGCCCAACTAGCACATCATACTTAACATGATCAGACTGAGCTCCTTATCTTCACCACTAAAACTACCCCCTCCTCCCAATTTCTCTATGTCCAGTGACCATCCTCAGTCACCCAGCCTTATAATTTAAGTCAGCTCTGATGCTTCCCCCTCCGCATCCCTCAATCAATTGTCAACTGCTCTCGGTTCTTTCTGCATAAGTACCTCTTGCATTGGCAGCTAGACTTAGAGTCAGGCAGTCCTGAGTTTGAATCCTGCTTCTGACACTTACTAGATGTATGTCCCTGGGCAAGTCACTTAACTTTCTCAAACTTGGTTCCCTCACCTACAAAAAATAGAATTAATAATTGTAACTACCCCTACAGGGTTGTTGTGATCAAATGAGATAACACACGTGTGGCATATTACAGATCTTGAAGTGTTATATTAATGCTAGTTGCTATTATGATGATGGTTATTGTCATCCATTCCCTTCTTTCCACTCATATTGCCACTATCACATCTCATCAAGATGATTGCAATAAAGATCTGATTGATCTCCCTGCTTCCAGTATCCATGTTCCTCTATACCTCCCTTACACAGATGCAAAAATGATCTTCTTCATTCCTAGAGCTGACCACTGTCACCTCTTTAGTTCAAGACCTTTTGATAAGGCCATTCACAGTGTGATCGGCACCCACCACCTCTCTAGACTTCTTTACACTATTTCCCTTCGTAGATAGGTTCCAGCCAAGCTGTACTAGTGAAGCCTTCCTCCATTTTACCCTGTATTCTGGCATCTCCCTGAATATGCATAGTATGTCTGAAACATGCTCCCACGCCACCTTCACTCGCTGAAATCTCTCTTAACTTTCAGGCCCAGCTCAGGGGTTACTTTCTCCATGAAATTTGCCTGAATCCTCTCAACTAAAAGTAATCTCTGCTCAAATTTTCTTACTGTACTTTGTGTGGATCTTTCCTCTGTCTTTGTGGAAGGTCTGCTACCATCTTGACCCTTAGCAAATCCTTTGCCCTTATAAGACTGTATAAATAAGCTCGAAGGGTATAAACTTTAGCTTAACTTGAACAAATAAGCTTATGTGCTTCACCTAGCAAATAGGCTTGTATGTATAAACTTTGTATTGACCTGACATATATAGGCTTGTCTGAACTCTCCTTTAAACTTTAGCTTAAGCTGAACCACTAGCTGAACCGTACCTTCATCTAGTATATATATTGCTTACACCCTCTTGGCACCTATTCCCTGGGGGAAACTTCCAACACTCCCCAAAGGAGCTCAGGACATTGGATTAGGCTTTTCACTGGCTGATAAATGGAAGGGTCTTTTAGACCCAATTCAAGGTTCTGTTCCTCATGGTGAACTTATGGGAGCTACTTCCTCCAGCAACAACACCTAATTTCCACAGTTTCTTGCCAGGGCTGTCAAAAGATTTTGTAAAACTTACAGCATCTGGTGCTACTTCAAATACTGCCCTATGGGGAACTGTGAGACAGTGGCTATTTCTCATCTCAAGGGTTCTCGCAGCTCTAGAACAGATAGGGGCCAGCCCCTGCAGGCAATACAACAGCTCTACATCAAGAAGACTACCCACTGTGGCAGCTCACTGGGCTTTGGGCCAGGGACCAGAGCAAGGATTAGGTGAGGCCCTGACTCTGTGTCCTTGATAGAGGGAATTCTTGGGCCTAACATAGTTTATAGTGTAAAACTAGCAAGGGGACCTGCTTTCAAAGCAGCTTAAGTGTGATTTGTGGCCAGTAAACAATTATATTCAAACCTACTAGTTATTACTGGGGAGATAAATTCAATTAAGGCTGCAAAAGACTTCAGGAAGGCCAATAACACCAACTGACCTGCTACAGCCCTCATTGTACTCTATCTTATATGTGTGTACATGATTGTTCTGTCCCCAAGAGAATGCCAATCCACTGGGCAGAGAGATAATACCCTCTGTCATCTTAGTATCCTCCATTCCTAACATCGGGCCTTGTACACAATAGGCACATAATAAATATGAATTTAACTGAATTGCAGATAAACAAACAAGGTACTATGAGGGTTCATAGAAGAGAAGCATCACTAATGCCTTGGAGGGATTAGGGCAGGCTTCATGATGGAAGTGATAAAAAAAGTTGGCCCTTAAAAAATGGGTAGCATTTCAGAAGGCCAAGATGATGATAAAGGGCACTCCAACCTTAGGGTATGTGACCAAAAAGGTTCTATGTCCTTTAAAGAGTGATTTTTTTAAAAAAGATTGAGAATAGATATCCTGAAATGAAAATGCACATGACCAACATCATTGTTTTAGGACAAGTAGGACATCATCACCTCATGGCCTACTATGGTCTTCCTGCCTCCAGTCTCTCCCCTCTCTCTCCAATCCATCCTCCTCACAGTTGCCAAAATAATCTTCCTAATTCACATGTCTGACTCTGCTACTACCTTTTTCAAAAACTTCACTCTTTCCCCATTGTATATAAGATAAAATCTAAACCTCTTAATTGAGTATAGTACCCCTATAGGTGTGCTTGCCCAACTCACACTCAGACCAGTGTATTGGGTCCGCCAGAGGGCAGCTGCTGCCCTGCAGGTCTGAATTCCTAACACTACAGGTCACAGTCCACTAGTGTGTTTCTCACTAATGTTGCTGCCATCAGACACAACTAGTTGAAAACACAGGCACTTACACAGGATGGCATACTGAGAATAGTAGCATAAAACATTCCCCCACAAATCAGATTTACTCAGAAGCAAATATACACAGAAGCCATGGGAAGACTGGGCAAAAACTTATGTAGAGTGGAAGGAAGACATATGGCGAAGGTAACTTCCATATTGCAGAGACTTGAGTCTTTCCATTTTTTAGTGACATCTTCACATTTGCTCCCCAATGGGCACAAGGTCAGTGCTAGACAAGTTGTTCTATTGGTAGACTAGGTTTGCTCCTCAAGAGGCATTTTTGCTGGGATGGTCACTCCCACTAGATTCATTGGGCCTGCCACTTACTGGGCAATGAGAGTCTTCACTGCTTTCAATTTCGGGTTCATCTATAGTCCTCAGCTCAGGTATTGCTGTACTCCTGCAAAAAGAGCAGAGATTCTTACTAGGGGACTGGCAGAAACCTCCTCAGACCTGCTGAAGACCTGTTAAGGCATGGGGCCTTGCATTTGGGTCCTTCCATATCCCATGCAGAAGGGGGAAAGCAGAGGCTTTGCCCTTCTTCTCAAACTAATTCTCCAGCTGTTGGATGGATGTCTCCTCCTGGACAAGTAGCTCAGAGAAATGTCCTACTCTACCCACCTCCCCAAGAGCAATTCTATCTCAATTATTGGGTTCTTCTTCTACAGCTTTGTTAAAGTGTCTCTAGAGCTTACCTATTTAAAGTTCCTTGGGCTGTCTGGCTCACGCCAACCTGCATGTGCATGCTGGCAGGTTGTGGAGGTTCCCAAAGCAAGTGGCCACACTACTATAATTCATTCTCTTGAGATGACTATATTCCCACTCATGAGCCCCATCAATATGATTCCCATTTAATAAAATAGTCAAATATACTCTATTAAATCTCAATTAGAAATATTTACTAATAAGAAAACAAAGCAAAAATAATGTTACCCTAACATTCCACCCATAAACTGGCAATATACCTTCTTACCAACGCATATAGGGCACAGACTTACAGAACCACAATAGAGAGAGACATAGAACATGTGTATCCAGGACAAGTTACCACTATGGACACCAGGCCTTGATGTCCTATGTTTCCCTTAGAAACAATTTGCACAATCATGCAACAATGGGTGGGACAATTCTTCAAATTAGTGCTGCAGTCCAATTAATGCAGCTTCAGGATCCCTCATCCCTCTCATCCCTCCAGCAATAGAGGACTATTTTTCTGCTGGTTCCACTCAGGGTGCTGCTTCTTCTGGGCTGCTGAGAAAATACTCAGCTAATCAAAAGTAGAAACCCTAAACCTAGACTCTCCAGAGCTTTTCCAGGTTGGCTGAGCTCTGAAGAGTTTCCACCTCACATAGGTGGCAGAGCAGGGGAAAACCAAGGTAAAGCTTGTCTTCTGAGCAGTAGATGAACAGGCAAGGCCTCCTGCCTCCAGTTCGCACCTCCAGGTGCAAGTGGCAATGCCTGCTCTTCCTACACCCAATCAGCCATCCCTCCTGAAATCAGATCTCAGCTCTGAGCTTCTTTACAAGAGCTCAACAAGAGGCATCAGCAAGAGGACTCTACTCTTTAACCAAAAATCCACATTTCTGCCATGCACAGCCATAGAGAAGCAATATATATTTGTCCCATAGTCACCAAACAGTTCTAAGATTTAGGTTTTCCCAGCTATTACAGTGGTCCTTAGACCCTACATATATAGCAGGGCTGATCAGCAACACTGCTATATTCATATCTGCAGTGTTAACTAATACTTCTCCACAAACCCACTTTATTTCTTCCTATAGTACTAAGAAAAGAGCAGTAGGCTTGGAGTAAAAAGACCTAATATCGTATTCTAGTTCTGTTGCTAGAGCTAGGAAACTCTAGGCAAATCACTTAACTCAGCAGTTCTCAACCTGTGAGTTATGTTCAATTTGTAACAATAAAAATACATCCTGCATATCAGATATTTATTACGATTCATAACAGTAGCAAAATTACAGTTATGAAGGTAACAACGAAAATAATTTTATGGTTGGGGGTCACCACAACATGAAGAACTGTTTTAAAGGGTTGAGGCATTAGGAAGGTTGAGAACCGCTGACTTAACTTCTGTGGAACTCACTTTCCTTATCCATAAAGTGAGTTTTGAAGTCCAAATGAAATAATGGATAAGAAAAAATTTTATAGTCATAAAACCATATAGGCAGCAAGGTTGTGCAGTGGAGAAGAGTGCTGGGTGTGGTATCAGGAAGACTTGAGTTCAAATGCAGACTCATTTCATGACCCAGGGCAAATCACTTAACCTGTTTGCCTTTGTTTCTCCATCTGTAAAGTGGAGATAGTAAAAGGCCCTACCTCCTGGGGTCTTGATAAGATCAACTGAGATAATAATTTTAAAACACTAAGCACAGTGCCTGGCCCATAAGTGCTCTATAAATGTCAGCGATTGTTATTAGTTACAAATTAATGTAAACTAGCAACAGCAGCGTAGCCGTTATCATTACTATTGTTATCATGGAAAGTATATAATCACAAATGTTAAAGTGCCTCTGTTCAAATCCCAGATCTACAGCTTACCCTGTGTGTCCCTGGATAAGTCATTTCCTCTTTCTAGGTCTCAGCTTTCACATCTGTCAAATGAAGGAATTAAACTAAATAATCTCCGAGGTCCCATCTAGTTTTTTACTTCTTTCTAAAAACAAAGAAAGCTTGAGATCATTTGCAAGATAGGGAATAATTAAAATTCTTTACTTTTGACTCATATTAAGATAACTGAACTAAGAAGGTAAATGCCTTGAACTCTATGCCTTTTTCTTTGTTGTTGAAAATGGAACTTTTAGTTTTTATAGGAGCCTCATCTGGAATCGTGTGTGTTTGTGTGTGTGTGTGTGTGTTTAATTATTTTTCTATGCGACAGAAAGGATTTAATGCGCACAATTGAAGTGGGGGAGAGCCAACAATAGAATGATTAAGAAATTCAGAATAAATGGAACCTTCCAGCAGCGTGTTTCTGGCTGACTTGTCCCCATCGATCACCCCTTTGGCTCTGAGCTATTTGTTTCCTCCCCCGGCTTCTATCTGGTGCAGTAATGACATGCTCTGTTGAATGCACAAGGGTTAGTAAAAGGTGAGGTAAGGCGCGTGGTGCAAATCTAAGGAAAAGCTGCTGTTTGGCTTACTCTCGGTACATAAATAAAGACACATGACTGAAAAATCTCATTGAAAGGAGCAAAGAAGCTTTTCTTTTGTTCAGGCTTATGTTTTCACTAAGCTGTGCAAACAGACGCATGAAAATGATGCTGATTTTTACCAGGGCACAAATGTGCCTTTTCTTTCCCTTTGCATTTGTGACAAAGAACTAATGTGATAGTACAGACATGTATTCTAGTAAAACTCAGAGCCTCTAGTCTCTAGGCTTATTTATGTTTTAAAGAAACAGAATTTGATGGGAATAAAAGATAGAGTTAGTCTACACTGTATGACCCTATGACCAATGGGATCAGGACTCCTTCTCTTACCACTCATCCAGGACTGTGTTAGTAAAATCATAGCATTAGGATAATAGAACAGCAGATCTGGAAAGAAACTTAGCCATCATCTAGTCCAAGGGTGCTTAACCTGGGGTTCATAAACATGTGGTTTTTAAAAAATATTTTGAGAACCATATTTTGATATAACCGATTTCAGTGGCAATCTATACGTTTTATTTCACATATTTAAAATATTATTCTGAAAAGGGATTCATAGGCTTCAGCACACAGCCAAAGGGACCCATGATACAAAAAAAAAGTTTAAGAATCTCAATGCAGTCATCATTTTGCAAAATATGAAGAGTAAAAACTAAGGTACAGAGAGATGAAGCATGGCGACGAGGTGGGAAAAATGATACTGAGCATATGGGCAGAGATCAGTGGAAGAACATGGTCACTGGAATATACTACAGAGTATTTAGAAGGAAATAGGAAGTAGCTGAGGCACTCAGGAAATAGATCTCACACCAGATATGGAGGCTTACCAGTATAATGAGGAGAGATTTCAATCACCTGGCTCTCTCACCGGCATGCACAAGCTCTCTCTCGCTCTCTCTCTCTTCTCTCTCTCTCTTCTCTCTTCTCTCTTCTCTCTCTCTCCCTCTCTCTCTCTCTCTCTCTCTCCCTCTCTCTCTCTCCCTCTCTCTCTCTCTCTCTCTCTCTCTCTCTTTCTCTTTCTCTCCCCTCTTCCCTCTCCCCCCTCTCTCCCCCCCTCTACTCTCCCTTTCTCTCTTTCTTTCTCGCTCTCCTCCTCCCTCTCCCTCTATCTCTGTCAGCCTGTTGCTTTCATTTTCAATCTCCTTATCTACTGCTTTCTTCCCTATTATCTGATCATACCATTCCTTCCATCTACTGTCCCATATCTCACTTACCCTCTCTTAGCCAAACTGTTAGAAAAAGATATATAGACATAAATTTTGAAATAGACACAAATATAGACATATATATGTATAATATATATATATATGCTCATGTCTCTACCTTCTCACCTCCCACATCATTTCTTGACCCCTTACAATGTGAATTCTACTCTCGCCATTGAACTAAAACCAATCTATCCAATGATAACTATGATCTATTAATTGCTAAATCAAATAGACTTTTCTCAGTCACGATACATCTTGAGTTCTCTGCAATTTCTGACACTATTGACCATCCCTTAGTCCTGAATATTCTTCTCCTTTGCTTTTCATGATACTATCTTCTACTGTCTGTCTTCCTACCAATGTGGAAATCTCCTTTATTGAATCACTGTCTATATCCTGTCACCTAACCATTTGTGTTATCCAAGGTTCTGTCCTGGGTCCACTTCCTGCCTTCTCTATATATACTCCCACTCCTAGCGAACCAGCCCTAAACTTTCTTCTGAGCTCTAGTCCAATTTCATCAACTACAAGCCAGACATTTTTACCTTCTTGATGCCAGAGAACAGAACTAGGTGCATTGGGCCCAAGTTACAAAAAGCTGGATTTAGATCTGATGTTGGTAAAAACTTCCTACTAGTTAGAACTATCAAAAAGCATAATGGGTTACCTGAGAAGGTGGTCCTCCTCACTCAAAATCTCACAGTTCAATTTATCAATTGTTAGTTACATTGTAGAGAGGATTCTTATTTAATTGTAGATTGTACAAAGAAACTTCTGAGGTCCCTTCCAACTCTCACATTAAAAGAGAGGACAGGAAAGAGGGAGGGAAAGAAAAAAGGAAGGAAGGAAGAATGGAAGGAAGGAAGGAAGGACTTTCCCTAAGATCATCAGATACTGGATGTTTAATTTTTCTAACAAGTATCAATTTTTTTTTTAATTTAAACTTACTTTTTTACTTTTAGTTTACAACATTCAGTTCCACAATCCCTTGAGTTTCAAATTTTCTCCTCCTTCCTCTCCTTCCCCCTTCCCTCCCCCATGGCAGCATTCAATCAAATATAGGATCTACAAATACCTTCACATTAAACATTAGTCAAGTTGTAAAGAAGAATTATAACCAATGGAGTGAACAGTGAGAAAGAAGAAACAAAACAAAACAAAAAAAGAGAGCAAGTAGTTTGCTTCAATCTGCATTCAGACTGTAGTTCTTTCTCTGGATGTAGATATCTCTTTCCATCATGAGTCTTTTGGAGTTGTCTTATAACCTTGCATCACTGAGAGGAGCCCAGTCAATCAAAGTTAGTCATCACACATACAATGTGTCTATAATTGTGTACAAATTTTTCCTGGTTCTGCTCTTCTCACTCAACATCAGTTTATATAAGTCTCTCCAAATTATTATGAAGTCTGTCTGTTCCTCATTTCTTATAGTACAATAGCATATACCACAACTTGTTTTGCCACTCCCCAATTGATGGGCATCCCCTTGATTTCCAATTCTTTGCCACCACAAAAAGAGTTGCTATAAATATTGTTGTACATATGTGTCCTTTTCCCATTTCTATGATCTCTTTGGGATACAACCCTAGAAGTGGTATTGCTGGGTCAAAGGGTATGCACTTATTTATAGTCCTTTGGGCATAGTTCCAGATTTCTCTCCAGAATGGTTGTATCAGTCCACAGCTCCACCAATAATGCATTAGTGTTCCAATTTTTCCACATCATCTCCAGCATTTATCATTTTCCTGTTTTGTCATCTTAGCTAATCTGACCAGGGAGATGTGGTACCTCAGAGTTGTTTTGATTTGCATTTCTCTAATCAATAGTGATTTAGAGCATTTTTTCATAAGCTTATAGATATCTTTAATTTCTTCCTCTGAAAACTGCCTGTTCATATCCTTTGACCATTTATTCATTAGGGAATGACTTGTATTCATATAGATTTGACTCAGTTCTCTGTATATTTTAGAAATGAGACCTTTATCAGAGATATTGATTGTAAAAATTCTTTCCCAATTTTCCACTTCCCTCTTAATCTTGGTAACATTGGCTTTATTTGTACAGAAACTTTTCAATTTAATGTAATCAAAATTATCCATTTTGCATTTCATGATGCTCTCTAACTCTTGTTTGGTCATAAAATCTTCTCTTCTCCATAAATCTGACAGATAAACTATTCCTTGCTCTCCCAGATTGCTTACAGTATCAGCCTTTTAACCCATTTAGACTTTATTTTGGTATACGGTTCAACATTTTTTAAAAATAAACATTAGTCTTATCTTAAATCATGAAATTTTATGTACTGTCCTCTCTCTAGAGAAGTTCAGGAAATCAAATTCTTCCTGTGATGGTAAAATACTAACTATTCTCCTTATTGAGAAAGTTCTGCTTCCACTGGCCTCAATCTTCCTAGAAGAGTGAAAAATTCAACATCATCTTCAAGTGTCAAAGAGGACTGGGGCAGTTTTAGGGACTCATAGAAAATAAGAGTCTGAGTCAATATTATTGGGATTATCATTGAGTGTTTACCAAAGATGCATAAAAGAATTACCTCACAATATTGAGGAATCAGATGAGGGTAGATATGAATGTAGAAGGTAACCAATCAGCATCATATTCTACCAACATTTGGTATTCTGGGAGTAGAAACAAAAAAGAACATTGAAATGGTAACAATTGGAGAGTTAGATACTGCCATTCTTTTGGGGAGCTCATGCCTACTCTGACACATTAAGTTTTGGGGAGCCCCATTAAGAAATACCTCAGTGTTTTACAGCATTCCAACTAACAGAAGAGCATTGCTGGGCTCCCACAAGAATATAAGTTCCAGAATCTTCCTACCTACTCAGACTCATTCCACAAATGGCAGGGCTCTGACTCAGGAAGGCAGCATTGGAAGGAGAAATAATGACTCAAGTAACAGCCATTTTTCTACTTCTATTTTTTAATTTAAGGCCTGAAGCTATAAAACATAAAATGAACTAATAAAACACCTCTCACCCCAATACCAAGACTTAAGTGGGATTTTTCCATAATCACAAGCAATATGTGCACACAAGTACACCTTCTTCATGCAATTTTTTTTTGTAACTGTTTTACTCTTTAAGATTGTCTCTGATGACCACATAAGCTTGATCTGACTTGTACAAAAATACTGGAGGAAAAGGTGGTTTTCCAAAAGTTTCAAAATCCCGATGGGTCCTCCCATTCTGTATTGGTGAAACTCAAATTAGATTTCTGATGGATTTCCAACAAGAACCTCATATTGGTAAATGGAAAAATCTTTCATCTTGCCTCTGATAATGTGTTGGTCAGAGAGTTTATTTTAAGAAAACATACTGTTCCTAGTAAAGAATATGTCTTAGAACTTAACTTGGCAATCGTTATATAAGCTGAGCAAACCCACCTACTAGAGATGGACTGAAGTGAGTGGGATTCTCTCCAGCAGAAATATCATTTAAACAAGTAGAATCAAGTCCTTACTCCCCTTCACATTTAAAAGCCCATATGAACTGAGTCGTGATATGAGTCAAATTCCAAATACTCATGTTACTTTTTGTGGCATTGCTATTTCTGCAATGATTTCCTTACTCAGAGCTGTTCCTGAATGCAGATGGTATTCCTAATTAGGTCCCAGTAGAACTGTATATTATGCCATCACCTGAGAAAACATACTCAATCACTTCTTGAGGATCTAATTTACCATTTTTTTACTACTCATGGTCAAGTGTTGGTTTTTTTCCTCCTTTTTTCTTTTCTTTTTAAAAAAAATTTCTGTACTATTCACACACTGGCCCTCATAAAAGCAAAACAGTATGTACATGGTATGTGCTGAAGACTCACTATTTAATGATGACAAAGCAAATTCATTACTGTTGACCTTTTTTCCAGCACTGGTCTCTGAAATTTTCTTTGTCCCAGCATGGAGTGTTAGAGGTGCAAGAATGAAGCAAAATCAGATTTGGAAAGAACCTCAGAGAATATCTAATCCAAGCAATCCCTGAACAAAAATCTCCTCTCCTACATCCTCAACAAGCAATCTTCTTGGGAAAACCTCTAGTAAAAGGAAATCCTTTGCCTCCAGAGACAGTCCATTGCACTTTCAGACAGCTCTAATCACTAAAAAAAAGTTTTGCTGTTGTTTTAAACATCAAATCTATGAATACTTCTCTTTGTGTAACTTTCACCCACTGCTTCTACTTCTGCTTTGAGGGCCAAACAGAACAGGTTTAATGTCCCTTCTTCATGTCAGTCTTTGAAACGCTTGAAGCCAGCTCTCATATTTCCTCAAAATCAAGATTATTTAGTTGAGGATCTTTTCTTTTTTTATGAGATGATAACACTGAAGCCCAAAGAGGCTGAGTGACTTGTCTATTGTATATCAACAGTTACTGGCAGAATTGGGACTAGAATCTAGGTCCTGTGACTTTCAATGTTCTTTCTGTTAAGTCAACAAGCATTTCAGGCGCTGTGCTAAATACGGGAGGCATAAATACAAGCAATAAAAAAAATAATGTGTGCCTTCAAGAAGCACATATTCTAGTCAGAGAAGACAACACTTAAAAAGGAGGTGGGGATGGAGGGGGTGGCACCTGGAAGAGGGTTCAGAAGAACATCGGTGTCGAAGTTCTCCAGCAACCATGATGATGACGTCCAGATGGTTGGTTTGGGTCTTTCCTTAAAATTGAGGTTCTGGAAGAAACTCACCAATGATAAAAGGCCACTGAAGCAAAGTGACAAAGTCTGGAGACTATAGCATGCTATATTTCAAAAAGTGTCTTTGTTACTGCCAAAAAGTCAGATTAAATACATGGGAAAAATTTGTATGACTAATTTAATACAGGCTCTCTTAAGTACCTTGTCCTTGGAGTGTATTTAGTGTCTGTGCAGAGGCCCAAAGTAGCCCAAAGATGCCAACCAATTATTTCTTCAAGAAGGAGAAATAAAATAAGGGACTTCCCTCAGTGGAACTACAAGGATCCCGGTTCTTGTCCCAACCTTCTACAACACTTCAAACCCATTAGGTCTGCTAACACACATCAATAAGTAAATCTGGTATACAAAGTCCAAACACAAAACAAATATTTTAAATGAGGTGATGAACTTTGCTTGACTTAAGTATTCATAACAGGTTTCTTTGAAATAATGATTTTTCTGATTATATGAATTATCAAAATTATAATAACATGTAATTTGAAAGAACATGTCTACTTTATGAAGTCTGAGATGCCTGTTGGTATTTCTTTCTTTCTGGAGACTTCTAATATTTTTCTTCAATTGCAGTAAGAAATTTTTATACCTATAGTATTCTATGAAAGCCAGTCACTGATATCCCACAAATGAAATGTCTTATGATCTTACATTAGTCTTCAATAAGCAATCTTTTTGGTTACTGATTTCTGATTCCAAGGCTGGGAAACACTAGCGTCAGTGAGCTGATGTCATGTCCCTACAGCCTACTTTTGTGTTTTCATGTGTTGCATTCAAATGTCAATTAACTTCCTTATTTGGATTTCACATAGTTCAACTACCATCCACAAATGGAATGTTACATGATTCATGGAAGAGTTTGAGAGGATAATGCCCAGCACCTAGGTTCCAGACTCAGCATAGATCTCTTTCCCACCTCCTTTGACTAAAGAAGAACCTTATGAGCTTTGAAAGGTCTAGAGCAGAGGTTCTGAAAGTGGATGATACTGTACTCTGGAGGCACTGGAACAATCCAGGGAGGTGATAGTAGCCTCAGGTACAATTGGGGGACATTGAATAAAAATAAGAGGGCAGTGGAAACATAAGGGAAGAAGAGAAAAAAATTTTCATCTGTCATGTAACAGAGCAAAAGTCTTAGTGATTATATTATTTTCCAAATAAACACACAAGATGGAAGTTGTAACTGATCAGTGGTCAAGTCCTCTAACAGGTCTTAACAAGTAAGTGTTGGCAAGTGAGAATGTCATGCACTGTCAGGAAGTCCAACATGCATCAGCAGAAATACGTGCATATGATGCTATATAGTTACATGATGCAATATTACATCATCAAAATTTCAATGCAGGAAAAAACCCACAAATTTACAAAAAAATATTCAATTTAAGATGCATCATTTTTTTTAAAAAAACACATTATTTTTTTTAAATGATGCAAATTAAAAAAAAAAACTATTAAAGGGTTAAAGAAAGTAGATTTTCAAGGAGGGTGCTGAGTAATTTTAAGGAGGTGTTAAGCCAAATAAGTTTGAGAACCTCTGGTCTAGAGGATATTGGACTCTCCAGCCTAGAAGATATTGGGATCTTCATTTGTACCACTAGTGTCCTTAGAAGCATCCCCAGATCTATTGACAGTAAATGCCTACACTGGGATCTGAAAGTAGATTAAACACAGGTTCACAACTCCAGAAGGAGGTAAGAAAGAAACTATGCCATATCTAAAGGGAATATCTTGAATAGTCCCATGAAAGAGAGAAAAGAATTTCCAGGCAGGAAGTATGAGTGCTTTCTAACCCTGAACCCACTTTCCCCTGGACTCTATATATTCTTGTAGAACAAGGTAATAGACTTTTGGGAGACATTTTGTGGCAACTGTTATTACCGTATTTGTTTAGTATATATCTCTTCTCTAAAAGCTACTTAAGGTTGGCTGACTATAGTGATTCTCAAATTGATAACCTTGGGGGGAAACACCAGTGACTCAAGATAATAACATTAAAAATCATCCCTAGTTCCTCAAGGGTATCACTAGAACCTTAAGGAGAAGATGGATTCTCACTCCAGAATCTTAGGCTCCTCTCAGAGAGTGGGAGTTAGGATAAGTACCTTAGAGTTTATATTAGCTCCATAAAGACAGAAAAGATTAAATTACCAAAAACATTGCCATGGAAATCAAAAATGTATAAAAAAAATTTCTAGTGTTAACTAAATGGTTCCCAAGCTTACTAAATGTACCTATCTATTCTTTCCCATCTGAGGATTAGTTCCTGTCCTAAACAATGCAGTCAATATTTTTTTTAAGGAGAGCTACCAATGCATAACTAGTCTCTATTCTAGCCTCCCACCAATATTGTTTATGATTTCCAGAATTACTTTTACTGCAGATTGACTCCAATCAACTTATGGGTACCTAAGGCGAACTTATTGGCACGTTTTACAATCTAAATCATGCCTTTTGTTAACTCTCACCCCTCACTGTCACAGGCATAGACCAAAGCATTTGGTGCTAGTTTGTGGCTCACAAAGGAATTGGACCAGTATACGCTCCAACACCATTTAACTTTGTTTATCTTTGAAGGGATAACTTGAATCATCACCCCCAAACACATTCACTTATACTATCACCCTTTCATCTGCCTGTCTCTGTTGTTTCACTTAGACCCTGAACAGATTCAGCTCTCTTCACAGGTATCTTACCAAATTCTTTTGAGGAGTGGCTAGATGGCTCATTAAATAGACCACCTGCCCTGGAGTCAGGAGGACCTGAGTTCAAATCCTACCTCAGACACTTAACACTTACTAGCCGTGTGACCTTGGGCAAGTCACTTAACCCCAATCATGCCCTACATTCCCCCCTCCATAAAGCAAAAGAAAAGAAAAAATTCTTTTGAAAAGATGCAGTTTCCAGCCATTTCATATATACTGACTGTCTATATGATGTTTAAAATTAAACTGTCCTAAAAATGGATAATTCTCGATAACGAGAGTATTTGTTGTTGTTCAGTCATTTGTGTCTGACTCTTCATGAACTCATTTGGGATTTTCTTGGCAAGACACGTAGTGGTTTGTCATTTCCTTCTCCAGCTTATTTTACAGATAAGGAAACTGAGGCAAAAGGGATTAAGTAACTTGCCCAGGGTCACACAGCTAATAAGCATCTGAGGATGGATTTGAACTCTAAAAGATGAGCTGCCCCCAATGAAAATACACTGCATATCTGTTACTTTGTTACCTTTCCTGGTGACACCTCTTTGTACCCAGTGGAACTTGATGCTCATCAGGCTCAACCTTCAACTAACCAGAAGTCGCTACTTCACTGAGACTTAGTTTTTGCCAATATAATCCAACATCAACAACATTAGTTAACCAAGGGCCAATGCCCCTCCCTAAGTCAAAGAGTAGGGGGAAATCAGAACACACTGGAATGTACCATAACAATAAGATGCCAAATACTTTCTTCTTTCCGGAGATTTTCAATGTTAAGGACCACTATGTCTAAAGAACAGTAGGGGTCCCTAAGAAAGGTGTGGGTCACTAGAGAGAGGAGAGTTACTTGTTTGTTTATGGGTTGGTATAGAAAGACTTTGTTTTTTGCATTTTTGTTGAGGAAAATAAAGACTGTCCTATGTTATCTCAATATACTTGAGTCTACATACTTGCATGGGACCTAAGGGACTCTTACATGTCCTAGGTAGACTTAGGAAGGGTTCAAATTCTGATTTTCCCAGAAGAATAAATAACTGCTTTGGCATAAGCCAAAGAGCAGTTGATTAGGAAAGTCTCCAAGTTTGAATATAGTCCATATGAACCCAGACCATAGCATTCTGGGCCACATATAAATTAGTGTTCTCATCACCTAATCTACAAAAATTCATACCAAATGTTTGAAAAGATGGTTATGACAATTTTACATACCAGTGCCCAAGCCAGCCACTCTCAATATTGGTTCTTTTGTTGTTTCTAGGTGATGTGGGCCATGTAAGATCTACTACCCTGATCAATGTGGTTCTTGACCTCACTTCTTACTAGAAAAGTCCCAGCATTATCTGCTCCCAAAGTCTAAGTTTCAAGGCAGGCTACTAACTCAGGACAAAGAAGTTTCCACTAGCTATACACTTGGCTACATATTCAGTGGTGGAATTTGTTCATTGGCATAATCACCAGACTCACAGGATGTTAATGGCATTATTAAATGGGGTCTAATATTTCATTCTAACAAAGAGTTGAAAGGGTTTGTAATTAGTGGAGTGCTGATAAATTCCACACTCCAGCCTCTGTTGATGTGTCTATGGGGAATTGCACATTCCTGGTCCTTTTAAAATCGTTATATTCTGGGGATCCTTTATGCTATTTAGCCTGGCATTTTGTACCCACTGCCCCCTTGAGTATGGGGGATACAGACCTTCTGAACTTCACAATGGCCTATTTGTTATCCCTTGCTAAATATAACTGGTCCTACCTTAATTAAAGGCACAGCATGCCATTCATCTAAAATTCATGTCTTATAGGCAAACCCTTCCATTAGTCCCCTAATACAACTGTAGCCTACCTAAATTCAAGGGGAGCCCATAAACAACAGGGTAAAATCATGACTGACATTCAAACTGATTTTGTAACACACCTGAGAATAATAATAAAAAATGTGTGTGCATGTTAAATTATAATGGGAAACTTTGTTTATTACCAAATATTTTTTTTTCTTCTAGTCAAATCCCTGAAGTGTGAACAAAAGTTTAAATTGAGGCTGGGACTTGTTTACTTTTGCATAGTGGGTTACATAAAGAGAGCAATCCTAATATTTGGATAGGAGGCATCTTCAAATTACATATGATTTATTAGTTCTTTTTTTCTTCTTTCTTCCTAATGCATCTTATATTGAGTTAATGTTGAAAACTTTCAACAGTAAGAACAAAAGACTCTGCCTAAGGCATTTCTGGCTTGCAGAATCAACTAAGAGAACAGGAAAAAAAAAATAGTTCAATCTTCTTATCATTCCATGGTCCCATAGTGGGCTCAACCATAGTAGGAAAAAATACCCAACTCAGTATATGGAGTGGGTCCAGTAACAATTATAACGGAGAGGGACTGGGGATTTAAAGGTGTGTTAGACTGAGTCTTTAAAACAGTTGACTGGGAAGAGGAAAGGGATGCAACTTAGATTAGGTGGAATTGGTAAATAATGAACTGCAAAGACTCTCTACCCTAAGGCTCTGCAGATGGAGATTTGGCAGCTATCCAGTTACAGTAATTTGATCCAATTATATAAACTAAATAATCCAGGTCTGAAAATTGATTTTTCAATAAATCAAAAAGTATTTATTGAACACCTGCTGTAGTTCAACACTGTTTTGGGAGTGGGAGGAAATACCAAAAAGTGTGTGTGTGTGTGTGTGTGTGTGTGTGTGTGTGTGAGAGAGAGAGACAGAGAGAGAGAGAGAGACAGAGAGAGACAGAGATGGAGAGACATAGTCCCTAACTTCCACAGCATCACATTGTTTTGATTTTAAATTTCTTTAGTTTGGATACCTAATTAATTCAAAATTCTAATCAAACCAGAAAATATTATCAACTGCACTAATATGCAGAATTCCAAATCAAGCCAAACCTATAAAGTCATCTTTTACAGCACTATGAATAGAATCAGTTTTCCCCTAATTCCATACCACATTCCTACTCCATCTTCACAGTTTAAAAAAAAAAAGCAACCTCTCAAACCAATTAGAATATGTACTCAGCCTGTACATATTGGAGCTGAGGGACACCTTAGGGAGGGTCTGGTCTAGCTCCATTGTGTCACAGATAAGTATTTTAGGATTAGAGTTCTCTAGGACTAACAAGAACTTTAGAGGTCAACCAATTCAATATCCTCCTTTGACATGTAAAGGTGGGGTCAAAACCACCAACTGTTTTTAGCCTTGATACCTTGACTTGAGAGCAGTTGTCAACCAGTGAATTGTAGGTTTTAAACTAAGTGTAAAAAAGTGCATTGAGAAGCAAAAATAGGTTCATACCCCCTAACTTAAGAGCCCAATGATACCGTGGTAACTGAATATACCAAAATGTTTTAGGTTCTGGGAGACTAAACCTCTTTGCTTCATTGGCCTCATGTCCTGTTGTGATGATTCATTGTTTTGTACTTTCACTAGGACCGTTGTCTATACCCCTAGATCTCATAGCTGCCCTGCTTTTCAACCCAACAGTAGATTAAAGGGATGCTTCCTTTCAGATTCTGTCTGCCCTCAGTTTCCCTGATCTGCTTTAACCAGCCTAGAAAATTCTTAACTGCCCTAAGCTTCAAACCTGCCCTACAGGAGGGAAAGGCTGACAATAAAGAAGCATCAAAATAGATCTCCAGAACCAGAAACATCTTTTTAAATTTTTATAAACTAAAACCATTTCTCATGAGGAGGCAGTGAATGAACACGCATCCCTGCTACACTACCTAAGCTTTCTTGAGCTTTCTCAATTTGGCCGCATTTAACATAAGTCAGATGAGCTGGTTGGGATTAATAATAATAACTATCATTTATGTGGCACTTGAAGTTTTACAAAACACTTTACAAAGACCATTGCATTTGACATAGACTTTATTATTACCCCCATTTTACAGATGAAGAAAAGGAAACAGACAGAAATTAGACAACTCGTGCTAGGTCACAGAGATATTAAATGTCTGAGGTCAAATTTGAACTCAGATCTTCCTAACTTCAAACCTATAGCTCTATTCAAGGCACCACTTAGCAGCTACCTCTGTAAGTATACAGTGCATGTGACTTTTACAGAGCAGACATGGATCTGCTTGCATCCCCATCCTTTTATATCCTAGAATGTGAGTGTACCTTTCGTGAACAGCCACAAAACATTTGCATAACCAATGATCAGTATAGGAATATTCTTAAGGGTTGCCTTGCTTTCTAGTCTTTTGCTCACAACTCTAGCCAGGTCCACCAATTCACTCCCACCAAAATCTGAGATTAGTTCTGGACATGGCAAAGAATTACACAGGGAGATATGATGTCACCAGGCTCAACAGACCTCTTATATCCTTTTAACTCCACTTTTTTTGACAGCAAACACTTCATTTTTTTCTCCCCCCTTCATAGTTTAAGCTACAATGTTCTGATCAGTTCATGCAGCTAGAGTCAGAAAAGGCTTAAAAGGTCCTTTGACCTATCACCTCCTTTTACAGATGATGAAACAGAGCTTAGGTAATTTGCCTAAGATCAGCTAATAAGTGTCACAGGTGGGACTTCAACCCAAGTCTTTTGACTCTAGAGCCCACCTTCTTTTCACTATATAATATCTGAGCATTCTGGGGCCCTGAAAATTGTCTAAAGGAAATTTCTTGTGCCATCACATCCATGGTCCCTAATAACAGAACACCCATCCCTTAGGTACTTAAAGGAATTTTATTATAAACACTAAAAGGAAACATACAAAAAGGGTTTGGGTAGTGGTTATTGTTGCTGTTCATCGTTTGTCTTTGAAGGGGGCCAATGACATCACCAAGGTGATGTCTTGAGTTGATCATGAATTGGATATGAGTGAGGCAGAACCGTGCAAAGTTGTGAGCATCATTCTCTCTTTCTGAGTCATCGAAGTCCAGTGGCAGGACAAAAGTTAAGATAACTGGCAATGGCCTGGGATCATATGGGTAATTATAGTGACAACTGAAAAAGTTATTAGTTCAAACAAAGGTTCTTACAGTTTAGTCCTGATACTCAATAACAGCTAGAAGACATTTAACATTTCAGTTAACTCACTGAGGACTGAGATTCTTTTTCTTAGTCCAGACTTTGTGCCCCGTCCTGACCAAGACAGCCAAGACACTCAGCAAGCCCTCCAGGGAAAGGAAGAATAATTCCCAGCCAGAGCAGAGAGGGGAAGATTGAAAGTGAAAGGAAAGTAAGCAAAAATTTAGATGTCAGACTGACCTAATAGCTCCACGGTATCTGCAGAGGACTAAAATCCAGGGTCCTGAAATGAGCAGTTAAAACAAACTGCTAAAGCCAAGATGTGTGGTCACCATGTCCAGAAATAAGACCTGATATAGGTCTTATCTGACTCTCCCTGATTCTCCTAAGTTTTGGTCGTTTTGTGACAGCTTGAGCATGCATTTGCTCTGTCAGCCTCTTGACTCAACCACTGCCTTCAGGCAAAGGGTGGTATGATCTCTACCCTAACCATGTATTCCCAGATCTCAAGGTCCTGGTATAGACCACAGGGGTAGGGAACCTTCAGGCTCAAGGCCACATGTGGCTCTCTAGGTCATCAAGTGTAGCCCTTTGACTGAATCCAAACCACATCCAAACAAGGCCTCAAGGCCGAAGGTTTTACACCCCTGATAGAGGGATAGTTTTAGTTTTAGCTCCTGCCAATTCTGAGACATGGATATTACACACCAGTTCCCATGTTAGCTCAAGTCAGTTCACAAAGTATGAGAAGTAGCCCTGATGCCTTTGCTGGTTATAGATAAATGTATTGTTCCTGACCATCCACAGTTAGCAGCAATGGACAAAACTCATGATTAAAGTGAACCCACTGTACCAAAGACACTAATTTTTTAAGGTCATATACAGGTTAAGGAAAAGTTATATCTCATACTTAGTATTGCAAGCCAAAAAAAAACCTCAGTTTTCTCTCTATGTTGTCCATCCTAGAAAACACTGCTAAACCAGTCTTCCTAAAGGATCAATTCTCATATCTCCCCATTCTACCTCCACTCCTGCCAAAAAAAAAAATGCCCATGAGTCTCCCCATTGCCTCTAAAATAAATATCATACTCTTTAACTCATTATTAAAGGCCCTCCAAAATCTTCTGGCCCTTATTTACTCCTGTAACCATATCTCCCACTCCTCCTCTACTCCCGCCAAACTGGTCTATTTACTGTCTTCCTAAACACAGTCATTAAAACCCCAGTGCTACTTTTGTGCCTTTGCTCACCTTGGTTAAAATGTTTTCTCTGTGTGTCAAAACTTATTCAAGTCTTGTCCATTACTTAAAGTCTAGTTCAATTCCCATCCCCTCTAACAAGACTTCCCCAAAACAACCAACCAAACACTTCTTCTGTAACACTGTTTGTATCTCACTTGGAACTTTGCATATATATTTGCCTGTATAACACTACAGAGAAAACTACTGAACTAATGTGTAGAAGAGACCTTCATTTTATTCAGTGCTTGACCACTGACTTGTTGTTTGACTTTTCTTCTTCATTCTGTGCCTTAGTTTATATACAACGAGAAGACAAATTAGACAATCTCTAAGGATACATAATTCTGATATCGTATCTTGTAAACTCGTAGGTTCATAGACTTAAAGCTATTAAGGACTTTAGAAGTCACTGAGTCCATCCTTCTCATTTTACAGATGAGGAACTGAAGCCAAGAAAAATGGACACGCAGCTAGTACACATCTGATGCAGTGTTCTAAAACAGAGCTTTCTGACACTAAGACGAAATGTCTGGTTAGAACCCTAGATTACTTCTCTCTGAGAAAAGGGATCATGTCTGTCCTCAAACTCACAGATCTCCAGTATATCTTTGCTGATGCTGCTGGTGGTGAAAGTAATCCAACCCAAGAACTTTAAGCTTCAATACAGATCTCTTCCAGCTCTAAGTTTTTATGATTCTATGAATCGTACATATTCATTACATATTGTATTCATTATTGATATGTAGGTATTATCAATATTATATTATATTAATACATATCAATCATACTCATGACAGAGGATGGATACCAAATAGGAATGAGAAGTCAAGCTGTGACCCTAAGATTGCAATCTAAAGAGGAAAATTCCCTTTTATTCTTCTGGTGATGACGGCAGACAAGTCCACATTTGAACATGATGGAATCTGCCCTCTGTTTGAGGGAACCATTGGCTTTTTGGTCATATTATCCATACACCCTTAGGCTCCAGAACCAATTGCATGCATTTGTGAAATGGTTGGACAGGGTTCAGGTGCAGGCTCTGACCATGAAATAGAAAAAAACCTAACTGGCCCATATGGGGATTGATCTTATGACCTTGGCCTCATTAGTACTATGTACTAATGAAATGAATCAACCAGGCCTTTGCAGAGCAGATGGAATATCATAATGAGTACCTCATGTCTGGTATTCTGCTTCTGAGGTCATGTCTGTACAGATATTGGTAAGCAGAGAGTTGAATGATTAGTTGGAATATTCAAAGTATGTAATGAACAAGGTGGGGCCACAATTATCTAGATTATATATTAATGCCAACTGAAAAGTGGCTCAACCCTGTGGCTTAATTTAACTATGCAAAAGCACAATTATACTGTAGGGGAGAAACTACTTATCACACTGGATATTTATAGCCAAGAAAAAAAAAGATTTTCATGTTATTCAGTTTTTTGTTATCACCTAAAAACATGATGTCACTAACATCTCAGGATACGTATATCCTAATAGAAAAACAAAAAGCAATGAGTAGACCCCTAAAAAGAAAAGCAGGCATTATGTAAAATGGTAAGCCTACCAAATCAATATGAATAATGCTAAAATTATATTACTTGGATATATTAGTGATGCTAATTATAAACACTATTATCAGATAATCAATTATCTAATTTCTTATCAACAATAATCTTAATCTCCCATAAAAACCAGCAAAAAAAGAGAATAGAAACATATATGTATATACATATATATACATGTGTTCCTTTTATATATTTGTGTATAAGTTATATTAGGGGGAGTGCCTGAATCTATGATTGCAATGGAGTGGGGAATGTCTACCTTCATCTGTAATTTACAGCCTTACAGAAATGCCCAGGACACTGGAAATTTGAGTAATATGCTCAAAGTCACATAACTTGTATAAATTAGTACAAAATTTGAACCCATCTTTTTTTTAGTTGTGTTGGCCTTCTGTCCACTGCACAATGCTGCCTTCCTATGTATGTCTACACATTTTATTCCCTTACAATCTGATTCAATATTTCCCTCACTTCCCTCAAAAAACCCTATATTTACAATCACACTTTTCAGCTCTGAAAAATCTGACTTGTAAATATTTTATCAATGGGAAATGTCTGTTCTTCCCCTCCCAATAAACACAAAAGTGTAATATCTTCCCCAAGTTGTAGGAAACTCCCATATGTATCCAAAAGTTATGACAAATGGGGCAAATTTATCTTGAGTCATTTTAACTGAGTGAAGGCTTTTAAATTCCAATTGCTAGAGAAATGTAAAGAACATTAGTTATTAAGCTTTTATGACTGACACTCAGCCCCATATCAGAATGACACTCCTCTTAGCAATTTATAGATCATTCCACTAATGCACTTAAACCAGGTAAAATGAGATCTGATAGAAAGTCATTATGATAGAAATTAGATGGGTTTTCCTTCAGCAGGAAGGTAATGGTTTAAAAAATATATATAGCTAAATATCAGCCCCACCCCCACCCACCAAAAAAAAAGACAGAAAATTACTTTAACAGCTGGTGCCAGCCATAGCCTGAATTCTTTGAGCCTAATTTCAAAGATTAAGCAAAATGCTACCTGAAAATCCTGAAAGATTGGAACATTACTAATCATTATCTGTTTCTAGAATCAGAAATTAAGTTAATAATTTAGAAGAAAAAAAAAGTTCCAGAAGATTTTTCCTCTTTGTGGACAATAAAACTTCGGCCTGTTGAAATATTTTCTTTTTAATTTCCAGAAATAACTGGCAGAATGATGCCTGTAAATGTTTAAGCCAAATTAAATTGCTTACAAATGATCAGAAATCACAGTTGCCATGGTTTCAGGAGCCCACAATATGGTCTATAGACTAAATGGCCCCCTCGCAACTGAAATTCCACAGTATTAAGTGCAGGCCTCACCAAAAAAAAAAAAAAAAAAACAACCTAATTATAGTGCTCTGAAGCCCTTGGCTTCTCTCAAAAAATAACAATGCTAATGATTCAAATGTGAGTTGAGCCCACCTGGCAGGAGTTCCTTCTGTTGGGGGCTTACCTCCTCGCGCTAGAAACCAAGCCTGCCACAGAGCCCTCCCAGAGAGCCAAACAGCCCCTATCCGCAAAGCAACAGCCTTAGGATAATGATAAAGAAATTCACAGCTGGCCTCCCAGCCCCACAGGAATGGTTCCTATTCAGACCCAGGCTCAGAGTAATTAAGTGGCAGTAGAGAACAAAGATGTGCGCAAGGAGGTTTACCCAGCCCTGCTCTTAGGGGAACACATTAGAAGTCTGTTACAGTCTGGTAATTTCTATGCTAAATGTTCCATAGGTTCCTATGCAGGTCCCTACAACCCTCCAGGACGGGAAGAGAAAGCTCTCTCAAGGCCATTCCATTCTTAGCCTGCCTTCCCTCTCAGGATAATTGCTTGTTCCAGCCCAATCAGGATCTGATCAAAAGTCGCAAAAGCTCTTTCTTTCAGAAGATGAGAGTTAAGTGATTTTTCTCAAGAATGAATGAGAGGCAGCTTTAGGTAATGGATAGAGAGCAGGCCTCCAAAAGACTTTTAGGTTCTCCTCTGACTACTGTGAGTCTGAGCCTGGACAAGTTGCTTTGAATCTCTGTGTGCTTTGGAAACTCTCAGACACCATAAGCTGTAGAAAAGGTGTCCATCTGTCCTCACCCAGGCCTTCATTGGGAACACCAGTGAAATCATGGGTCTAAGTCCTTCATGTCTAAGTCCCTCCCCTTTTCTCTCAGGAAATAGCCCTGGACTCCCTCCCTGTCTCCCTCCTCGGAATTATCTTCTCTCCACTTCCCCACACTCATGTTTGAGTTTTCTGTGGCCCAGCTCTGAACTGAACTGCCCTAAGGAAGCTCACTCTGCATTTCCAGGAGAAATTGGAGACGTAAAGTGGAGAAGGTGCTAGACTGGGTCACAGACAGATTCCAACCCTGTGTCGGCCACTATTATTCAGAGGTTTAGTTGCCTCCTTTCTTCATCTGGTTGGTGTGAAGGATAACAAAGCAAAGGATTTGTAAGCTAGAAAGTGAGATATAAAAAGTGAGTCTTGCTGTACCTTCTTCCACAGCATCTCTCCCATCTGTCCCCTTCTCTCCACTCACACAAGTGCCTCTTGCTTGCAGAATTACAGTGGCCTCCCTAATTAGTCCCTTGGTCTCCAGTCTCTTCCATTTCCTCCACTAACATGCAAATTAACATGATAGAATACAACATAACTATATAATTAATAAAATACTATATAATGTAATATAATATAATAAGCAGTGGTCTAACCACTCCTCTCCTTTAGAGGCTCCCAGTACTGACCTATTACATGTTGGTAAAATACAAGTTCCTTTTGTGTCTGAAGCCCTTCACAATCTGGGTCCACCCAGCCTTAATGTTCCAGGCTTACTGCTCAGTATTCTCTTTCACAAAGTCTATGCTTAAGCCAAATTGTCCTACATACTATTCTCTGAACGTTCCTTTTTATCTCCCATGTCCTTGCCTCTGCACAGACCAACCCCATGCCTAAGATACATTCCCTCCTCACCCACACCTTTCACCATGCACCACCTCCTACACAAAAACTATCCTATTCCTCAGTGCTTCCCTTTTCCCCAGAAATTACTGCTTACCTATGTTCAAATTATTGTCCACAATGGAATGTCAGCTCTTTGGGAGTACAGCGTATTTTGTTTTTGTCTCTGCATCCTCAGCACCTAGCAAATACCAGACACATTGTAGATCATATGTCATAGGCTTAGATGTGGATGTGTGAAATATTTTTTTAAATTATGTTTCCACATAGGTACAAGAAAGTGGGTCTTCTTGACCTAGCTGCTTTTTGCAAAAACAATTCTAGTTAGGGGACTTTTTATAGCAACAACCTCTTAGTGGTTAGGGGGCTTTTTGTAGCAACAATCTCTTAGTGGTTAATGGGGGGGGCTTTTTGTACAAACAATTCCTAGAATAGGGGGAAAACTACTCTTGACTGGGTCTGTGGTTAGGATACAGTAAGTATGCCAGTCAGACTCTAAGTATGCATGTTTAACTGCTTCATGAATATCACCCTCTCCTCCCCCAGGAAGAGTTAAGGCTTATTTTAATACACATGCAATGTATGTGAATATATTTGGAGGGAGGGGAGAACATGAATTAGGCATGTCAGGAAGTTGTACACCTCAAAGTACTCAGCCAATGAGGAAATGAGAGAGGGACTTCGCGATCTGGGACAGGGGATTTAAACTGTGAAACTTTCACCTTTGAGGTATGTTGCTGAGTAGGCAGCACATCCTTTTTCTTGCAAGAAATTGTAGAATACATGAGCTGGCTTCATCTACCTTGGGAGTCTTTGTCTTTCCTCTGGAATTTTTATAAATAATAATAGCACCTTAGAGTCTGTTTGGTCCAACTTCTTAATTTTACAGATGAGGAAATGGAGACCCAGAGAGGAGACCCAACATCACTCAAGCAGTGAATAACAAATACAGGATTTGAACCCAAGTCCTAGTGCTTAATAAACAGATATTGAATGAGTGAATAAATTCACAATATATAAATAACTTGATGATGTTTGTGTCTACTAGTATTCACATAAGGTGAAAATATATATTCATGTAAATGATATTTTTCCTGGGGGAAAAAATGCTCAATATAATTTAATCCCCATTATAAAAATCTTGTGATATGAAATTGCAAGTGTATTATCTCGATCTTTAATTTAGAATTTTAAAATTAATCATTTAAATATTTTTTTCAGATAAAAATTCTTAAGTAAAAATCAAATTTAAAATTCTTAACATGAGGGGTGGCTAGGTGATGCAGTGAATAGAGCACCAGCCCTGGAGTCAGGAGGACCTGAGTTCAAATCCGACCTCAGACACTTAACACAAAAACTAGCCATGTGACCTTGGGCAAGTCACTTAACCCCAATTGCCCTCTAAACAAAAGACAAAAAAAAAAATCTTAACATGAGATCAAAGTTCTATAACTTCACAGGAGTATTCAAAAGAAGAGTAAGATAAGAAAAATGATAATTTTCCCCAGCTCAAGGTTCAGGAATGTTCTGTCTGCTGCTTACCATATGTCAAGCTCATTCTCCCCTTTACAGGGCATTATAATTGACAAGAAATGTTCACATGTTCCTTCATTTAGTCCTGACAACAATTATGTAAGGTAGTTATCAATGAGACAACTGAGGCTTAGAGTTTATACAAAGTTATAAAGAAAAAAATGTGGCAGAACTGGGACCAACACACAAGTTTTCTGATTAGAAATATGGTTCACTACACTATGCATGCTATAATTGGTGAACAAGACTTGTTCTTATTTTGTTTTTTCCTCTTTTATGTGCAGCCTCCCCTCTGGGCCACTTTCTCCCCAACTCACACATGCAGGTTGGATCCCCATGGAGGCTGGGGAGTACAACAACCTAGGTTCAAAATACTCTATGGGTCTATGATACTAGAACCAAAAGTTGTAAGCACCCACCAGTGTAATGACCTTTAATAGTCTGCCATTTTACCTATTAGCTCAAAGCAAAGGCACTTACTGAAATATCATAGCATGAATAGTAATATTTAAAGTTCCTCTCATGGTGGGGGAAAGGAGGGGAGAAAATTTGAAACTGAAGTGATTGTGGAACTGAATCTTGTAAACTAAAAGTAAATAAACAAATCAATGGAAAAAAAAGAAAGAAAACGGAAAAAAAAACAGTGATGAATGATCTAAATGCATAATTTCTCATCAAAAAAAAATTTGAGATTTATCAAAAAAAAATTTAATTTAATTTAAAAAATAAAATAAAGTTTCCTTCATTAATTTAGGGAGCACTCTCCCACAAATATATACATACATATTATCTGTGAGAAAAGGGGGCATACTCAGAGATTGCACCAGTAGAAAGGCACGTACATGAGAAACTCCTGTGGCCAAAACGACAAACACTTCCAGCACGATAGAACTCTTTTGTTCTGTTTTTTCTAGTACTGTCCTCATACTGCTTCCTCTACATAGAAATGTCCTGCTGGGAAATTTGCTAACGAGGTTCCCTGTGCCTATTCCTATCCATACCTCTCCCAAATTCCAGAGATGGACTCTTCTGAACCTATTCTCTTCCACAGAATAACTACCACAAGATGGCATTGACAGTAAAGGTGAGGAGAGAGAAATCCTAGCCTACCCACCCATCCCTTACTATATTATAACTGAGATGTAAAGGAAAAAGTGAAGAGAAATTCCCTCTCAAGAGCCGAATTCTTCTGCTATAGATAATGTTCTTTTTGATCACCAGGGAAGATTCACTCCTGAGAGGTTGCTCTTGCTTTTTAAGGCCACCAGTATCATGGTTTCAAACAACCAATGACTAGTCACCATATAATTTAATCAAATGGATAGGGAAATTTTTCCATGCCTCCTGAAGGAACAAAGAGTCATAACTATGTTATACATGTTTCCTTTTTCAATAAATCTGAAAGAGGCATTGTCCTTTGCAAGTTGCAAATAGACCATTTCAAAGATTGAGGAATTTATTCAAAACTTTCAAAAAATTTAGAATATTTGTTATCTCTCTCCTCCAAATTGAACTGTAAAAATGAAAAATAAAATTGTGATAGCATGTAGATACAAAAGTATATATGTATATGTATATATATATATAAACACACACATAGGTGTGTGAGTGTGTGTGTCTATATGCCAGCAAAGCAAAACAAATCCCCTACCCACTTAGCCATGTCTAAAAATATATGTTTAATTTTCCATTTTAAGCCCACCAACTCTCTAGCAGGAAGTGGGTAGCATATTTCATTTTCAGTCTTCTGGACTTCTAGTTTGTCATTCCGTTTTTATGTCGTTTAAAACTGCTTTTCTCAATGAAAATGTCATGGCTTAAATAGCTCTAGCTCTGCTCACTTAAGTCTACATCAGTTAACAAAGATCTTTCCATTTCCCTCTGAAAATGTACATTTCATCATTTCTTGTGGCATAATAATATTATATAAATAATAATAATGTAATCAATAACATTCAACTACTCTCGTATATCACAATTTTTTTAGCCATTCCTCAACAGGAAGACAGCCTCCAATTTTTCAGCTTTTGATTACCCCAGAAAGGTCAGTTATAAATGTTGTCATGCATGTAAGTTCATTTCCTCTTTCTTTGATCTCTCTGAAGTATAAGTCTAGCAGCAATATAGTTGGATGAAAAGGTATACAGAGTTTAATAACTTTTTTTGGACATAGTTCCAAATTGTCTTCTAGAATGACTGGACCAATTCATAGCTCCACCGACAGTGCATTAGTATAGTTGTTTTTCTATAACCTTCCCAACATTAATCATTTTTGCCAATCTAAATGTGTGATGTGGAGCTTCAAGGTTGCCTTAATTTTCATTTCTCCAACTATTAGTGATTTGGAGGATTTTTTTCATATGGTTGGACTTTTTTCTATGAAAATTTTCTGTTCATATCTGTTACCATTTATCAACTGGAGAATGGCTCCTAGTCTTGTAAATCTGTATCAGTCTTTATATAGCCTAGATATGAGAGACTTACTTCAGAGATTTTTCTCAATAATCAAAATTATCCTCTTTGTCTTTGATCTTTTCTATCACTTGCTTAGTTGTGAACTTTTGCCCATCCATAAATCTAAAAGGTATTTTTTCTTACTTCTCTGATTTGCTTGTGACATCACTTTTTATATCTATATTAAATAGTAGTGTTGATAATGGGCACTTCCTTGTTTTACTCTGATTATGTTGGAAAGGTCTCTAATTTTTCTCTGTTTTGAATAAGATTTGCTTTTGGTTTTAGATAGCTATTAAGATAGTATCTACTATGTTAAGGAAAATTCCATTTAGACCTATGCTTTCTAGAACTTTTAACAGAAACGAGTATTGGATTTTGTCAAAAAGCCTTTCCAAAAGTTGTTTGTTTGTTTATCAAAAGCATCTACCGTTATAATCAGGTATTTTTGTTATTTATATTATAAACATAATTTTATTATATTTATAGTCATCCTTAGGTTGAATCAATCCTGCATTCTTGGTATAAATCTAACCTAGTGATAGTGTCTTGTCTTTTTAATATGTTGTTATAGAATATTTACTAATATTTTATATTAAAAATTTTACATGAGCATTCATTAAGAACATTAGTATATAGTTTTCTTTCTCTGCCTTATGCTTCCTGGTTTAGATATCAACATCATATTTTCATCATAGAAAGAGATTGGGAAAGTGCCTTATTTTTCTATTATTCCAAACATCATATGTAGTATTCTAATTAATTTATTTGGAAGGTTTGATAAAATTCACTTATAAACATATCTAGACCTGGTTTTATTCTATGGGAGTTCATTTATAGTTTATTCAAATTCTTTTCTTGATTTTTTTTATTTAAATAGTTTATTTCTTCTTTTACCTACTTGAGTATATTTGTGTAAATATTCATTCATTTCCTCTATATTTTTTAGTGTATAATTGGGTCAAATAGTTTCTGACAATTTCCTTTTAGTTCCTCTTCAATTGTTATGAATTCTTCTTTTTCATTTTTGATATAAACAATTGTTTTTCCCTCTCTTTTTAATCAAATTAACTATTTGTCTATTTTATTAGATCTTTATGTCTTGGTTTTATTTATCAATTCAATAGTTTTTTTTTTTACTTTCAATATTATTAATCTCTTCTTTAGTTTGTCAAGATTTCTACTTTATTGCTGAGTTGAAGGGCTTTAATTTGTGGTTTTTCAAGTTGTTTTTTTAGGTGCACTTCCAATTCATTAATTTCTTCCCTTTTTGTTGAATAAAGTGTTTAGAGATATAAATTTCCCCGAAGAGCTTCTTTACCTGCATCCCATACATTTTGATAAGTTGTCTCATTATCATTTTCATTTTTTATTCAATCTTATTTTATTTTCCATTTCAAACTCTCTCTTCCCACTACTCCCTCTCCAACCCATTAAAAAAAAAGTAAGAAATACAATGCCTATTATACATATAAAGTCATGCAAAACACTTTTGCTATGTTCTGAGAAAAAAAAAAATGAAACAAGAAAAAGAAAGGAAGACTAAAAATGTGTTAAACCATACTCTGAATCCCTCCATTCTCTCTTTAGACATGGACAATGTTTCATCATAGGTCCTTTGGAATTGTGGTAGATCATTATATTGATCAGTTACTAAGTCTTTCACATTTGATTGTCTTTATAGTATTGTTATTACTGCATTAATTGTTCTCTTGGTTCTCACATCTCTTTGCATCAGTTCGTATAAATTTTCCCAGGTTTTTCTGAAATTGTTCTCTTCATCATGTCTTATAGCACAATAATATACCATCAAATTCATATAGCATACCTCATTCAGCCATTCCTCAATTGACAGACATCTCCTTATAGTCCAATTCTTTACTACCACAAGGAGAGCTGCTGTAAGTATTTTTGTATATGTGGGTCCTTTTCTTTTTGCTTTGATCTTTTTGGGGGTAGAGATCTAGTAGTGTAATTGTTCTTTCAAAGGGTATACATAATTTTATTGTCATTTCTTTTAATGAAGTTGTCTATTGTTTCTATCATTTGTTCTTTGTACCACCATTTCTATAGAATTGTAGGGGTTTTTTTTAGCATCCAAATACTTTTTAGTTCTTTCTTAAAGGGCCCTTTATTGAATATAACTCTATTTTCACTGTTATACATAAATAATGTTTTTAATATTTTCTGCTTTTCTGAAATTTTTAATGATCTCTTTATGCCCTAATACATGATCATTTTTGTAAAGGTACCATTACAGCTGGGTGGTATGTTAATTCCTTTCTACTCCCATTTAATAATTACTAGAATTCCATCACTTCTAATTTTTCTAAAGTCAGTTCTGATTCTTAACTTCTTTCTTGTTTACCTTTTGATTAGACTTGTCCAAATCTGAATAGGATACAGTGAGATACATCAATACTGTAGTGTTACTATTTCTCCCGCCAATTAAATTAACTTTTTCTTTAAATATTTTGATGCAATGTTATTTGGTATGTACCAATTAAGTATTGATGGGGACACATTATCTAAAGTATCTTTAAGCATAATGTAATTTCCCCTGCTTATCTCTTTTTATTATGTCTATATTTACTGTAGCCTTATCTGAAATCATGACTAATACCTCCTGGGGTTTTTTTTTTTAACCTCAGATGAAGCAAACAGATCTTGTTCCAGCTGCCTATTTTGACTCTATATGAATCTTTGTGTTTCAGATGTGTTTCTTGTAAACAACATATTGTTGGATTCAGTTTTCTTCATTCTGCTATCCACTATCATTTTTTTTGAGTGAACTTATCCTGTTCATGCACAGGTACTACTGTTAATTGTATGATTCCTTCCATCCTATCCTTTTGTACTTTTTCTTCTCTTTTCTCCCATCCCTCCTTACAAATAGGAAAGAGATCATAAAAGAAAGGGAATTTCCTGATGTGATCTATAAATTAAATTGCCTGTTTCCATTCCATTATAGTTCTTTTCTTTCCCTTGATTCTGGGTTTTTGCTCTTGCCTCCTTTCCTTTCAATACTGCTCTGCCTCCTACTTCACATACATTCTTTCAACATTTTTACTCTTAACTAATCTATTTCCTATCCCATTCTCTGTCTTACCTTCCTTTGTATCCATCCTCTTTTCTTTCCTTTTTGAGTTGGACATATTTCTATACCAAGTTCTTTACATGTAAGATTTGTATGGTTAGGTGACTATAATTGTTTTCAATCTGCCTTTGTCTGGTTCAGATGAAAGTTAGGTTCATGGGATGCCCATTCCCCCTACCTCTTCCTCCATAATTAAGTATTTTTCATCTTATGTATCTTTATCTCTTTCCACCATGGAGTGTTGGGGTTATCCTAAGTTGGTCTTTGTCTAGTACTTTTCCTGCCACTGGGGTAGGGGATAGCCTGCACCATACTTGACTTTCTCTTAACACCTCTCTCTAGCTGCCCTGGTGCTCTTTCCCTTTGTGCCCAGTTTTCATCTACTTCAGATTAACAGGGTTCCTGCAGTCCTTGGGCTGGATGGAAGAATCTACAGGTTACTCTTTTCTTTCATTTTTAACTGGTGAATTTTTCTAAGCTTTACTTAGTATTTGTGAGGGATCTCGACTTCTCTAAATATTAGCATGCACATCTTTCCACACCCTCCTTCTTCTTCACACTCCTAAAAACAATTTCTTCACACTTCATTTACACTAGCCAATTAAAGTCTGAAAGGGGTGAGACCTTATCTTGCTGTCTTTTTTATCTGGCCATTACATTTTATAAGTTAACTAAATTGATTAGAGGGACACAATTTGTTAAAAAAAAAAAAATACCCTCATCAACACTCCAATATATGTGAAAAAAACAAAACTGTACAACCTAACCATAACCTCTCATGTACTTACCATATCCATGTCTTTTTTTGTCACCATCATCATTATACCGTACAACCACCAAAAAAATATCTGTTAATGTTATTAAAAGGCAGTGTGATAGAGTAGAAAGAGTACTGGAGACAAAGAACCTAAGTTCAACTCCAATTCTTTTCCATACTTGGACAAGTCACTTAACTTCTATAAATCAGTTTCCTCATTTGTAAAATGAAGGTCGATGAAATTATCACTAAAGTTCCTTTCACCCCTGCATTAAATCTTATGAACTGTGTATCTACATATATCACCAAACTGTCTGCCTTATATAGAACCTTTGAAAGGAGACTGACTCTGTTTCTGGCACTCTCTTCCTCTGCTCCTCTCATGGTCCAAGTATCTCTTACACTAGACTTCTGACAAAGGCACAAAGAAAGGTCAACACCCACTGGAAATACCCCAGTCAAGTGGCAATTAGAGCAGCAAGACTCAACTATGCGAACTTACACCTAGGCATACTAACATCTTTTCTACTTTGTGCTTTCTTTCCATCATTCTCAGGATGAATATATCCAGACTTATAGGTGATAGTGTGAGTGTGAGAGGCCCTCAGTGCATCAGATAATGCTGAATGGCAGCAAGTAGAGTTTCATCAGAGAAAACGAATAACAGCAGGAGGAGCCCTGGCCTGGACTAGCAGAAGACATGAACTGGGATTTGTTTGGACGATGCAGAGCCTAGATGAAATATGGATTGCTTATTCTCTAACCCTACAAATTATTTAATGTTCGAATGTTTATGACTTAACCTCCTGGAAAATCGTTACAATATTTATAAGATAGAAGTCACTGATTGCTTAAGTCTTGTCAAAGCATGCCGTGAGTCTTTTGTACCCTTTCACATTTCTTTTGTGTTTAGGAAGTAAACTCCTGCTCCATACTTGATTCACATTGCACAGAATTCCTTTAAACTCCTGATTTGGAGGAGACCCTAAATATGAGCTTAGAACCTTACTGAACTCTATCATAAAGCTATTTGAATAGTATAAATGTAAAGATTAAATGAATTAAAGGCTCTAAAGGGTGTCATGTCCCCCTTCCTGAGTTGCTGTTCCTGGAAATTCTGAATAATGCAGATGCCTAGAAAAGGAAAGTTATTGGATTCAATCAATGAGCATTTATTACGCACTTACTATATGCCAGATATATAGATATATGTGTATGCATGTATATGTATACATATATGCAGGTACATGTATATATGTGTGTGTATGTGTATGTGTGTGTGTTTATACACAAACAAAAAACAATCCCTTCATTCAAGGAGCATATACTCTAAGAAGCAAGACAACACAGAAAAGGAAACAAAAAATAGGTTGGGGAAAAGGTCATATGGAGAAGTCTGGATTGTAATCTGATAAGAAATGAAGGAACAGCCAGCCTGGATGCTCTCCTTAAGTTGAGGTTCTGGGAAGTACCATCCAATCAGAGGGAGAGGCCAAAGAGATGTGAGGATGCTTCTGAGGTATGAAGTCCAAGGGTGAAGTGATCTTCTAGGATGAGAAGTTTTCTGGGACATACTGGAAACATTCAGGAGTGTACCTCGGTGAAAAAAGAAGGCATGGAAATAATTTGGTTCCATAACTCTATATGCAACAGGGCTAGAAGAGACTACTCCAGGGACTCAAGAAAATCTTAACTTTCCCACATAGTTGGTTCTTTTTGTTCCATTTGTCTATACCCTATAATTCCATCTATTTTCCAGAATGTCTCAAACTGATCTAGAATGTTCCCCTTGTGGGCAATTAGGATTGCTGTTGCACAACATAGGATCAGAGATTGAGAGTTGGAACCTTAGGGGACACCTTATCCAACCCCCTGATTTAACAAATGAAGAAACAGGCCTGAAGAAGCTGTGACATGATTAAGGTTGCATAGGCAGTGGAAAAGAGAACTGGAACTGCAACCTGGGTCCTCAGTGTGATATATATGACATGTGGAGTACTATCTATCAGTGTCCCCTATCATGTAGACCAGGTTAATTCTTTCTTTAAAAGGTAAGGAAGCTTTCCCTAAGAATTAGTTGGCCCAAGGAGCTAAGACTCAAGTCGTGTTCCCTTTAGATGATTTCCTTGTCACCTATATGTCTAAAGAGCCCAAAGCACATGAAATCTGTATCCTTCAGACTTGGCTGATGTCCCATGACCATGCGAACTATCACAGCCTGATTTGCATTTCTGACTGGGTGTGCATCTACCAAAGCCAAATGATCTATCTTTAATGAATATTGTTTCCATGCTATGATTAAGTGAAACTCCTTTATGTAACTGTTAGCTGTTACACAAGTTTCTCATTTCAATCCAATCCTACCAGCTATGCCAAACACAACAGACACATTCAGTGTGGCAGTTCAGATTAGATTTGATAGAGGCAACCTCCCTCATCTCCATACAGAAACATACCTAGTCAGCAGGACAGGTTTATAGTGACTCACATGGACGTGGGACATCCACAAATTCTGGAGAAAACTGACCCCACATAGAATGGATGCATTTATGCCCCCAGGTGACTGGGAAGTCTCACAAATGGCGATGTAGAGTAAACCTGGCACGGGATGTTGTGAAATCTTGAAAAGTAGGCAATATTTTTACCCTGTCCTGGACACCCAAACAGTGGGTTATCAGCTGCCAGAGCAACAGCAGGAACAATGGAGGGAGCAGCAGATGGGAAAGATGGAGTCATCCACGGAAAGAGAAACCACCAAAAGAAAGAGCCCATTTGGCATTAATCCAACCACATTCAGTGGAGATGATATGGGTAAAGAACGGGGAGTAGCTTTACTGGAGATAAGTCCCATGACTGGCTGTTGCAGGGAAGGCAGGATGACGTTCATCATCCCACCCTCCAAATGGCTGATCAGCCACCCCTTATGATCACACCATGGGCCCCCCTTTGGAGACACCCACTTGTAGACTCAGTTTCCTTGGGTTGGATGATCTCTGCTCCAGATCTTTTCCAGACTTAAAATTCCATAGCTCTATGACAACAGAGAGGAGATAAGGTTTTAATGAAAGAAAGAAAAGTGGAAACCTACTTTTCTTTCGATTTTATTCCCATTGCTCAGGAGATCAACAGATCTCCAAACTACAATGTGATATAATTTAAAGAGCTCTGGTCTTTAGTCCCTGGCTCTGACATTTAATAGATATTTGATTAACCTCTCTGAGCCTCAGTATCCTCATCTACAAAAAGGGGGTAATATTCGCATTATCTACCTCACGGGATTGTTTTAAGAAAAACACCTTGTAAACCTTAAGGTACCTATACAAGTGTGAGTCATTTTTATCACATATTTTCAGTAAATCATTGGGAAAAAAAATGGACAACTTTTCAGTTCGAAGAAAGTCACTGCACCCAATCCTGCAAAACATTCCTCCCTCCAGTGAGTCAAGAGGCTCTTTACTAAGCTTCTCTGGGAAAGTACTTGCCCTGAAACCTCAATCATGTCTTAACCCCATAAAGTTATGGGTGACCTTAATTGCTTCAGCAGATGTGTTTTGTGGTTCACTGAGGAAGTTATAATCTCTGGACACAGATTAATGGATTTAGGGCGACTCAAAAATATGACCGTGTTGCTAAGTATGTTACCTCCATGTGCAGACAAAAAAATAGGAGCCTGAAAACCATATGGATAGCAGAAAAGGAATACACATTTGGATGAAGAATATTGCCAAATATACAAAATCCCCTTTCCAATGTAATGATGAATAAAAGACAAAGCAATAAATCGAAGGGAAATAGAAAATACTCTCCATTGCTAACTCTTTTATATATATGTGTATACAGGGATGTATAGTGTAGATTATTTTTAACTTCACAGTCTCCTCTGAAAGGACTTAGCCCATGATTCAGTGGTTTCTTAATCATAGTTTCTAACCTCTAATGCTTAGTTTAGGAGGGGGTCTTGTTTTAGGGGTACAAGACATCATTTACCATTTTTCTCCAAATTTTATATTGGAGCTCATTCATCTGTGACCTAACTCGGAGATTCCATTTTATAAAGAAAGTGAAACAAAAACAAAAGTCATAACAAGCATTTTTTTATACCAGAGACAAATAACACAGAGCATTCCATCAAGCCAATTTTCAAAGAAAAATTCAGCTGGGGAGAAAAAAAATATTCTGGGACACAGGCTCTGTTGGGAAGAAATGCCAGAAACACAACCTTATGGAGCATAGGCTGAAAAAGAGAAACCATGGGGGTCAGGTCATCAGGCTGGGAGGAATGTATCTTCAAGGCAGTAAACTTCCTAATTTAATCAATAGTTCTCACTTACTGGGTGGTGAGGAGGCGCAAGCATTCTCAATGCCCTCTAAATTTCAGTGCCAAGGGGCAAAGCCTCACTCTGGAAACAGGATACTTCCATGCAAAGGATTTTCCTCCTTCTAACATGGCTTATTTAAGAACAATTCTCCCTTTTCCCTACTAAGCACCTACGTTTGTTAGTGCAGGGAATAAAGGTTTAAATAGTGTCTTCAAAATATTCAAAGGGAGACTCTCATGAGGAAGCCTGGCATAATGAGTGGAGTGCTGGACTTGGAACGAGGAAGGACTGAGTTTCAAATTTTAGCACCAGCACTTACCAGCCATGTGACCCTGACCAAGTCATGGAATGTCTCTCACTCACAGTATGTTCACAAGTAAAATGGGCACGATGATAGTACCTACAAGGTTGCTAGGAGGATCAAATGGCGTCATATATGGAAAGTGTCTTTACAAACCTTAAGTTCATATAAACATTAGCTATCATCATTTATTATGATTGTTATTTTCCCCCTCCATGCTAGGTTTAATTGTTCCAAATATGAAGAGAAATATTCAGAACTTGGGGCAGCTAGGTGGCGCAGTGAGTATAGTACACGCCCTGGAGTCAGGAGGACCTGAGTTCAAATCCAGCCTTGGACACTTGACACACTTACTAGCCGTGTGACTTTGGGCAGGTCACTTAACCCCAATGGCCCTCCAAAAAGCAAAAAAAAAAAAGAACTATTCAGAACTCAATATTCCCAGTATTTGGAATGGTTTGTTTGTTTTTAATCTTCTAAATTGATCCTTGTTCCTTGTACTTGTATAAATGTGTATATCTGACTAGGAATCATAATTTAACAATTCAACTAACCAACACAAAATAGCCAAATACTGAATGAGAAATGCTGATTAAATCATGGTGCTAGGTAGTAGACTGGTGCTCTGTGAAATCTTAGAAGGACAGTGCAATGGAAATAAATGCCCAATGCTATGGAATTTCAGGAAAGAAAAGGCCAAATCAGAATCATTTCAAATGTTTGATTTGAGCATTTCAAAAGCAATTCACTTGCATCTGTATATTTTTGTTCACTCTGCTTTTAACACCGATTCAAGAAAGAAGCAGGCAGGCTTAATTGTTGGGTACTATTGCCTTAATGCTAACACGTTTACAAAAACTAGCTTTTGTGGCACTGGATTTGAATTGGATCTCACTGTAAAGTACCAATGACTGTACTTTTTTCACCTTTGCACAGCAAAATTTTCCATGAAGTCGGGTGAGAGAAATAATTTACCCTTTTGAGGACAAATAGATAACTGGGAAAATTGTGAAACCAAGAGATTTTGAGATCTAAGACAATCTCTGTTGGGCTATCACTTTGTATCCATCAGAATTATCACATCATCTATTTTGCAGAGGTGGATTTTCCACCTTCTCCTGAGTCAGATTTGATATCGTGGTTTTATTTTGTTTCAAGAGCCCAGGATTGGCATGGAAGGTTCTAATCCTAACCTTAGCTGACTTGCTGCAACTTATGCCCGGCACATAGTAGGCACCAAATAAGAGCTTACCGTCTTCCTTCTTTCCCTCTCTTCCCTGCTATGGCACACTGTCTCAGACACTTTACTAGCTGAGGGGGTATTTGTAAAGCAATTTGCAAATACCAATGTGCTACATAAATGAGGACAATTATTGTCATTTACAAATAGTATCTCCTTTGATCCTAAAAACAATTCTAAAGCTATAGGGGCTGTTATACCCATTTTATGGTTGAGGAAGACTGAGGCAAACATGGTTAAGTGACTTGGCTAGTCTGAGTAAGTGCCTGAGGCCAGTTTTGATCCTGCCTCCAGGTCCAGGGCTCTATCCTCTGCACCACCTTACTGCCCAGGGAAAAGAACATTCTTGTTTAGGAGTCAGATGACCTGGGTTCTTGTCATTACATAGTCATGTGACTTTGAACAAGCCATTTCATTTCAACTCTCTAAATCTATTTTCTCATCTTTAAAATGAGAGGGTTGGCCTCGCTCATTCATTCATTCAACAAGTATTTATTATAAAAGTGCCAACTATGTCCATTAAGAAGTAATAGACTAGAGGATAGAGAGCTGGCCTTAGTCAGGAATACCAGGGTGCAATCCCCATCGTCAGCACATAGTAATTGTGTGATCCTGGGCAAGTCATTTCCCCTTAAAGTGCTGCAGACAACTCTCCAAGACTAAATTGCATAGGAGGTATTGATCTTCATGGATAAAGGAAGTTCCTCACAAGAATCCTCAAGGAAATTATGAATCCTCACCCCCTCCTCAAAATTATAGTAGACAAAAAGAAGTTAATGATTCCGTGAAACAATGAGAAGGATTAAAACAAATTGAAAGGATAGAAAAATAAAGAAAATGTAAGGTATTACATAAAAAAGAGTTGACCTGGAAAATAGGTCAAGATGAGAAAATTTAAGATTCATTAAAATATCTGAAAGCAATGACCTCCCTTCCCTCATGCCCCAAACAATACCAAAACAACAACCAAAAAAAAAAACCCCATATACAATGCACTCTGTTAGAAACTGGAGAAACAAAGACAAATATGGAACATTTTCTGCTTCCAAGAAAAATCTGGTTCTCTAAATCTCAAGTAAATAATCATAAGGGACTCTGGGTGCATCTCAAGAGAAAGATTCTACACACAGCATCCTGATGAGCCACTTTGCAAGCACACCGTCCTCTGCTGTCTCTTGTCATTTGTCTGGCTAGTTTCCAATGTTCCAGGCTGAAGCTCAGGTGTCATCCTACTCAGAAGCATCCTCACAGAGCCTATTTCACATGTCTTTTTATCAGGGTAGAGCAGTAGTTCATCTTTTTTGTGTCATTGGTGACAAAAGAGACATTGGGGACATCAGACTTTGGCAGCCTGCAGACTCTTTCTCAGAATCATGGCTCTAAATGCATGAAACAAAATGCAATGTATTACATAGGAAACCAATTATATTGAAATAGAGTTGTCAAAGTATTTTTAAAAACAAGTTCAAGGATCCCAGCTTAAGAACCCTTTTTCTTAGATGTATAAAGTATAGCATTGTATAAAACAATAATTATTTAATCTAGCCATGGGAAAGAAACTTGTTCTTTGTTTATACCATAGAACCGGAAGGCAACAATCTAGTTTCAGAGGCCATACTTTCCCTGGGATATTATAGTCATAAAACCATTTACTAATTTTCCACCTGGCTTCCCAAAGGACTTTTTTGTCACATTACTAGCGTTGTTGATGTTTTCTGGGTTACTGACAGTCATTCAGTTACATGACCCATTGACAAACTTCCAGAATTTCTGCATTTCCCAATTATGTTTTGGTGATCCTGGGTCCAGCTGAGATCAGCCTAAGTCACGCTAAGCTGACTGTGAACCTCATTGCACTTCCAGGAGTTTTCAAGGAGATATTGGCCTAGGATTTTCCCACAGATCTTTCTAGAATTGGAATTTAGGCTTGGAGTTGACCCTACGATTGAGAGGCTCTTGACACCTAGGGGAACTGTTTCACAAAATCCTGGAGGATAAAAATGCATGCACTCAGTCAGGCAATAAGGCCTTGCTCACTAAGTGATTGTGTAACCAGCCTTGTGTTGGGAAAAAAGGGGATTCAGAAAGAAGTAGAAGATGCAAACCCTATATTCAAGGGGTTGATGATATGGTATTGGAACACTTGAAACTAGTTGATGACCCAGAAATACCACTACTAGGTCTTTAGCCCAAAGAGATCAAAGAAAAGGAAAAGGACCCACAGGTACAAAGTATTTATAGCAATTTTTGTGGCAGCAAAGATTGAAAACTGAAGGGGGTACCCATCAATTGGGAACAGTGAGCAGGTCATGGGAGAGAGACAGGGAGAGAAAGAGAGAGACAGAGACAGAGAGAGACAGACAGACAGACAGAGAGGATGACGACAACAACAATGATGATGATAGAATACTACTATGTCATAAAAAAAAATTTTGTGGATGGTTTTAGAAAAATCTGGGGAAATAGTTATGAATTCATGCAAAGTAAAGTGAACAAAACTGAGAGAACAATTTATACACTAACAATACTATCGAGACAAGTTCAAAAGATCAAGAAATTATGATTGACCCAATGGAACCAACCACAAATTGAGAGGACTTATAACGAAACATGCTATCTCCAGATAGAGAAGTAATTAACTCAGTGTAGATTGAAGCACAAGTTAATATAGGAATTCACTTTTGAGTATACATATTTGTAACAAGTTTTGCTTTTCTTGCTTTCTCAGTGGATGGCAGAAAGAAAGGTGGCAGGGAGAGAATTTGAAATTGAAAATAAAATAAAATTGAATTTTAAGAAAAGAAAAAAATTAGTACAGAAAAATACAAAATACTTTCAATTTAATCTTCCTGTGAGCCTTACTCTTCTACGCAAAAATCTTTTGTCACTCTCTAACATCCTTGGGGAGAAAGTTCAAACTCCTTTGCCTGGTGTGCAAGTGCTCTACAGTCTGGGGCCACCCGTCTCTCCAGCCTTTTCTCATTCTACTCGCTCCATCCAAACTAGGTTACTCTCTATCTCATAAAGCTTGCCCTACGCTTTCCTAAGTCCATACCTTTGCTCCTACTGTTCCAGGTTGAAAGGTGTTTTCCCCATTTCAACTGTCAAATTGCTACCCTTTCTTTAAAAAATAACTAATATGTCAGCTTCTCTATGAAGCTGTGCCCTGATGCTTTCTGTTGCTAGCAACTTTGTCTCTTGTATAATCAGAGATAGCAGGAAGTGCTCTAGATTTGTACTTTGGGAACCTGGGTTCAAATCCCAGCACTGCTACTTACTAACTAGTTAACTTTTGATGTCATTTAACCTCTCTGGGACCATATTTCTCATCTGTAAAATGCTGAGGGTCGTAGGATCTTGGTTTCAATACTGAAAAACCCTCAACTCCAACTCCCGCAATTTACAGTCCAGAGAAGTAAGACTGAAAGAGCCTGATTGACTTGCCAAAGGTCACACAGCTGGTAATTGTCTCAAATTCTGGGGTAGGATTTGAACTCAAGTCATCCTAACTTTAAACCCATCACTTCATCCACTGTACCACATATCAGGTGACCTATAAAGTCCCTTCCTAATCTAATATAAGGCAGTTGGGCAGCACAGTGGATAGAGTAGCAGGCCTGGAATCAGGAAGACACATCTTCCTAAATCCAAATTTGGCCTAAGGTCCTTACTAGCAGTGTGACCCTGGGCAAGTCACTTAACCCTGTTTGCCTCAGTTTCCTCATCTATAAAATGACCTACACAAGGAAATGGCAAACTTCTCCAGTATTTTTGCCAAGAAAACCTCGAAAGGGGTCATGAAGAGTCAGACACAAATGAGAAAAAATGACCAAATCACAACAATCTAAATCTATGATTCTGTGATCTCATATAACATTTTATTTTGCACCGAGGACCGGACTAGGACCAATGATTTTCTCAGCACTAGGCTTGTCCAAAAATGAAAGAAATGAACTCTGAAGACAATGATTTTCCATCACCCACAGCAGAACCTAGATCAGGACTTCTTAAGCTATAGTCCATAGACCTCCAAGGAATCTATAGATAAAATTTTAAATTTAGATGGGAAAAAAATACATCGGGGTTTTTTCTTTTCTTTAAGTATAAATGTTTAGAAATTATTCTGAGAAATCATCCATAGGTTTCACCAGAATCCAAAAGGGTTCAGGTCACACAAAAAAAGAACACCTGGCTTAGAAGATTACTCATCAAGGATGTCAACAAAAATATTTTTACTTCTCCTGTCTTTTCCAACTCTGTGGTATTATTCTATACATTATTCACTAAGTAGGCTGGCATGGCAATGCAGTTGTAGACTGCCATCACCCTTGAGTCCCAAAATTTTTATTCTAGACCTTTCTATTACATTGTTTATTATTATTTATATGTCATATATTTATTTCATTATTTATTCATTTTTATGATATGGCCTGGTAATTGACCACACGTCTTGCATGGATAGGGATCAGCCTCCTACAGTAATAGTAATATTCTTTCACTGTGAGTATTTCTTTTGTTATTGTTGCCATTGTTGCTTTTAATTTTTATTGGTATCTTTTGTTTTTACATCACCTTCATTTCCTTTTACGTGCCCAATGGATTCTTTCTTTTTTTTGCTTTTCTCTCTGGTTCTAATATACCTGAGCAGTTTTGCTTCAGGAATTCTTTAAATGTGATATATAGGCATGGGTGGGGAGGGAGGAGGGGAGTCATTGCTTTCAGATATTCTAATGATTCTTAAATTTTCTTACCTTGAAATATTTTCCACGCCAACTGGCTTTTATGTAATGCCATACATTTTCTTCATTTTTTCATTCTTTTAATTTGCTTTAATTCTTTTCAATGTTTCATGGAATCATTAACTTTTTTGTCTATTTTAATTTTTAGGGAGTCTATTCCTTGGGTAACTTATATTAAGCTGTTAATTCTTCAAAGTCTTTTCTCTACTTCTCTCATTTCTTTCCAATTCTTTCTTCTAGATCTCTCATTTTATTTATAACTTAATTTTTAACTTTTTTTTTTAATTCTTCTTTAGGGGGGACTAGGTGGCACAGTGAATAGAGCACCGGCCCTGGAGTCAGGAAGACTTGAGTTCAAATTCAGTCTCAGACACTTAACACTTACTAGCCATGTGACCTTGGACAAATCACTTGACACCAATTGCCGCTTGACACCAAAAGCAAAAAAAAAAAAATCTTGCTTTATTTATTCCAGGATTTACAGTTAATCTTGTGGCCAAAAATATCTTGTTTTGTTTTAGGTTTTGTTTTTTTGTTTTATTTAAGACTTTGCTTGTAGATGTTTAGGACTTTATCTTTGCTTCTGGATTTATGTCTTGGGTGTCAATCTCCCTAATAGTTTTTATCATGGGAATCTTTTTCATTTACTCATTCTTCTAGCCTTACTTCCTGAATAGGGATTTTGTGTTAGTACCAGGTTTTGTGCACTTTGAGACAGCATGTTGAGCCTTGTATGGTCTTGATCTGTATTCTCTGGTGTCCTTCAATTTCCCACTCACTACTGGATCTGGCACTCTTCCTAGATCTTTGTTGCAGTAACTGTGGAAGAAAGCCATATAGCAACTGATCAACATCGATTTTGTTTTCAGTTGTTTTCTACCTCAAAAAACACACTGCTATAAATATTTTTGGTATATTGGACCTTTCTGTATCTAGCTTCCTTGGAGTATATGGGATCTGTGTGTAAAAAAGTATGCACGTTTTCGTCACTTTCTTAGCATAATTGCAAATTGCTTTCCAGAATGGTTGGACAAATTCACATCTCCAGTAATATTGTATTCATGCACCTGTTTTCCCATAACCTCTCTAACACTCGTTACTCCCATCTTTTGTCTTCTTTGTCAAAAAGTGAACATTTCCATGTACATTTCTTTGATAAGTAGACAGTTCTGTAATTCGTTTTCAAGTTCCCCTAATTTAAGAGGAGAAAGACAGGATTGCAGTAGAAAGAAACACAAATTATAAGTTTTACAAGCTCTATTTCACATAAGCAAACAAGAAGGTCACAGATGTATAGGTATCAGAAGGTGATTGTGAAAAGTAATGACAAGCTTGTAGCCCCGTGTAACACATTCTGGGCAAGTGGTACTGTGGGATTAGAAATATTTATAGAATTTGTTTGTTTTTACTCTATTTTTGCTTTGAAAATCCAAAGAAAGCAAAGGGAGGGAACTGAGGTTCATAATGAATTTTTACAAGCCCAGGCAGTGCTGGCAAATCTAGAGGGTTACGATGTGTAAAATAAGTTGAATTGGCTCAACTTTCTGCCCAGTTGTCATGATGGTCTTTACACTCCCCACAATATGGATGAGATTAGGTGTTAGCCTGATGTTTGGAGAGATAAACTTCCAACTTCCAGACAAGGGTATGGATTTAGGATGTGTGGGGTGGGCCACATAACTGGCTTTCTAATCAATTCTGGCTGTAATGCCTTCCAAGTCCCAATGTGAGCCAGAAAAGAGAAGCAAAGAGACTGCAAACAATTGGCAAAAGTTATACAAAATGAAAATGTTTTCATTTTCTCCTCCATTACTGAGATTTCCTTGCAGAGACAGTAACAAAAAGAGCCCCAGAGGCAGAGGAGAGATGGTACATCTGTTTTAAAATGTACTTTACGAAAACATCATTTGGGAATTTTAAGTACAGACCCAAAAAAATATATGTATCGGTGCAGCTGAGTCTCATTCAGCCAAATGTTTTCTGTGTAAGTTAGTTTGCCCAAAGGCATGCCAGTGCCCATGGAACAGAGTGGATATCGCCTGGTAATTCTGGGTATGATGGCTGTGTTAGCTTACACAGCAAGGATCTCCCCTTTATGGAAGTGCTCTAGCCCTTTGAGTCTGCTCAAAAAGTATTTGTTAAATCCTTATTGTCTAGCTGACACAAAAGATTTAAAAAGTACAGGGCAGACCTTTTCTCTGTCAGAGACATAAGTAGGAAAAATATTCCCCTGGGCCAGTCCTCCTGGGAAAGGTGTCAGTGCCCCACAGGAATTGGGAAAATAGCCTAGTAAAAGGAATGTCACAGTTTTAGGACCCTGGAGAGTTGGAGAGTGGTGAGCGGCTGCACCACATGGCAGCTTTGGTAAGACAGTCCCCCTGGAAACAAAACATGTGCTCCCACCTGTCAGCACATTGGAAGAAAATATAATTTCTCCAATCATGTAGATGACCTGAGGTTAGCACAAGATGGGGCTTACTTTTTTTTCTTTTGTGGGGTTGGGGAGGAAGTGGTAGGGAATATAGCACACTTCTCTTGTTTCATTCTTCATACTCCAAAACCTACATAATCTGCCCATGCAAACCAAGCCCCATGTTCTTCTGTATGAAAACACCCAGTTTACAATGTGCCAAGCCAAGAAATTTTTATTAAAAGAAATGCATAATACTGGTTAATGCTAGTAATGAGAATGGTCCAGTCCTCCTTTCTTGTAAGGTAACCAGTATTATTGAGTGTTCTGAACTGAGGTGTGATCTCATGCAACAAGTTGTCTTTGGTTAAGTTGCTCTCTAATGCTGTGAATGCTGTTAAGTCTCCAATAGAACGGGCAGTTCTCAAGTGCTCTGTTCAGTGCCATCTACTGAGAAGAGCCACTCCCACCAAGGCCATGGGAGGCTGTCTTCTGACAGAGAACGAATTATCTTAGCCTAGTGACTACTCCATATGTTCTAGACCAGATTAAAGCTTGGAGGACAAAAAGAATCATATCTCTTTGACTTACTTTACTCCTACCCAGAGTATCCTCTGGGAAATCTCAGAACAGAGTTCAAATATTACTACTGTTAAATCTCTACAGACATGGTTAAATGATTCCCTGCTTCCATTCAAACTTATTAGGCTGATTAGGGAACTCTGCTGTTCAATGCCCTATACTCAGAACATGACAGGTAGTTAGTCTATAGTAAAGCTACACCTGAATCCAGGGTTACCTGCCTTCAAGAAGTTTAGACATGGTCTATTGTCTCCTGGACTCCATAGGTATAGGCAAATGAAGTTTATCTACAGTCTCTTTGGAATATAGTCAAGGCAATGTCATGATAAATGTAAAGTATCACCGTAGGTAATAAAATATTTCTGGGTAAATCACTGCTAAGATATTTTCAGTCACTCATCCTTTTCTTTGTGGAGGAATTTCCTTGTTTATCCTTTGCAAGGTTAATTGCTTGCCATAATTCTTTACTGGGAACAGTTAGCACATCTAGGTTTATTACATGGTATAAAGATCCCACCTTGTGTCATGTGACTACAGGAGAAACCTTCTAGCAAAGGTTAACTACCAGATATGCTCAAAAACTAATTTCCAAAATTTAGTATCCAAGGCATTTAAGGAATGTTTTCTTTTTTTTCGAGCTTCCTAAAAGGTTCTGTCCATTATAAATCTACCTCCACACTAGAAAATTCATTTTTTAAAATGAAAAGAAATCCATCTTATTACACTGCTCAGCCATGGTAGGAGTTGTCCAATGGTGACTAGAACATTAAGTAGCGTTCGGCAACAGCTCATTTAGGCCCTAGCACTTATCCTTTACTGTATATGAGCCATGGGGTGGTGGATGGGGGGGTGGATCAAATATGCTAGTCATAGACAAGATATCGAAGTTACTCTATGTAAGCACGGGGAAATAAGACTGGAAGCATAGTTTAGGGTCAGCTCTCGGAAAAACCTTTAATGTTAGGGCAAGGAATTTGGCTTTTATTTAGTCAAAAAGTAGGACCACTGAAAATTTTTAAACAGTGAAATGACACGGTAAAAGTCATGCCTTTGGAAGATGGCTCTAAGAGCAGTGTCAGATAAACTGTGGGAAAAACAGAACTGGGAGCAAGGAAAACATTTAGAAGACATTTTCCAATCGAGTTTGCTGAACACGTGCTTCATTTATACCTGTAGGGAAACTCGCACATTTGTTCTGGCCAACAGACTAAACAAGCGGTGATGTTGCTGCTGTTATTATGGCACATGTAAAATATATAAAGACACAATTGCAGGATAAAGGCAAAGGCATAGCCCTGATAGCTTTGTTTAACCTTTATGATCTTCTCCTTAGGTTTATTTTTATACAAATCAGGAAATGCCGTGGGAACTGAAGAGAGTTTCATTATTCAAAACCCAACAAAACTTGAGTTTTGTTGAAGAATCCCCAAAACTTATTTTGGGCACAATCTGCCCATAAGTGATACGACATGAGTTAAAAGAAATTTCCTAACCCCGAGTCACATAGTTTGGACTTCAAACTTCAGGTTAGAACCAAGAGAAAAGTAATTAAAAGAATAAACTTATTCTTAACATGAAGGTTTCAATGGGGCAGCTCATAGAACTATGCACTAAAAGACCTTAGTCCTCCCCTATAAGGGAGAGGCTTACTAGTCAATATACCTCAGCACACAGAAGCAGAGAGTAGCTATTGGCCCATAAAAGACTAAAAACCAGAAAAGGACACCTCAGAAACCATGACATTAGTGGTAATACCCAGAAAAGAAGTGATAGACAAGTGACAGAGGGCACAGACACAATGCTCAGCAGAGTAGCAAAGAATGAAATAATGACACTAACAGATGACATCAACAACTTGACAGCATCAGGGATGAGTTGCCTCAGCCATCCATGTGGCCTAGTCATATCTATACCTACATGCACATCCTCTATGAGTATGACATGTGTGGCATACACTGCTTCATGCATGTTTCCTGGTCATGCGTTTATGTTTCCCAGTTGTACATATTCTCGACATAGAATTCATCCATACAGGTTCCCTGGTCATGTATATTTTCTGCCCATCCGTCCTTCCCAGCTAATAGTGTGGTGGCTAGATTGAGAGAATACCTAGAATGTTTCTGGAAGAAATATTTTCTCATCCTTTAATTTGCTCTATCACTTGATGAAACGCCTTTTGCTTTGAACAAATGTGTCCTTTTGCCGAATGAAAATACGTACATTTGTAGATATTTGTGAGCTATGGCTTGGGTTGGTGATGACCCCCAAAATGCCTTAATTCTGGGGTAACTTCCTGTAACCAGTGTATGAAAAGATCTGTGCTGAACAATTATTCCATTACTCTCGTGAATTTGGGCACCCTTAGCTTTGGCCATGGTGCAACTAAGCAGATTTTCCCAAATAACTCATAGTCACATGAGTATTTCTTTGGAAACAGTAATATAAATTTATTAAGCAGGCAGAATTAATATGTAAAGATGAGAGAAGAATATTTTTAATTCACAGGTAAATAAATGAATCAATGTTTGTTTGAAAGTAATAATTAGCTCAATCAGATGACTATCTTCTATTAGCAGTTTCCAAAAGTATGTCACACACCTAATGGTCAGGCAGAGAAGATACTTGTGGGAAAGGAAGGTGACCTGGGCTAAGGTTACCACTTCCTATTGGAAGATTTACTTTATTTTCTTCATTTTTGGTCTTTTCTCCCTCGATGAATTACTTTGCATTTACTTATCTGTGAACATTTTGTATCCCTTCAGTGGAATAGAAGTAGTATAAGCAGAGTCCTTTTGGTCCTTACTTGCAGAGATGCACTGGGTTTTCTGATTAAAAAGGAAAAAAAAATTCTGAATCTTTCAAAACTCAGAAAGAGATAAAGGCTCAAGGGGGTGAGGATGGTGGAGTAGAAGTAAAAAGCTTCCTCTGAGCATCTCTCTAATCAGAGAAAGATGAAAGGGGGAGAGGGAATATAAATTCATCCTTTCCAAAACAACAAGGAGGAGCAATCAAGTACAAAAGAAAAGAAAGATAAGTACCCCTACTCTACAATATAAATTTATTTTATGAATGGCAGAAAACATAGATACTGTCACCCCTTACTTTCCCACGATAGAAATATTCCAGCATATCTTCTGTAATATCATTGTATTCTATCCTACAAACTTTTTTACTTCTCTATATACATAAACTGAATATTGAAAAAAAAGATCTTTACAAGGCAATTTAAGTATCTTCCTTGTCAACCAGCTTAATTTACTGTGAAAGGTTAGAGTGCAGGAAGGTAAAGGCATACCTATAAGAGCCTCCTATAGATCATATTAAACCAAGGTAATGTGTATGAATACAAACTGACTTTACATAGTTTTTCTGGGCCTATTTTCCTTGAATACAGTTTTCACTCAGAGTAAAGTTTGAGTTTAGCATTGTAAATTCATGATCTCTTCATATTAAGAAATATAATAGTTAAGCCTGTGGTCAAAAAGGTGAGTCAGGAGGCAAGATTTTAAAATCTTAAGAGAGTTAGTTGAAGTCCTCATAGTGGATGATATTATAGGAGAAAGAAAAGAGCCAAGAATATATTTAAAATGTCTTTTTCTAAGTGGAAAAGGAAAGGTAGCAGCATCAGCAAAGAAGGCAAAGAAGGCACAGTCAAGGAGGTAGGCAGAGAACCAAAAGCCAAAGCCAAAGGAGGAATGAATTTTAAGGAATTTGGAAAGAGTTTTTGATATCAAGTGCTATACCAAGACCAAGAAAGATAAGGATTGAGGAAAGACCACTGGTCATTGATCACCTTGGAGAGAGGAGTTTTAGCAAAGGGAATAGAATAGAATCCATACTTCTGGAAGCTAATGAGTGGATGGTGAGATAGTAAAAGACTACTGACTCTTTCAAGCTTGACAGTAAAAAGACAAGGACAGATAAAACACTACTTTGGTACAGACAATAATTTCACAGCTCAAGGATCAGTGATTTCAACAACGGAGGTGAACATACCTTGCACTGATATAGCCCCCAGCTTATGCTCTGACTAGAAAAATTCATCACCTTTTTCGTAACTTGTTCTGGTGTTGGCACTTGCTTGCTCCACCACGCTGGGGCTCACGATCTCCTTCTGACTTACTGAGGTGTGGCTTGCTGCTGGCTTGCTGGCATGCCTCCTGCCCTGGAATGTGCTCCCCTTTACCAAAGCAAAACAGATCTTTATTGCCGATCTTCCAAGTTTTCACCCTGCCTTTTTGCTGGAACCACTGTTCCAGGATTTGTTTTGGGGTGCTATTTTATGGTTGTTTGGATGTGAATATGGGAGAGTTACAGTGATTTACTGCTTACTCTGCCATCTGGCTCAGCTGATAGGGGTAACTTAGGAGCTGTATCTCTGTTAGGGCAGTTAGAAGGAGTATACTTATATATGGCTATGGGTATAAGTTAACTTTGATGTGATGATGAAAAAATAATTAAGGAGTGAAAGAGATTGTACTGAGGGAAAAGGAAAAGGGGAAGCAGAATGGGGTAAATTATGTCACATGAAAAGGCATTAAAAAGACCGATTACAGTAGAGGGAAAGAAGAGAGGGAGAGAGCATTGTCTGAGACTTACTCTCATTGGATTTGGTTCAAAGAGGGAATAACATACACACACAGTTGGGTAGAGAAATCTTTCTTACTCTCTGGGGAAGTAGGAAGGGAAAGGGGAAAGAAAAGGGGGGCTGATAAAAGGGAGGACTGAAGAGAGGACAGAAGTAGGAAGGGAAAGGGAAAAGAAAAAGGAGGGCTGATAGAAGACAGGGCAGATTCAGGGAGGAGGTGGTGAGAAGCAAAACAGTGGTGAGGAAGGGACAGGGTGAAAGAGAGAAAAACATTTTAAAAAGGGGGGGAAATAGGATGGAGGGAAATACACAGTTAGTAATTATAACTATGAATATGAATGGGAGTAATTCTCCCATAAAATAAAAGTGAATAGCAGAGTGGATTAAAAAACAGAATTCTACAATTTTCTACAAACACATTTGAGGAAGAGAGACACACATTGGCATTTCTATATATCACCAATAAAGCTCAGCAAGAAGAGATAGGGAGAGAAATTCCATTTAAAATACCTGTAGACAATATAAAATATATGGGAGTCTACTTGCCAAGACAAACTCAAAAACTGTTATAAACACAATTATAAAACACTTTCAGACACAAAGTCAGATCTAAACAATCAAAAAAATATCAATTGTTCGTGGGTAGCTTAAGCTATAATAAAAGTAACAATTCTATCTAAATTAATTTCCTTATTCAGTGCTTTACCAAACCACTAAAAATTATTTTTTAGAGCTAGAAAAAATAATAACAAAATTCATCTGGAAGAACAAAAAGAATATCAAGGGAATTAATGGAGAAAAACGCAAAGGAAGGTGATCTAGCAATACCAGATCTAAAACTCTATTATAAATCAGCAATCATCAAAACTGTTAGGTAATGGTAAGAAATAGAATGGTGGATGAGTAGAATAGATTAGGCACACAAGACACAGTAGTAAATGATTATAGTCATCTACTGTTTGATAAATCCAAAGACTTCAGCTTCTGGGATAAGAACTCACTTTTTGACAAAAACTGACGGGAAAACTAGAAAACAGAATGGCAGAAACTAAGTATAGAATAACATCTCACATCATATACCAAGGTAAGATCAAAATAAGTACATACTTTGGACATACAGGGTGATTCCATAAGTAAATTAGGAGAATAAGAAATAGTTTAACTGTCAGATCTATATAGAAGGGAAGAATTTATGACCAAACAAGAGAGTTTTATAAAATTCAAAATGGATAATTTTTATTACATTAAATTAAAAGTTTTTTGCACAAACAAAATCAGCACAACCAAGATTAGAAGGAAAGCAGAAAGATGGGAAACAATCTTTATAGCAAGTATTTCTGATAAAGGTCTCATTTCTCAAATATATAGAAAATTGAGGCAAACTTATAAGAATACAAGTCATTCTTCAATTGATAGTCAAAGGATATGAACAGGCAGTTTTCAGAAGAAGAAACTAAAGCTATCTGTAGTCATATGAAAAAATGTTCTAAATCACTATTGATTAAAGAAATGCACTTTAAAACAGCTCTGAGGTACCGCCACACCTACCAGATAGGCTAACATAACAGAAATCTAGGCATCTCCAGGAAAAACCTTTCCATAACCAACTTCAGAAACCTATTCAGGTGCTAATAGCCCCTCAAATGAGGGTTCTGATTTAAAACCCTCCTGCCTTTATTTAAGCTCATTTTGTCTTGGTCTGAACTCAGTGGAGATGGAGAGCAGCTGGTTACCATCCTCCATATAATTACATTTCTCTCCCAACAAAAAGCAGTGAGAACACATCAAATCCATCTGTGGCAAAGGCAAGCCAGGATAGGTTTAGCATACCCTGGGCACAAAGCAATGCCCCATGTATGCATTTAAGTCAGCCAGAAAATCCGGAGTTGCTTGGTCAGCTTGTTCACTGGTTGTTACACCAAGTTTGTATACGGCACATATGGCATCTCCAAGAGGATTATGGACCTCTACATGGGGAATCCATTGACTGGTAGGACCTTTGAAGTCAAAGTACACATCTTGACAAGACAAAATTTTCATCCACAGTTGGATAGCAACTTATTTTTAAAGTTTTTTCATGGAAAGAAATTGCAATACCTCTCCATGTAACTGAATCATTGAATGACAGAACGGAAAGAAAACTTAGAGATCTTTTTGTCCAGGGGTCCGGAAACTATGGCCCTTAGGCCACACCTAGCCTTTTTTTTCTATAGCCAAGAAGTTTAAAATGCTTTCTAAATTTTTATATGCAATAAAACAATTTTAACATTAAAAAAAATATATTGTTAGCTTGTTGCCCAAATTTAGCCCATAGCCAGTAGTTTGCTGTCCCTGTCTAACCACCTACACTTTAAAGATGGGTAAATCAACTCTCAAAGATTTAAAATTACTTGCCTAAAGTTATACAGCTTTCTGGCACTAGGTGGCATAATGCTTAAAGGGTGAGGCCTGAAGTCAGGAAGACTCTCTCCTTCCTAAGTTCAAATTCAGGCTTAGACACTTACTAGTTGGGCGACCCTGGGCAAGGCACTTACCCTGTTTGCCTCAGTTTGTTATCTGTAACATGAACAGGAGGAGGAAATGAGGTCACAAAGAGTCATTCACAATTAAAACAACTGAAAAGCAACAACAGCATATAGCCATCACAAGCCTGGTCAGAGCCATCACCCTTCTTCTCTTCCTACCATACTATAACACTTACTGTAGAAGAAAAGAAAGAGCAGCACCAAGGCCAGTTTTGCAGGTCAATTGCATTTGGTCTAGTGATTCTCCTAAACTATTGAGATTCTCAGTTTTGTATGCAATCCTTTTTTCTGTTTTATTATTTATGGAAATACTCATTTCATTTGATATTTGTTGTGTTCAGAATAACAAAAAAAAAAGGAACAAAATTTAATAGGAGACTACTGTAATGCTTTGAAAATATACTCTGCCCCCTAATAGGCTGAATGTAATCACATGAAGCCTGTGGTAGGAGGAGTTTGCTGAAGGGTGGCGCAGAACCCACAGGAAGCTGGGAGTCAGAGCAAGCTAGATGATTGGGAGGAGAGGATGCTTCCGAGGGAGACGGGCTTGTAAGTAAATATTGGTCTCGTATTGGTTTGTGGGAAGATTAAAGAGTACTGTGGCTCTCTGTGCTATTGTGGCTTATTAACTTCTTTGCAACTATACTGGAATCAGCTTACTGTTTTTGGAATTCGGTTTTCTGGTGTCTGAATAAATGTTTTGCTCCTATCTTCTATATGGAGAGTCTGTTATATTTTTTGATCAAGCACTATATCAATATATTTATAGTGATTGTGGGCACTGTGAATAGTTCATTGGTGCTACAACTGCTTCTAAGATTAAATTAACCATTGATTGCAGAGCTGTGACTTTATCCAATTATTCTGAAAAAGTAATTGGGAATTTTGCTAAGAAAGCAATGAAAATATCCATACCCTTTAGACCTGAAATTCCACTGCCAGGTGGAATAGTTCTCCCCAAGGAGAAGAGTGACAAAAATAAAGATCCAAGGAACACCAAAATAAACATAGCAACACTTTTTGTGATAGCAAAGAACTGGAAACAATTGAGGAACAGCTAAATAAGTTTTGTCATATGAATGTGATGGAATATTACTGTCTTATAACAAATGATGAATATGCTAAATACAGAGAAGCATGGGAAGACTTATGTGAACTAATGCAAAGTAAAGTGAGCCACACCAGGAAAACAATACACACAGTGACCAACAACAAAACATTTGGAACTGAATGCTCTGAAATGACAGCACCAAACTCGTTCCCAAAGAAGGAAAATGCAGAAGTAAAGATCTATGAGTGTGTCACACTCCATATTATCAACATACGAGGGAATGGGATTGGATGGTCTTCTGGTCCAGTTCTAGATCTATAGTCCTGTGTTTTAATGTCAAGCTTTCGGGGGAGGGGAACATATTGATTAGTTTTGTTGAATTTTTTTTTTTTATATGGAAGGGCTTTCTGTGAGGAGAGAAAAGGAAGGGGAGTCCATTGGAAAATGTAGGTGATGTAAAAATAAAAGATATTAATAAATTTTTTAAAAAGATAAATTAACTGTCTTAGGATACAGAAAAGCCACTCAGATTATAGAAGCTATATGAGATGATAGCCAAGTCGATGACTATCCAGTAGATAGCTTTTCATTTTCAATGTCATTTACCTTTAAAATTCTCATTTCTTTTTTAAAAAGTATTAACTCACGGGTACAAAAATAAACAGCCTTATTTTGATCATAAAAGGAGATAACAGCTGGAAAAGTCCTTTGAAAAGCAGAAAGAGTAACAAAAACAGAAGGCAGAGTTAAGTGTTGTGTTAAAGGGGCGGCTAGGTGGCTCAGTGAATACAGCACTGGCCTTGGAGTCAGGAGGAGCTGAGTTCAAGTCCCACTCAGACACTTAACACTTACTAGCTGTGAGACCTCGGGCAAGTCACTTAACCCCAATTGCCCTGCCTTCCCCCCTCCAAAAAGCAACCCCCCCAAAAAAAAAAAACCCAAAGTATTCTGTTAAAAATGTGATTGTGATAGAATACTATTGTGCTGTAAAAAACAATGAGCTCAGTGACTTGGAAAAATATGGAAGGACTTGCACAAAATAATAAAGAGCAAAATGAGCAGAACCAAGAGAACATTGTATACAGTCAACAGCAATATTGTTTTAAGAACTATATGGGACTGTGAAGGACATATGAAGAAAGACACCATCTGCATCCAGAAAAAAGAGCTAATAAATAGAAATATGTATAGAATAATTTTACATATACATACCTATTTGGATCCAACGGTATTCACCTCTAGGGTGGGGGTAGGGGAAAGGAAAGAAAAAAAGAAATTTACGTGATAATTTTGTATATTTAAAAGGAATAATAAGTTGTGCATAGTAGATTTGAGTTTCACATGCAATCATCTCTGTTATTGGACTGTTATGGAAAAGTTTATTTGATTCCATAAATTAAAAATAAAAATTTTAAAATATAATTGCTATTGTTGTTAGGTCACAGTCACTACTTCAACCTCACAAGCAGAGAAGATTAACACCCTAAAGCTATTTCATCAAAACTGGCCACTGCCATTGAGGCCATCTTTACAGTAACAGCAGTAATTTCACTGAGCTACCAGGCCATTTTTCCCTTCCTTCTTATGCAATTAGGCAAAGGCAGCCTGAATTTAAAAAGTAAGGGAATGAAGATCATACACTAAAAAGGTTGGCAGTGAAAGACACCTTGAGCAGCAAAGATTTTGTGGCCCCATACGCACCAAACTTATTTAATTAAATTATCTGGCTTCCCCCTGGTAATGAGAAAAGCTCATTCTCAAAGCTAAACTAGACCCCCAGAATTGTGGCAATTAAGAGATCTATTTTTACTTAATGTGAAGTACAAGGGCATTATAAAGTTAATTACCACTCCACTAGATAAGATAGTTTCTACTGTGACTCACCCAGTCAGATAGTAGCTGCCCCAGAGGTCTGGCTCCTCATGATTGAAGGAGATTCTTGAATGTTTTACAGGCATCTAAGGGACTCCTAAAGCCAAGTAGTTTCGGAAGGCTTGGAGGCAGCCAAAACTTTGATGAGACTAAGTGTGTAGAACCTGGTTTTATAGCTTTTTCATCATACTTCTACTCCTATTTGGGTTTGGGTCTTAATGCTAAAATTCTGTGAAGTTCATACTTTTTCGTTTGTAATTTAAATCATATTTGTGCCATCTCATCTGGCTCACCCACAGCCTATGCCAAGCATATAGGTGGCATCATTATCTATTTCCTGGTGCCTTCTGCTTGAAAGTACTGCCAGAATTAGGCTATGAGGACCTTCCTTGCTACCCCCAATCTTCTACCTATACTTTTCACCACCACTCCCTTGTCAGAGTCAGGTCTTCACCCTTATTTGCTGTGTCCCTATATGAGTCCCTGCACAGGATTTAGTCTGCCCACATTGACTAATAATAATAGCTAGCATTTATGTAGTAGTTTAAGGTTTACAAAGTACTTTATATATATTATCTCTTTTGATCCTCGCAATAATCCAAGGAAATAGGTGCTAATATTATGCCCATTTTGCAGATGAAAGATGAAAAGTTTCCAGTCATAAAACATATATTACAAATCATTGAAAAAGACATTTGGCATGCATGTATATTCTTAAAAATATTTTTTGAGATGATAAAGGCTAGATTATCACATAGTTCTCAGATGCTCTGTGTAAAGATCATCATTTCTACTGAAGTTTGTGGGACTTGCCATGATAACTTCCCAACTCTGCAAGTCATTTAAAACTTTTTTTTTACAGTAGCATTCATAAAGAATACATCCATAATGATCAATGACTACTGTATAAATAAAATAAAGCTATCTAAAAGTTGTATGGTTAAAACTACCATTCAAGCCAAAAGTCATTATCTTTATGAAAATAGTTTAATGTGGAAAGTAAACTGAGCAACTGAGGCTGCCATAGGTTAAGTGACTAGGCCAGGTTACACAACTGGTAAGTGTTTCAGGCAGGATATGAATTCAGGGGATGATGGACTGGACTTGCAAAATGACACATATATTTTCAGACAAAGTCAATGTATGGATTTGTTTTACTTGATTGCTTATTTGTCATGAGAGAGCTTTATGGGAAATACAGACGTGAATATGAGATTAGTGATAGCAAAAAAAGAGACAAAAAAAGGGTGTCAAGGAAACACTGAAAATACATAGACAAGAACAGTAGGAGGTTCATAAGGGAACATAGATACATAGAACAATGTTGGAGCTTCCTAGCTGAATTTAATATGTACATTTAAAGAAAAAAAAAAGTGGTACACAGTGGATCTCTGAGCAGCTGTGGGTACAGTAAATAGAGCGCTGGGCCTAGAGTCAGGACACCTAAGTTCAAATCTGGCCTCAGATACTTACTGCCTATGTGACTTGTGAACAAATTGCTTAACCCTGTTTGCCTCAGTTTCCTCATCTGTAAAATGAGCTGCCGAAGGAAATAACCAACTACTTTATCAAGAAAACTCCAAATGGGATCACGAAGCCTCAGACACAACTGAGATGACCAAACAACCACACATAAAGGATCTAAGGTATCAGATACAATCTTCTTTTTCATTTCTTTGAATAAGGGAACATTAGTATTGATATCTGTCCTATACACAATAATAAAAAAAAATTCTTTAAAAAAGCCACAGACATTAATCAAACAAGATGAAAAGGTGTTAGGATGGTTATGATCAGCACCCATGGTGAGAGTACCCACATTTGAGATTACACATCCATCCACGTAAGGTAATAGAATTCTTCTTCTGTATATAGGCTGATGTAGTTTCTACACAGTAAATTACCTTGGGAGATGGAGTTCTGAATCAAAAATCTATAGCTGTAAATAGCATTGTATCATTTGATACTTTAGAAGGACGACTTACAGATGGAGATGTACAATCAATTATAACGTACACCTCTCCTCAACATTTATAGAGTATCCACATTTTGCTTAGTACAAGAGACAAGGTCCTTATTCTCTAGAAGCTTGCATTCTTAAGAAAGAAAGTAGTGGACTCCAAAAAGAGGAATGTTGTACTCAAAGCAAGAGGCTGAAACAATTTCTTTTGGTGGATGTACTTAGAATGAACTGGATAACAGTAGCTTACACACACATACACACACACACACACACACACACACACACACACACACACACACACCCCACAAGATATGTATGCATGGATATGTGATATATGTGCATATTATATGTATATGTGTATATGTATGTATATGAATATGTATATACACATAAATTCATACACATACATACATTTGTGTGTTCACTCAATAACCCTTTATTAAATGCCTATTATGTATCAAGCATGGTGTTAGACATTGGGGATACAAAGACAAAAACTACATAATCCCTGCCTTCAAAGAGCTTACATTCTGTTAGGGCAGGGGCGGGGAACCTGCAGTCTAGAGGCCACATGTGGCCCTCTAGGTCCTCAAGTGTGTCCCTTTGACTGAATCCAAACTTCATGGAATTTGTTCTGTGAAATTTGGATTCAGTGAAAGGGCTGCACTGGAGGACCTAGAGGGCCACATGTGACCTCAAGGCCACAGGTTCCCTGCCACTGTTAGGGGAAAAGAAACAGGTAAGTAGATAAGTAAATACAAAATATTTACAAAGTACTGGGGGAGGGGTGGACTAACAATTAAGGGGATCAAGAAAGGCTTTAAGGAGGGAGAAGCACTTGAGCTACCTTGAAGAAAATTAACAGTTCTAAGAGACAGAAGTGAGGAGGAAGCATATTTCATTTGCCAATGGAAACTTGTGTACAGGCAAAGAGTGGGGAAATTGAATGAAAAATATAGGGAGCAGCAAGGAAGCACATTGATCAGGAACACAGAGAACATGAAGGGAAATAATGTGAAATCAGATAAGAAATATGGGTTAAGATCATGAAAGGCTTTAAATGTTAAACAGAAAACTTTTTAATTTATTCTAGAAACAATAGAGTCACAAAATTTCTTGAGCCAGGGAGTGACTGAAATGACACAGTCAATATTCCATTGAAATGAGCCAGGAGTCTATAAACAAATCATCACAAATTTGTTATGAATAAATTATCTTAAAGATATAAAGTAATACAACAAAATACTATGATATCCGGATGCCACATTAGAATTTTTACATCTATGTGAGGAAGTCACTACGTAATGTGAAGCCCTTGACTGGTTACCATCTTCCCTGATGATCAGTATTCCATATCCCTAGAGGAAACTAAAATAGGGAGGCCCTCAGTCCTGGATGCATAGTCTCTCTTAAGGGAGTCGTAGCCCAAATAATAATTTTGTGACCTTTGTGTTCTCTTGGTAGGTACTGCACGTCACACTTTGTGACACTGAAATGTTTTAAGGAATCCAAATCAATTCATTCCCTGCCTTCCTGAAGGCTACAGAGAGATAATGGATTACTATACTAAGTATAGATGCAACTAGGTAGCACAGTGTATAGACCACTGAACTTGGAATCAGGAAGACTCATCTTCCTGAGTTCAAATTCAGCCTCAGACATACTTAATAGCTGTGTGACTCTGGGCAAATCAGTTAACCTTATTTGCCTCAGTTCCTCATCTGCAACATGAGCTGGAGAAGGAAATGGCAAATCAATCCAGTATCTCTGGCAAGAAAACCCCAAAAGGGATCATGAGGAGTCAGACACAACTGAAATGACTGAAGGAAAATCAAAATATTCAGTATCCACTGAGGGAATGTAATATATGGGCTGTCCACTAGATAGTACTACGCTCTTGTCACCAGTCAAGTGGTCACTTCAAAGTCTCTCTGGGGCTCATGTAGGAGACTCTCCTACTCTGCTGCCACAAGCAGCTGAACAATTTTAAACCAATGCTGGTTGGATTCTGAATGTGGACTAAAGGAAATAATATTCAGTTATTTCCTAAATAGGAAATCTATGGTTCTTTAATTTGTTCTCACTCTTAAACAACCCTCTTATTCACAGGATATGGGCAAGCAACATACTATGCCAACATAGATTATTAGACATAGTAAAAATGAAAGATAAACTTAAGCTCTCTGGCATGACTCCCTCCATCCAACCATCTCCTACGCCTGCATCCCCTGCTGGGTACAGCCCTTAGGATTATTGTACTACATTGATCCCCAGATCATGGAGGGGAAATAAGGGAAACGTGTATTTTTGTTCAGGACTGAATGTGGGAGTATAAACAGGCAAAGCCCAGAAAGCACAAGGAAAGAAGTCCTTATACCCACTCCTGGCTCACCAATGCACTGGTCTTTAGATTAAGCTGATGGGCTGTAGCATACAGGACTTCCTATTGACCTTGACTCTACCTCTGTTCCTGGTCTAACCAACATCTTCAACACTGATCTCTGGTCTCAACTGCCACACGTGAAAACTCAAGTTATAGGCACTCATGCCACCCAGAAGTCTGGTCCAGTAGTGTTAATAGTTCTTTTGATGCTAGACCCAGGGCGTAAAAATAGAAATGCTAGCTGAGAAATCTTATAGGACAGAAGAGCAAGTTCCACTGTATGCCACCAAGACTTGCCCAAATGGTAGACAAGAAACTTCATTCCAAATGCAGCATTTCTTTGTTCCCTACACCCTAAATGACAGGCTAGAAAACCTCCTCAAGGGCAAAGGCAAAGGAAAGAAAGAACCTAGGTTCTATGTGACCTCAACATACCTCATCACTTCCTTATGTCTCACACATAGGGTATCCCAAAAGTCTTGCTGCAGTTTTAAGCTATTAAAGCTTAGGGCTTTCAATTTTCCAAAGTGCTTTTACATTTTTTTTTATTTGAATCTCACCAACAACCCTGTAAAGTAGGTAACAACAATTATCATTTTACAAGTCAAGAAACTGAGGCACATAGAAGCTCACAGAATCAGAGAGCCAAAGCTAGAAGGGATTCAAGAGATCACCAAACACAACCTCCCTCTTTTTACAGAAGAGAAATTGAGGGCCAGAGGGGTTAAGTGACTTACCCAGTATCACACAGGTAGTAAGTGTCACTTGACCATGTCAAGAAATCGTCAGTTAAGGAACTGCAAAATATATTAAGTACAGTCAAAGCTCAACATTGGCACATTAAACTTTCACAACTTCAAGCATTTGCATGATTTTATTGGTAGCCTCATTTTCACTCTCATATTGGCAACTGTGCATGTTCTATAAGCACAAAGATAAAATTATGCACAGTGGGGGGGGGGGGGGAATTATGCCACTTACAGTTTCCAAACTTGAAAGGTGGCTTGGCATAATTGGCCAGCTGGCTAGAGATATAGAGATTGCCAAACCCATCATATATTGCAGCCCCAAAGTTAAACATCAAACTCGCCTCTGCTATACTCCCATACTCCAAGACCTTTAAGGTTCTTAAACAGTCAATGAAGCAGATGTCGCTGATGGATTATTTCAAGCTGGTGAATCCTTTATGATGTCTAATGCCATCTGCCAGTTGTGAAGGACAGAGTGTCAGAGGTGATGTGGAGACCTCAGTCTTGGAATCTTCTGACAGCAACAACTAAAGTCCCAGTAACCTCTTCCTTGGTTTTCAGAGGCTAGCCAAGGTAGAGAGGTTTACAGCAGCATGGTATACATACAGTACAATGCCCTCCCATAAGATTCAGGTTAAAAAAATGTTTTAGTTTTAATAATTTTATTTGCTATACAGCATTTATGGTACTAGGGATTTCACGTGTTACAAAAAGTGAATATCGTCGAAAAGTAATTTTTTTTTAGATATTAACATCAAAGGACGCAGAATTCTAAAAAATTACTAACAAGAAAAAATGTTTTACATGTTACCATTTTATTTTGTGTACTAAATGTTGTGGATTATTTCATAGTTACTGTGTTAGAAAAATGCATATTATTAGAATTAATATTTTCTTATAAAGAATTGTATTCATAAAAAGTGTATTTTCAGCAACCTCTGGCAAAAGATTACCATTTTTATTGGTCACAGGAACCTAACCCACAGGTTCAATGTGTTAACATTTGTGTTTTTTATTTTCATGACATTTTCTCTAGGAACATTACCCCATGAAAGTTGAGGATTGACTGTACTTGGGCTTCTATCTACCAAAATATACATACACAAGAACTCTATGATTACAACTACAAAATACAAAAAACATAGACCTAAATATTGAAGAAATATCAACTGCTCATCTGTATGATCATAATAATAAAAATCACAATAAATTATCTAAATTAACATAGCACTAACTGCCTAAATTATTTTACTTATCCAAAGCTAAAACAATCAAATTACCTAAAGTTTACCTTATAGAATTATGAAAAAATATAACAATTCATCTGGAGGAACAAAAGGTTAAACATCTCAAAGGAAATATTAAAAAATGGTAGGAAGGAAGAGAGCCTACCTGAACCAGATCTTAAACTATTCTACAAAGCAGTGATCATCAAAACAAAGTTGTATTGGTTAAAAATAGAGCAGTTAGGAGTTGGCCCGGCCCCACTGTGACACTGTGGCTACTTCTACCCCAGTAGTGACAGAGAATATTTCAAAAAGTGAGAAGATTGCTCCTAGAAGCAGGTGTATGTGTGAAAGTGAAATCAGGGAGGACATAATAACAGGTCTTCAAACAGCATTTGACACAAAAGGCCTGGGTCATTGCTGAAGGTGGTCCAAGAGTGATTAGGGAAGATATCATGGAGTAGCAGACCCTTAACCTCAACAGTCATCCTGAAAATATTGTCCATGACGAAGAAGCAAAGAAACCCAAACGAACGATCACTGGTGCCAACAACATGTTTGAAGATGGCCATTTACTCAGAAACAACGAAAATAGTAGATAACAAGGTAATTGAATCAAAAGCTCTAGAAATATGATCTTGATAAGCAGCTGCATTATCAGGAAAGGTTGCAACCTGAACACCTTCAAAATTAACCCTGGGAACACAGTCATCTTCTGTGGCACAGCCTGCCTTTGTGGGGTTCATGTGGAAAGATCACAGTCCCAAATCCTTCACTTGGATTTCCTGACAAAAATTCTACTAAGCAACCACCACCTAAAGAAAGCCAGAAAAGAAACTACAGCTCCTGCCACTACCTGAGCAGTGGGCTCCTGAGTTCAAGTGTGTGCTATGTGTCAACCCAAATGAATTCTACTTCATGGGATGAAATGAAGAGGAAAGTCATAGCTTGCCCTTTATCTTAACTGCTATTTATAATTTAAAACTCTTATTTCTTTGATATTTTCTCATACCATCATCCCTGTAACAATGACATTCTATGATAGGTAACTTGTTTTTTGCTAGAACTTTAAAATCTTAGCCACTGATTCCAGATATGAAGAAGGAAAGAAAAATGAAATTATGTGTTTCTTCCTTTACTAAATAAAAATGTCCTAATGGGGAAAAAAGTAAAGGGGTAAAAACAGTGGGATAGATTAAGCATACAACCTATGGAAACAAACAAAACTAGTAGCCCAATATTACATAAATCCAAGATATCAGGTACTGGGGACTCACTATTCAATTAAAAAAATGTTGATAAAACTGAAAAACAGTCTAGCAGAAATTAAGTTTAGATCATATAAGAATACCACATATCAAGATAAACTCCACATGGGTACATGACTCAAATATCATATAAATAAATTAGGGGAACAAAGAAGAAATTATCTTTCCAATCTATAATTAGAGGATACATTCATTGCCAAAAAAAAAAGGAATAGAGAGGGTCTGAAAAGTTAAAATGAAATATTTTGAAAATATAAAATGTAAAAGTTTTTGTACAAACAAAACCAATGCAGTTAAATTAGAAGGAAGAGAGTTAACAGTGGGAAAAAATCTTTGCACAAATTTCTCTGATAAAGGTTTCATTTTATATATATATATATATATATATATATATATATGTGTGTGTGTGTGTGTGTGTGTGTGTGTGTGTGTGTGTGTATATATATATGTATATATATATATATATATATATATATACATATATATATACACATAAATATGGAAATGATTCAAATAGAGGTAGCTAGATTGTCACAGTGTAATGCTGGGCCTGGAGACAGGAAGACCTGAGTTCAAATCTTGACAGACACTGTGTGATTCTGTGTGACCACCATCTACCTCAGTTTCTTCATCTGTAAAGTGAGGATAATAATAGTGCCTACCTCTGAGGGTTTTTGTGAATATAAAATGAGATAATATTTGTAAAACATCTTGAAAATCTTAAAGCACCATACACATACTAGATACTGTTTTTGTTGTTAATAAGAAGAATAAAAGTCACTTCCCAATTGATAAATGGTCAAAGGATATCCATAGGGAGTTTTTAAAGGAAAAAAATCCAAGCTATCTCTAGCCATACGGAAAAAAATTACTAATATTTAGAATTACTAGTTATTAGAATTATAGACTAATTATATAGAATTCTAATTAGAATTGCTAATAATTAGAGAAATGAACATTAAAGCACCTCTGAAGTTCCACTTCACACCCAGTAGTTTGGCAAAGCTGACAAAAAAAGGAAAATGACAAATGTTGCAGAAGAAAAGCCTTCAGAAAAGCAAGAACATTCACGCAGCACTTTTGGAGCTATGAATTTATGCAGCCACCCCAGAAAGCAAATTGGAATTATGCCCCAAAAGTTACTAAACTGGCCACACCTTTTGATCCAGCAATACCTCTATGAGTCCTAGGGCCCCAAAAAGATCAAAAAGAGAGAAATGACCCATACATACAAAAATATTAAATCAACTCTTTTTGTGATGCCAAAGAACTAGAAACTAAAGGAGCGTCCATCGATTGATGAATGGAAGAATAAGTTACGGTATATGAATGTAATGTATATGAATATTTGGGATATGAATTATTGTGCCATAAGAAATCGTGAAAGGGACCATCTCAAAGAAACCTGGAAAGACCTAAGTAAATTGTTGCAGAGTGAAACTAGTAGAACCAGAACAATTTATACAATAGCAACATTGTAAAGACAAAACAACTTTGAAAAACTTTAAAACTATGGTCAATAGAGTGCCAAATCTCTGTTCCAGGGGATCTAAAATAAAGCATGCTGCCTACCTCCTGAAAAGAGAAGTAATGGTCCCAAGATGCAGAATGAGGAACCAGTTTGGGACATAGGCAAGGTAAGCATTTTCTTTCTATGCACATTTTTGTTTTTTAATGAGGAAGAGGTGAAAGGGAGGTTAAAAATCCTTGTTGATTTAATTTTTTTTTTCATTTTAAAAGATCTCATAAGTGTCTACCATAGATTTCAAGCCCGGGTTTTCCTGATTGGAAGTCCTTTACCTACTATGTCATGCTGACCTCAAATGCTATCAGTTTAAGGACTAAGCAGCCTAGAAACTCAGGGAGCCCTCTTGAAATCCAGGAACTAAGAGGCCAAAAATCCAATTGTTCCAGTACTCCAAAGGGAGAAAAATAGCTTTGGGGTACCCTATCAATAAGACCCAGATTTGGGGTCTACATAATCCCATGAGAGCTCCTCTTACCTCAGAGGGACTCACAAACCACACAAACACAAAGGCTAAGACGACTTATTGACTATTGTCTCATAAAGTTCTATCATAGTTATAACTGAATTAGCCTTCATTATAAAAGTAAGCCATCTCCCTTGTGGATCACAGAGAGAGGGTTGCCTGCTCTCCCTAAAAGAGAAGAGCCCTTACAGGATTTGGTTGACATTTGGATACCCCACCCTCTATTGGCTAATTAACTCTTGGCTAGAATGTCCCCTTCAGGGGTCAGAAGACATTCAAAGAGAGGAAGAATTTCTTCCAGCTACCCATTAGCCAAATTCTGATAGAATTCACAGCAGTAAAAGTTTTGCTTCTCTGGATCCTCACAGCACAATTTTTTTTTCCCTTGAAGTAAAAGGAAAATTACAATTGCATTAAGCAGTGATTGAAAACAATTGAAGTCAACTGAGAAGGTATTTTACTGATTCTATGCTGTTTCTTTGTTACTAACTTATTTGTTATTGCTACTAAAATTGAAGAACATTGTATCATGGCTTAAATTTGTTATGCAAATATTACTGATTAGACAGTACCTAATATTTATGCTATTTTGATCAAGAGTCCTATTTTTATAGAGGAAGTATAATTGGAATTATTCTCTTCCTCCTCAGAACTCTAACAGTGCTCTTTATCTTTCTAGTGGTATTTATCATACACTGTCTTGTGTTAAAATTATGTATGTATATGCTATCAAGTCATGCTGGATGACTTCAAGGAGTTTATCATCCAGAAAGAGAATTTTTTAATTTTTTGGATACTTAATTTTTTTATTCTGAACTTTACAAATGCCAAATAAAATGAACCCTTCTAGAACAGAAATAGAAAATGGTATATGAAACCGCAACTCTCTGTTACATATAACTTGCTTTTCTATTTAAATAAAAATAAATTTTACATTGCCCATCTTATTCTTCTCTATATCACTCACCACAGTGTTTCACCTACAGTTGACACACAAAACAATCAGTGAAAGAATAAATGGATGAATGAACATTGGCCACAGATAACATGATTCCTGACAAACTTCCATGGTTTGAAAAAAATGGCAGGCCCCTAGTTATGATTTGTACAAACTGATTTGTTCTCTACTTGTTTCAATGATTGTGAATATTGTTGGAATTTGCATATTATTCCCTTTTTTCTTCCTAAGATTTAACCAACTGAGAGGTAGCACAGTGGTATGGAGTGGAAAGAATGTCGAACCTGGGTTTGAATCCTGCCTCAGACACTGACCAAGTAAACTTGGTCAAGTTAACCCAGACCAGTTTCCCCATTTATAAAATGAGAGAGTTGGACTCAATGACCTCTCAGGTCCTTTTCATCTCTAGGTCTATAACCTTATAAGATTCCTCTTTTAATCAGAGGATCCTTAGTCTGTCATTTACTATAGCATGAGACAATAGAGACAGCACAGACTCTGGAGTCCAAGGACTTGGATTCAAACCCTACTTACGATGCTTACTACCCACGTGGCCTTCCACCAGTCACTTCAGTTCTCTGTTCTTCCATATTCCCATCTGTAAAATGATGGAGTTGGTCTAGATAGGCCTTCCCTGTTCATTCTGAAAGGATGGTCCTATGATCCAGGTTAATTTGCCCAAATATGTTATTTTCACCCAACTAGATCACAGCAACAACTCAAAGGGAAATATTTTAAAAGAAATCATCACCCAGCAGAAAAAATAACCAAAAATCTTCAGTAGCCTTTCAGTGAGAATGAAGAAAGGTAATCCTCTAAGAAATAGTGGATCTCATCTATAAATCTTTGCTTTTATCCTAGTGAAATCAGCATAGCAGATATCCTCTCCCTCCTCCCACCCCAACAGAACATATTTTCCCCTCTTGGAACTCATTAATTGAAACAGCTGTTTGTTTTCAGCCTACTGATATACTCTCAGCTCAGGCTGGGTGACCACTTTGGAAGTAAAATGAATATTCTTACAACATGCACTAGGTGAACACCTGGGAATATGACAGTAGATGTGGAAGTTTTTTTTTTAACTCTTTCAAGTTAGGAATCAGGATTTTTGAGTGAAAGGTCAGCTGCTGGCAGTGGTTCATTAAAACTCACTCGTATGGAAAGATGAATGACTCTCATTTGTGTCAAAGAAATAACTTCATGCTTGCTTGGCTAAGACCATGTGCTGTCTGTGGATAAAATATGGCCAGCTGAATTCTACAAAAAGATGTGTGACAGCATTCATCTCATAGACTTTGCAATTACACTGATTTGTGCTTATTTTGAAAGTTAAGCATGGCCTTCTGAGCACATATACTTTGCTGATAGAATCTTTGGAGGAGGGGGAGAGAGGGAAAAAGTCTCAATTTTTTATCATTACATGAGTATTTCAACCGAATCAAGATAAAACTGGTATCAAGGTCACATGTCTCTCCAACTTTAGCTCTTTACTTTCAAAGCCAGATGTAATTCTTCAGTTGATTTTACATCTGCATCCCAGATCTGCCTTACCCAGGAGCCCTTACTATGAAAATAAGTATAGATCACTTCCTCTTTGTTGGTTCAATAACCAGCCTGTCAGCATTACTAGAGAGGCAAGAAAACCCATAGCACAGACACCTCAGTCATCACCACATAGTAAAAGCTATACCTACTTTAAATGAGATATTTGCAAAGTATTTGCACACAGTAGGCACCTAATAAATGCTTGAGCCCTCT
>CM053588.1:261677578-261713167 GCA_028646515.1 Pseudochirops corinnae | reverse complement strand
GGGGAGAGAGGAGGGAGGAAGGGAGCAGGAGGGAGGGGGAGAGAGAGAGAGAGAGATTGAGATTGGCAAAAGCATCAGGCAGAGCTCTTGAAAGTCCTTGTGCAAGTGCAAAAAAGTAATTAAATTCAACTAATCCATAATACATTATTTCACCTCAGATATTAACTCCTTTTCATGTTCCTCAGATGTTAGCCTCCTTTAACATGCCTAAGTATTTTTTCCCTTGTTTAATCTTCCTGAGACCCTTTGTCTGGATCTCTCCTTTACCCCGTCACACTTTCATACTATGTCTACCGTTGAATGTATTTATCTCCTTGAGGACAGAGACTATTCTGGTTTTTAGTTTGTTTTTGAACTTCTATCTTCCACCAGGTTGCAACGACAAAGATTCTTCCAGTGACTATTACAAGATAACAGATTATCTCAGCCATCCACATCAGATTCCTGTTCCCTATTTCTGCTAGCATATCTGTAATGCTCCCTCAAGGCCCTGTCCTGGGGAACTTTTATATTCTTTAAGGGTTCTTACCCTGGGGTCTGTTTACTAAAAAAAAAAAATGACTCTCTCTTTATAATTAGATCCCGTTGTAATACTATGTATTTTAATGATCTAAAACATTCTGAAGAGTCGAAGGCTTCCCCAGATTCCTAGCGGGATCCATCACCAAAAAAAAAAAAAAATTAAAAAAAAGTTGATAATTCCTACATACTCTTACTTTAGGTTTTAATTGTCATATCCATCCTATGAAGGGGTTTTTTTAAAAGTATTATTTATTAACGCACTCCCTTATTCTTCAATATAAGAGTTATAGTGAACTGAATTTCCTTAGTAGCGCTGGGAAAGCTGAACTGATTTCTAAGCTCTAGTTTTTCCTCTTCTTAAAATTTTTTTTTTTTACTGCATTTTGTTTTAACTTCCACTAACCTAAACAAGTATTCAAATATATGAACAAGAACCAAAGAAAGATAGTAAGAGAAAATGTATAATCAAGAACAAAAATCGAAATAACTAGTAAAAAACCTAAACAAAACCCAAATAGATTAAATAAAGGCACAGAAAAGTGATTGTGAATGATGTCGTTCTTTGGTAGTGCTTTGCTCACTCAGCATTGCTTAATAAATATATGTGCACAGTTCTTTGAAGTCTTAATGCTTAGACTTTCTTACAGTGAAATGATATTCCATTAATTTCATTCCTTTTTTTTTTTTTTTTTTTTGCTTTCTGCTGGGGGACAGTCAGGGCAATTGGAGTTAAATGACTTGCCCAAGGTCACGTGGCTAGTGTTAAGTGTCTAAGGCTGTATTCAAACTCAGGTCCTCCTGACTCCAGGGCCTGTGCTCTATTCACTGCAACACCTACCCACCCTCTACTATTCCATTAATTTCATATCACAGCTTAGCCATTTCTCAATTCTTGAGCACATCATTTGTTTTTAATTTTGCTACTACACGTAGTGTTACCGTGAATAGTGTACAGATGTGTTTTATCTTCCTAGCGCTTACCTTCTTAGTTGAATCAATCAGTTAACAATAATTAATTAAACATTTACTATGTGTCAAGCACTGTTCTAATCACAGGGAATACAGATATAAGCAAAAAGAGCCCTGCCTTCAAAGAGCTTATATTCTAATGTAGAAGACCACACATAAAAAGAAGCTGAAAAGGGGTATAGAGAGAAAGGGGGCAGGGAAGGTGATGGAGAAGTCCAGAGTAATCCAGCCTGATGGGAAATGAAGAGGTGGCTGGATTGGGCACCCTCCTTAAATGGAAGTTCTGGGAGGAGCCCTCTAATGTGAAGGAGGTCCTCAGGTCAGAAGGTACTTCCAAGGTATAAATTTCAGGGCTGAAGTGATTTTCAAAGATAAAGATTTCTGAGCCATTTCTGAGAAGACCAGAAGCATGCAATTTGGTGGGGAAAAAAGTTATACCTTAGGGTATAAACCTTTTAAGTGGAATTATTGGGTCAGAGGATATGAATAGTTATGTGTGGGCTTAGTTTTTTATGGAGACTTGGAAAACTTCCACTAAAAAGTAGATTTTCACAGCACTTGAAGGGACAAGATGAGGAATATGCTTTATAGTAGCTGATTGTTGGTTTCTACAGGGTAGGTGTATGAGTCTTTGCTACCAATCTCTGGAGTCCAATGACTGGCAGTCTTTAATCTCCAGATTGTACCCCAGGTATCCCTAAACAACTTGGGATACCAGTCATGTGGATATAGTTGGTCTCCATCTTGAAGTTATTTTCAACAGTAAGATTAGTTGTACTTCTGGGAAATAAGATATACAGGTACGAGGGTATAGAAACCCAGATTGCCCTACTAGAAAGTTAGGGGGGCGAAGGGGGAGGATACAAGAGAGAACAGATTAGGGGAAGGGGTATGCAGTAGGCTCGCTATTTTGAGGTGGGGGTAGGGGAAAGATGGGGAGAAAAAAAATTGTAACTTAAAATCTTGTGGAAATGAATGTTGAAAACTAAAAATTAAAAAAAAAGATGCATTTTTTCTTTGAAGGAATATCCCTTTTTATTATGCTGAGTTCTTGGTTTTCATCATTTGCAGAGAATTCAAAGAGGAGGTCAAAAATCATTTGGGAAAAGCTTGTATTTTTTAATGTATATTATCTCATTACTTACACAGGCATCACTTCAAAATGTCAAGGAACCTGAAGCCTATGAAAGGACAATTGTGGTTTCTAATGTTCCTGTTGGAAATGTTAATGATGAAGCCATGGCAGATATTCTGAAGAATTATTTCCAGAAGGTTAATGACAAAGATGGAGAAGTAGAGAATGTGACATATCCAACCAAAGTGGAAGGTGTTGCCTTTGTGACATTCAAGGAGATAAAAGGTATTTCAAGATTTATTTCTTCCAAATTAAAAAAAAATATTCACAACAAAATGAGAAATCTGGATTTGGTAAATCATTGATAATTTTCCTCTTTTATATAATTGCTTAAATTAACTCAGAGAGAATACCAAAGAGGGGAAGCTAGATGACACAGTGAATAGAGCATCAGGGCTGGAGTCAAGAGTACCTGAGTTCAAATTCAGCCTTAAATACTTGACACACATAGTAGCTGTGTGACCTTGGGCAAGTCACTTACCCCCAATTACTTTGCCTTCCCCCACCAAAAAAAATATCAAAAAAATATGATTCAACCTGGGAGATGGAGAATAAAAATATTTAATCAGGAAATGGAAACCCAAGGTAAGTGAGGAGATAGTAAGATAGAACCTAGTTACTTCTGATAAATTCATGTCACCGGGTTCTTATGAGCTGCATGATAGGATACAGAAATAACCCAGTGGTCTTTAAAAATTTTTAGGAGTCCTATTAGTTTGTGTGTATGGCAAGTTCAACATAACTTGGAACAACAGGGTGAGTAGTTAAAGCAACACTGGAATAAACTACCTTAATTTATAAAAGCAAAATATTCAGAATGAAGTTAAAAGTGCTAATTCTGTCCTGGTCAAACCCAGCATGTCAGGTATGAATGCCCTGTATAAGGAATTTGAACCCAGGTCCTCTGCTTCTAAATCCAGTGCTATTTCCACTGTACTGCACTGCCTTCCGCACATATCTAAGCTGTTGCCATATATCGTCATTTACATTTTCACAACATTTCCAGATCCACACAGCCGTGAATAAGTTCTCATCCCATATCCCTGGGACATTTAGAACAGCCTTCTAATCTTTCAACCTCAAGTTTCACCCCACTCCCTTATTCCTGCTAATTGTGAAAAAATGATTTTCCTAAAGAGCAGACCCAATCACATCATTCTTCTGCTCAATAAAATTCACTGTCTCGTGAGTGCCACGAGGGCAGGGACTGTCCTTTGCCTCCTTTTGTATCCTCAGTGCTGGGCACATAGGCACTTAATAAATGTTGATGGATTGATTTAATGGATTTTTATTTTCTCTAGGCCCAAATCTAAACTCTTCTGTTTGGCATTTGTAATTCTGGCCCCACCTGTCTCCACACACACTCTACGGTTCAGTCAAATTGACCGTCTTTTCTATCTATATGTCTTTTTCCTTGTTTGTCCTCCATACTTGGAATTCACTCTCTCCTCAACTTCTTATCTTAGAATCCCTATTTTCCTTCAAGACTCAGCTCAAGTGACAACCTTTTACATGGAGCCTTTTTTCATACTCAAAGCTCGTAGTGCCCTCCGCCCCAAACACCTTATATTTTTTTAAATATACATGTATATGCATATATTGTCACCACTGCAGACTGTAAGCTTATTAGGGTCAGAGGCTGTTATGTTTTTGTCACTGTATCTCACCTGCCTGTCCCAATACCCGGCACAGGACATGTGCTTAACAAATGTACATTAATTGATTACAAGACCTTTTCAATTCTGAGATCCTGTGATTTTATGAAAGAAAAACAGCTTTTCATTTGGGATGGGAAGATATACTTCAGTACTAACAGAAGTTTATTCTTTAAAGCGAGATTTTCCATATAGAGCATCCTTTTGGAAATGAGACTGCAAGTTTTACAAAATTGCTAGAAGTAATGAATGTTTAGATTAGATGTTTACTTTTGAGTGAAAAGTTGAAAACTCACAAAAACAGGTGAGAGAATCTATTTATTTTTTCCTACTTAGGTGTTGAGAACGTTCTTAAAAAGAAGAAACATAATCTAACAGTGGAGGGACTACATCCAACTTCTCTTACTGTATCTCATTTTAGTGAAAACGTGAGTATGTGCCTTGTGCTAAGTATATTCCTCAAATTCCATCGACTCCATGAAGCCTTTCATGGTGTGGACAAGCCCACAGCAAAAACTCACTTTTCTTTCCCCTCAAACTCTCCCTTTCGTACTTCCCCAGTTCTGTCCATGCCACCACCATCTTCCCAGCCATCTCGTCTTGTCACCTTTGTATCATCCTTGTCTGGTCCCTTGCCCTCATTCCATATATCTAATGTGTTCCTAAGTCCTATCATTTCTACCTTCACAGCATCTCTCATATATTCCCCCTCCTCTCCACTAATACAGTCACCACCCTGGGGCACTTGTTTATCACCTTTCTCTGTTATTGCAGTAATCGGCTTATTGTTCCCTGCCTCAAATCTCTCATTCCAATCCATTCGCTATTAAGGTTTGACCATGTTCTTCCCCCACTCCCTTCACTCAATAAACTCCAATGGCTCTCTTTTACTTTTAGGATCAAAGACAAAATGTGATGTTTGGTATTTAAAACCCTTCACAACTTTGCCCTTTCCTGTCTTTCTGGTATTATATTGTACTCGCTTTTTTGTACTCTACAGTGAATGACCCTGGCCTTCTCCCTTTCTCAGTTCTCTTTGTCTTTTTATTTGCTAATCCCATGCTTGGAATAGTTTCACTCCCTACCTCCACACACTGGCATCCCTGGCTTCCTTCAAGGCTCAGCTCAAATCCTGCCTTTTGCAGGAGACCTTTCCAGGTACCCCCATACCTCCTCCTCCTTCTTCTCCTTCCACAGTGGGTAGTGCCTTTCCTCTGATGCTACCTTCTAGCTACTCTCTCTCTTTATCTTGTATATGCCTAGTTTATTTGTCTGTTGTCTTCCCCATTAGAATGTAAGCTCCCTGAGGGGAAGGATCCTGTTTTGCCATTCTCCTTATCCCCTTCACTAAGCACAGTGCATGGCACTTATAAAATGCTTAATAAATGCTTGTTGATTGACTGACAATCCACACAGCCCACATTCATGTAAGGGGAAAAGTTTATACAGAATACAGATTTTCAGCCTTTAAAAATTTGGTTTATACCTCTGAGATATTGTCATACGTGTTTTCCATTTATATCGGTTAATTAAAATATGTAAATATTTGGGTGGGGGGAAGAAGGCCACTTCTGGCATAAGGTGATATTTTGGAAAAGGCTCAGAGGATTTGGATAAATACAAGATGGGGGCTTTGAGCAAGAATTCCTATAACAAGAAGAGGTGAACAAGAGCATAGGAGGAATTAAGGAAAACAGTCTTCAAAGGCAGTTTGATTTAAAAAATGGATTCAGAATTTTGGCCTTGGTATACAGTGTGATAGGAGAATAGAAGCAGGAAGTGAGATAGGAGTGTGATTGCATCACTTTGAATACAGCTCTTCTGAACACTTCCTTCTCTTTCAATTTCTTTCCTTTCAAACTTCAGGTCATTCGTTGTATTTTTGTCCACCTTGATTTATCCATTTTTGGAAAGGAAGTTATTCTAGAAAATCTGGTGACAGAACTTAAGGAGAAAATTCCGTCCTTGAAATTCTACCTTGTGGAGCCCAATGGAAGGGTCATTGTTAAAGGGTCATTTTTAGCAATCAAGAAGCTAAAGGAATTTCTGTTGTTGAGGGCCAGTTCTCTCCATGGAAACAACACAAATTGTGTTGATCTGAGAAACAGGAAGAAAAAGGAAATCTCTTCAGAATGGAACGCATCAGTCCAGTCCTCGATGCCGAAAACTACTGGAAATGAACAGATAATTGTCCTTGATACAGATGTGTTTAAGTACATGAAGCTTGGTAACCAAATGTATGAAAAGATTTTAAAAGACTTTAATGTCTTGAGTCAGGAGGTAGTTAATGATGAAGTCACCACCATATGTTTAAGAGGTGCTCAGAATGATTCTCATTCTGATCACTTGAAAAAGGTGAAGGAATTAATTGAGGAATTTTCATACACTCTTTCCCTTGAGCTTCGAAAGGAGACAATATCTTTGGAAGGAAAGGCTATGAATGAAAGCAATCAGATTTTGTTGGCATGCGAAGTGTTGAAGGCGCAGTATCCCCAGATTCTGATAGAATGCAATTCGAAGCATATTGACATCATAGGGAATGCTAGTGATACTTACCAGTTCAAAAAACTTGTCCTGAAGGCTGCAGGGAAGAAAGGTAACTTCAGAAACCACAATGACACTAGCTAAAATGTCCAAGAACTCTCAAATCTTTCCACGTACCCAGTAATTTCTTAGGAAAAGGTAGATTTAAATCTATCCTTTAGAACATCTAGATGGTCATCATTATGCTTATGTCAGTGTAGTAAACATGTAAAAAACATGGATTGCTTCCAAATAGAATGCCAACACAAACCATGTAAGATTGAGACTTAGAGATACTTTAAAATCAGATCACCATTAATTAACAAATATCCACTGTAGTTAGATTGCTTGATAGCTGAACATTATTTGTAATTTTGGGCATGCTATTCTTCAATTTCCTCCCTAGGACTCGTTGTTGTTGTTTTAAATAGATTTCTATAGAAATCTTTTGTTTTTATATTGCTTACATTTCTTCCTTTTCCTTCCCGTTGCCCTCTTCCAGAGAGCCATCCTTATGACAAAGAGAAAAAAGTAAAAAAGGTGAGAAAAAAAATCAGCAAAACCAGTCAACATATTGGAAAAATATGACATTGAATGCATTATTTTGAACACATGACAACTACCACCTCAGCCCTTAGAAAGGCTGGTGAGGTGTCCTGTCAAATTTTGTCTTTGGTGACAAGTTTCATCATTACAATTTCTTGACATTCAGTTTTGATTGTTCTATTTACGTGTTGTAGACTTGGTGTTTGTTGTTTTTCTGGCTCTGTATTTCACTTTGCTTCAATTCCTGTAAGTCTTTCCCTGATTCTCTGTAGTCATTAAGTTCATAACTTTTGGATAGCACACTAATATTCCATTTTATATGTCCAAATTTGTTTATCCATTTTGCAGATGCTGAGTATCAACTGTGTTTCTAGTTCTTTGTTGAAATAAAAAAGTGAAGTGCTGATATAGGTATTTTGATGTCTATGGAGTCTTTCTTTTATGTCAATGACCTTACCCCATAAATCTTAAGTAAAAAGTGGTTTTCTTGCAGTTGCTATATATAGTACTTTTGTTTAATTTCTTATTGTCTGATAAAATTGTTAAAGATGAAGGATTTGAAATAGAAAGATTATTGAGAAGCTGTTTCCCGCTAATGAGCCTTCTCCTCTTACCTCTGGGACCTTCTATGAAAATCCTTTATATGGTTTGTAAAGCTCTTTATAACACGGCCCCCTCCAACCTTCCCAGTTTTCTTACTTCTCGCACTCTTCCCCTCCACCTCCCACATACTCCATGATCCAGTGACATTAGCTTAGTTATTCCTTGAATAAGACATCCATCTTCCAATGCTAGGCAGTTTCACTGACTTTCCCCCATGCCTGTAACTCTTCCCCTCTCCTCATATCTTCCTCATAGCTTCCATGATTTCCTTCACGTTTCAGCTGAAATTCTACTTTTTGCAAGAAGCCTTTCCCAGTCCCTCTTAATGCTAGAGCCTTCCCTCTGTGGCTTAGCTCCAGTTTATCTCATATGTATAGTTTGTACATAGTTGTGTGTTCTCTACCCATTAGATTGTAGCTCCTAGAGAGGAGGGATTACTTTTTACCTTTCTTTTTGTGTCCCCAGTGCTTGGCACAGTGCTTATAGGAGCTACTTATTAAATGCTTATTGATTGACAGATTAGTCTATTTCCAGAGCTTATAGAAAGTTAATAAACAAATAAAAGAAAAAAGGTACTTTAATGAACCAATGGTAGAACTGTACACTCATCCAGCTATCTTGAAAAATTTGGAACTGTTCCAAAAGGCACTAAATTGGGCATACCCTTTTACCCGGTGATACAATTACCAGGCTCATACCTCTAAAGAGATCAAAGAAAGAAGGAAAGGACTCATATATACAAAATATAGGAGCTATTTTGTAGTGTCAAGGAACTAGAAACTGAGGGGCTGTCCATCAACGGGAATGGCTGAACAAATTATAGAATACGCATGTGATGAAATCCTACTATCCTGAGAGGACTGAAGGGATGGGTTCAGAAAAACCTGGGGAGACTTGTGTGAACTGATGCAGAATGAAGTGAAAAGAATATAGAGAACAATTCATACAACGATAATAGAAAGATGAACAGTTTTGGAAGTCTTAAGCCTTTGATACATGTAATGACCAATCATGATTCCAGAACTACGCTATCCATTTCCTGACAAAAGGGTAAGACAAATTTTTCGGACATGGCCATAGTGGTAATTTGTTTTGCTTGACTTTATATTGTTACAAGGGTTTTGTTTTTTTCTCTTTTAAACTGGTTGAGGGTGTGTGGAAGGGAGAGAAAATAAATGATTCTTAGCTGAAAAATAAAATTTAAAAATGAATTCAAGAAAAGAATAAGGTAATTATATTTTATTGGGGGCAGCCAGGTGGCGTAGTGAATAGAGCACTGGCCCTGGAGTCAGAAAGACCTGAGTTCAACTTCGGCCTCAGACACTTGACACTTACTAGCCATGTGACTTTGGTCAAGTCACTTTACCCCAACTGCCCTCCCAAAAAAAGCAAAAAAAAAAAAAAATTAAAAAATTATATTTTATTTTTTGTTATGCATTCTTTCAGAATGAAAATCAGCTGGACATATGATTAATATGAGTGGCTTTTCTTTCTAGAAGTTATCAGGTCATTTCTCTATAAATTCTGTCTAATGCATTGAAAGATGCTTCCCCCAAGGAAAGGAATGGATTGAAAAAATTATTTTTTGGAGAGGTGAGAAAATAAATGAGCAGTTGTCTTTTGCCAGTGCAGGATTTTCTTTCTCTAGACTAATTTTAGGTAAAGTGGAAATTCCTTGGGAAGACTAGTTGTTTGATAAGTGCTTATCTTTATGTAATTGATTACAAAGGAAACAAACAAGAATGTATTCATTTGAATTATTTTAATATATTCTGCTTTTTTCCTTTTCTCTAAGATCTAAATTAGTATATCATTTTAGATTTCTTTTAAGAATTATATTTTAGTTTGTTATAAATGGATAAAAACCTTTCCATTTTTGGAATGGGTACATCCATTAAAGTTTGAATGAGGCATTTTTAGATTAAAATGGTCTGTTTCATCTTTGAATAAGTTAGAAGTTACATATGACTAGATCAAGAAATATGCGACAGAGCTGAGAAGAAGTTTATCTTTGTTAATATAGTTATTCTTCCTACATTGCAGTGGTTCTCAACCTTCCTAATGCTGTGACCCTTTAATACAGTTCCTCATGTTGTGGTGACCCCCAGCTATAAAATTATTTTCGTTGCTACTTCATAACTCTAATTTTGCTACTGTTATGAATCTATCTGATATGCAGGATGTATTTTCATTGTTATAAATTGAACATAACCCACAGGTTGAGAACCGCTGCTATATTGGATTGCATGCTGCCATGGTGAAGGGGGAGGAGGGGAAAGGAGAGGGAAGGGGAGAAAATTTGGAAGTCAAGAGATTGTGGAACTGAATGTTGTAAACTAAAAGTAAATAAATAAATTACAAAATATAGTTATTCATCACAAATGTATGAAGTGACTACAGATAGCGTATTGCTTTGGTAAATCTGTTTCTAGAGAATGGAGTTATTTCAATGATCTGGCTAGTGCTACATTGTAAAAATAATTTGATAAAGTGACTAATAGGAATTCTTGAGAATGCCTATGTAAGCAAGCTTTGCCATGTCTCTATTTAGTTGTCAGTCTGCTTAGCAAAGACATTGTTCTTACCATACACTACTTATGCATAGTAAAATTTCAAATATCTTTACAATGTGGAGCTCTTATTTACAGCAAAGAGCCCTCCTTTACTGTGGATGCTTAGTCTGTTCACTTCCACGAAGCCTAGATACTGCTGTATCATTTAAAATTTTTTCTTTTTTGTTATGAACTTGACAAACACCAACAATTATACATCTTTCAACAGTACTACAGTTTCAGTGAAATATAAAATGCCTGTAGGATGATCTTCAAATTACCGTTAGCACTGAAAGTTGGCACATTATGTTGTTAGTTAATTGCCTAGAGCACTGAGAGGTGAAATAACTCACTCCACTGGGTCACCCAACCAGTTTGTGTCAGAGGTGGGATTTGAACCTAGGACTTCCTGACTGAGGCCATTTACTTCTCTATCTCCTTGCTACTTCTGGTTCTAAGAACAACGATCATATCAACACTACAATTTCTGAGAAAGGGTAAGAATACCTCAATCAATTATCAATTATTCTAGATCTTCAATTATTTTTTCTGATATCCTTGTCCAAAATAGTTCTTTCTCTTCATTGTTCATATATGTGTGTGTATATGCATATATGTGTGTATACACACATATATGTATATACACATATATACACATAAACATACGCATACACATGCATATACATACATACACGTAACAGCACATACGTACATATAGAAGCACAATGCTTCTCACATAGTTAGCACTAAATAAATTCTTTGTCCATTCATTCATTCATTCAATCATTCATTCCTACCTCTTTGTGGATGAATGATTGAGTCTCACTGATCAGATATGAATTGATTGAGTTGGGTTGTTGTGAATGTGTTGAGGATGAATTTGTTCACTCAGAAAATTGTGAGTTGGAGCCACACCTTTGTGTTGGGCTGTCCGTCAGTCCTCCCTTCCCCTTTTTTTGTCAGATCCAGAGAGAGCTGTGCAACAGCTGCTCAGTTTAGTAGCCTAAGGGCCAGCCTTAGGCTGTATTTTCAGGAGGGACTGAAGAGACCAGAGGCAAGAGAAGTGCACAGCAGCTGTAGTTTAGAAGAGGGCTGAACCAGTCACGTCAGCTGCTGCTCATCAAGCAAGTGGTCTTTTAGGAGACTTCCTTGTGAGCCGGCAACTGCACTGTGACCCTCAGCACTTCCTTATCTCTTACGGGCACAGGGAGACCCCAAAACCAAGAGGCCCCGAGGCAATCCCTGATTTCCAGACAAAGGTGCTTTTGACTGGCATTGTCCTCTACAGAGCTGAGCATAAGTCAAAGACCAGAGCCTTGAGAACAGGATTTAGTACCTGGAGAGGGTGATGATGGTGGTGCCTGTGCATTAGGAGGACTTCCCCAGTACCAAATGAATATCTATTCCTCAGGCCCAAGAAAGTAGTCTTTCAGTCTAAAAGATGGCACCAGGTAGGTCAGTCGTAGTGTGGAGAGAGTTCCTGGACTCCTGAGTCTCTGGACTCTGTGTATCTGGACCCTGCCATGGAGAAGCAGGGTCAGTGGCACATTATAGTTCTGTCACTTTCAACCATGAGATCGTCATGGTCTCTGGAAAGGAGAATTATATGTATAAGTGATGGGAATTCTGGAACTTCAGTTTCCTAGATAGAAAATGTGTGGGTCACAAAAACCTCACTTACCAAATCAAAGGAATGTAGAAGAGAGCTTCGGGTGGACAGGAGTTTTTATTCTTTTAAAAATACCCCGGGCGGGGGAAACCTCTCCCCACCGCATGTCCGAAGGAAAAGAGAGAGAGAGCACCCCTCCGGGAGCTCCCTTTTAAAAAACCTGAGAGTCATAAAAAGTCATAAAAAAGTACATTCTTCAGTCATACTTAAGTTCTATTGGGTGAGAGCGAGGGTACGGATTCCACGCAGGGGAAGTAAAAGGGTCTCTGACTTCTCACTGGAGGAGGGGTGGAGTCCCATTTCGCGCGAATTTAAACAAAGAAAGATTCCTCTCGCTGTCCTCTCCTTCTGCTTGCGCAAAAGGGTGGGCGCACACTCTTAAGTAGTAAAGCAACTCCCGTGGGACTTTGTCCTCACCCCGAGCCCACAACAAAAAAGTTTCGTCTGCATTCCCGCAGTCAGCCGGTCTACTTCTAGCCCACTCTAAACAAAGATTCCGATTTGCATTCTAATACCGCCTTTGGAGAATCTCAACTTTAAAGGCTTTTCATTCAAAAACATAATATTCCTGGGCAATATTAGTCTGTGGAGAGTTTGAGAACCTAGCTTTCTAGAGAGAAAAGGGGTGGTTCCTGAGAAGTGTAAGACTAAGAATTGCCCATGTCATTCTCAGAATCAAGAGCCCTGGGACCTCTTTTCTTTTTTCTTTTTTTAATTTTTAATTTTTATTATTAACTTTTGCTTATTTTTAGTTTACATCATTCATTTCCATGAGATTTTGAGTTACAAATTTTCTCCCCATCTTTCCCCTACCCACCACCCCAAAATAGTGATCCCATTGTATACCCCTCCCCCAATCTGCTCTCTCCTATTTCCTCCCCTATCACCCCTCTGACTTTCCGGTAAGATAAGATGTGGGACCTCTTTTCTATAGAAAAAGCAAGGATTTAACAAACAGCTCCAAGCTCTCTTAGGGAGGAAAAAAAAAAAAAGAATTATTATGTGGACCCCAAATTGTAGGAATTCTAAGAAATTGAGCCAGAACATCAAGAGACTGAGTCTTGATATGGGGAAGCAAAAGAAGGATTTTTCCCACCAGTTATTACTGTGAGATATTTGGACAGTTCAAGTCTAATGGTAAAGAATTGCTTCTCTAGCAATTACTAGTTGTATTCCTTCTAGAGGAAGGCTGCACTCCATAAAGCTGGAGACTTGTATCTATCTCAAGAGTATATCTAGGGTTTATCAGAGTGTGTGCATGTGTGTATGTGCCCCCGAGCATGTATGTGTGGGAGGATGGGAGGTAACCTCTCTAAGATCATTTTTAATGTATTTCTAGGTGGATCTCAAAGCAGAGGGTGGCATTATAAATCAGGAATGTCTCCTTGGAAGAAAAGTAAGGCTCAATGGAAAGGGAAAATTATATCAATTTTTAAATGCCATTGTCACTCCTTTATGTGTTTTCCAGTATTTTTTGGCAGAGTGAAATGAAGGCTATTTTGTTCCCAATATATTCATTATTACCTTGAGTGCTTGTAGGGGAACTGTAGACCATTTTATACACATCTATGGAGATCCAGTCATGACCTATATTTGGATTTTATTCAATTAATGTTAGGAACAACACAATATTTTAAACACCAAAATAAGTGGTCTGAGCACTATTTGATTCATAGCATCCTCCACCACCTTTTCTACTGCTGTGAAATAACTGTGGACCATTATGCATTTTTCTTTGTTTCATGGATTCCATGGCCAAAGAAGTCATCACCAAGTTAAAGCAACTGGTGATGAAGCTTTGCAGAGTTAGGTTGATTGATCCTTTGGCAGTAAATATAACTTTTTATAGGGATTTTACTTAAAATCTTTTCAACATGGTAGAATTTGCTAGTTCTTGGGCCACTGATAAAGCTTTCAGTAATTTAAGGTAAATTTTTTTTCCACAGTGAATGATCAGGATAGAGCTTTTGTGGAGGACTTCTTTTTTTCTTTTGGAGGCATAGCTCATAAGAATATTGGACCTGGAGTTACCAACTGTGAAACTGCATGTCACTTAACTTCTGTTTGCTTCAATTTACTCTTCTGCAAAATGGGAATAATAATAGCACCTACCTCTTAAGTTAATGTTGAGGATTAAATGGGATAATATGTCTAGGACACTTCATGGACCTCAAAGTGCTATATAAATGCTAGCAATTATTAGAATATATATATGTGTGTGCATTTGTGCATATGGTGTATATGAATAGCAGTGTGTATATAACTATTAGTTGATTTAAAACATTTTTTTGGCTTAGATTTCTGATTTCATTTGTGTGGGGAATTCTTTGTTTTTAAAATTTAATTTAAATTTGATTTTTTTAAATTACATGTAAACAGAAATTTTTATCATTCATTAAAAATTTTTTTGTTTCAAATTCCTTCTCTCCTTTCTTCCCCCTCCTTGAGAAAGCAAACAGTTTGATATAGATTATACATGTTCAGTCATTGAAAAGTTTTCCATATTAGCCATGCTTCAAAAGAAAATATAGACCAAACCCCTCCTAAGAATAATAAAGTAAAAAAATGCTTTTGTCTGCATTCAGATTCTATCAGTTCTCTGATTTTTCATTGTGAATTCTTTGGAATTGTCTTGGGTGATTGTATGGCTGAGGATAGTATTTACAGTTGGTCATTGTATGACACTGCTGTAACCATGTACAATATTCTCCTGGTTCTGCTTATTTCACTTTGCATCAGTTCATATAAGTCTTCCCAGGTTTTTCTGAAAGCATCTGTAATGTTAATGGGATATAAGATCTTCAATGCCTGTTAATAGGCCTCACATGGAACCCATTAAGGGAAGCATGCTTAGGGGAGGCTTGCTTGTAGGAACGCTTTCATGCCTTTTGTTAATTTCTAATTGGGCACTGAGTCATGAGGGTTGTGATGCCCTCTGGCTCTAAAAAGGGTATACATATCTGAGGTTAGCATTTTGCTTTGGGTCTCGTTCATTGGAAGAGTGTTCTTGTGATCTGACTAGATGAGACTCTGGGTAGTTGTTAAGGAGCCTCCTGGCTTTGAAAAACCCAGATGTTGGTGAATCTGTCTGTTGATATATGCTAATTTTTCAGATGGTTAGAAGCCTTGTCTGTTGATCTTTATTTCTCTGCTTGTACTGTCTCTATTTTCTTTGTTTGGATTTTCTCTGAAGTTCAGGGTGCTGACTTTTCCCCTGGACTAATGAATGTAATTAAAAAGATTGTTGACACCTTGAACAACTATCTTTCCTAGTAAAGCAGATCTAAGAACCTGTGCTAGCAGCCATCCTGGGTATGCCAGTGTGGTTGTCACTACAGCATCCTGCTCAACATTTCTTTAGCATGATAGTATTCCACCACAATCATGTACCACAACTAGTTCAGCCATTTCCCAATTAATGAGCATCCCCTTAATTTGCAATTCTTTCTCATCACAAAAAGAGCTGCTATAAACATTTTTGTACAAATAGGTCCTTTGCCTTTGATTTCTTTGGGCAATAGACTTAATAATGATATTTCTGGGTCAAAGAATATGTACAATTTTGTAGCCCTTTGGGCATAGTTCCAGATTGCTGTACAGAATGGTTGAATCAGTTCATAACTGTACCAACATATTTTTCCACATCCCCTTCAGCATTTGTCATTCTCCTTTTATGTCACATTAGCCAGTCTGATAGGCGTGAGATGGTACCTCAGAGTTGTTTTATTTTGCATTTCTCTAATGAATAGTAATTTAGATAATTTTTTTATATGACTATAGCTAACTTTGACTCTTCTGAAAACTGCCTGGTCATTTCCTTTAGCTGTTTATCAATTGGGGAATGACTCTTATTCTTATAAGTTTGACTCAGTTTTCTGTATGTTTGAGAAATGAGACCTTTTTCAGAGAAACATGCTGTAAATATTCCCCCCTCCCAATTTCTTGCTTTCCTTCTAAACATGACTGCATTGGTTTTGTTGATACAAATAATTTTTAATTTGATGTAATCAAAATTATCCATTCTGTATCTGGCAATACTTTCCTATCTCTTGTTTAGTCATAAATTCTTTCTGTATCCATAAATCTGACATGTAAAATATTCCATGCTTACCTAATTTGCTTGTGACTCTTTATGTCTAAATTATGTATCCATTTCAACTTTATCTTGGTAAAAGATGTGAAATGATGGTTTGTACCTAGTTTCTGCCAAACTATTTCCCAGTAATTTTTGTCAGTGATTTCTTATTCCAAAATCTTGGATCTTTGGGTTTGTCAAACACTAAGTTACTATGGTCATTTATAACAGCATCCATAGCCTCCGTAGGAGGGACTACTGAAGTTGGAGATACATATGAAAGAAAAGGTTGGATGCAGGGGGAAAACTGTGTTGGTGAATCTGTGAATAGGTTCAACCATTCTGGAAAGTAATCTGAAATTATACATAAAATGTTATGCAACAGTGTATGCTCCTCAATGGAGCTATGCTACTACTCCTAAATCCCAAGGAGATGAGAAAAGAGGAAACAGTTTTATATGTGGAAATATATTTATTGCAGTTCTTTTTTTATGGAGGCAAAACAACAACAACAACAACAATGAAAAGAAATGCAGGGGATGTTTATTAATTAATGGATGACTGAACAAATTGTAGAATATGAATGAAATGGAATAGTATTATGCTATAAAAGTGAGGGAAAAGATGATTTTAAAGATTCTCAGAAAGATTATGAACTAAGGCAGAGTGAAGTGAGCAGAAGAAAAAGAACTATTCATGCTATAATATCAGTATTATAAAAATGAATAATTTTAAATATGCATATAACCTGATAAAGAATGAAATGAGTAGAACGCTCTGATCAGTGCAATATTGGGTCATCCATTGTTGTCGTTGTTGAGTAGTGTCCAACTTTTTGTGACCTTGTTTGGGGTTTTCTTTGCAAAGATTCTGAAGTGGTTTGCCAATTTCTTCTCCAGCTCATTTTACAATGAGAAAATGGAGGCAAAGAGGGTTAAGAGACTTACCTAACATCACATAGCTAGTAAGTATCTAAGATCGGATTTGAACTCAAGAATGATGATGAGCCTTCCCGACTCCAGGCCCAGCAGATGCTTTATCCACTGTGCCACCTTGCTGCATCTATGATTACAGAGGACAATGATGAAGCATGCTCTTCACTTTTTGACAGAGAGGTGATGGATTCAGGATGAAGACTGAGACATTTTTTTTGGATATGGCCAATGAGAAAATTTGTTTAACTCTGTATGCATGTTTATTATAAGGCTTTTGGTTTTGTTTTCCTTTTATGGTTTTGGGAACGGGAGAAAATAGGGTTCTGTTAATCAAAAAAGAAAACAATATATAAAAAAGAGAAGCATCTACAGAGTCCAAGAAAATTTGCTTGCTTAATATGACCAGCGCAACTCTGGGTAAATAGGAAGTCAGGTTTTTTCAGCCCAAAATTTTAAGCATTAATGATATCTTTGTTTTTTCTAATTTTTAAGGTGGTATTGCTTTTCACAAGTCACTAAAAGTATGCATTCCTGGAAGGGGAATGAAAACTGAACTAAAGTCAAACAAGACCTTGACCTCCATATGTCTAAGCTGTTAATTGAAGCCACTGCTCTTGAATTGTAGTAGATAAATATATTACATCTTCCTTTGGTGCCATGGCTAAAAACATCTGAAGTTGAACAGCACAGATGAGTACAGTTGTCATGTGAATGTGTAGAGTATTTTCATAAGGTTCTTGAGATAAGGTCAAGGAAAGGTTAAATGTGATGCTGCCATATTTGGATTGTTAATCAAAAGTGAATGTTCCAGTAAAGAATTGCAGCACTGGGTTAATTATAGTTACTAAGTCAGTCTGTACGCAGCAAAGACCGAATTGAACACTTTGCCATAAAGAGAAACTTACATTTTTTAAATCTAAGAATGGAATGTAAAATGCTTATAGAGCTTATATTTAAAATATCCTTAATGTGTATTAGTTACAATACTGATTCTTTATGACCTGGCTTCAGCATGTTTTTATTCACTTAACAAAGATAACTGATCCCACCTCTATACCTAGAAACCATTGTCTAGAGCCATTACTAGCATGGGAGAACACAGGCTTTTTGTCCTCATGTGCTGGCATGTGGAGTGGTACGTTTCCTCCTCAGGGTGCATGATTCTTGCCCATAGGGACTGCCATCCTTACACTTCAGTGTTCACTCTGTTGTGTCACATAGCAGGCCATAGCGGCCCTGGCCGCTAACCCCAGGATCCCATTGCCGTAGTGTTCCTCACTTAGGATTCACCCTTCCCTTTACTCCCCAAGAGGTCATTGGGAGATGGACTATGTCCTCTTTTTTGGGTTCAGATTAGAGAGAATTTTTAGGTCAAGCTCTTCTCTATTCTGCTGTAAGTCTGTCTCATCCCCACCTAAATTCAACCCAGGAGAGTTTTTGCTCTTATCCCATTGGTTCAGTTTCAACTAGAAGCTAAAGCCTGAGATACTTACAAGTGTTAGACAGCAGGTCTCTTTGAATCTGGTTTTTTTTTAAGTGTTCACCTGTCCATATACGAGGTCAGTCAGAATTTCTTCGGAATACATCCTGTGGAAGGTAGACGGTGTAGGACATTATTACCCTCAGTGGAACAAGCATTTATATAACATCTCCCACGTGCTAAACACTTTGTTCCAATATTATCTAATTTGATCCTTACAGTAGCCCTATGAAATAGGGGCTATTATTATCCCCACTTTACGGTTGAGGAAAGTGAAGCAAGCACAGCTTAATGATTTGCCCAGGGTAACACAGCTAGTTAGTGACTTTGTCTTTGACCCCCAGTCTTATTGACTCTAGGCCTAGCTCTCTGATCTATTGCACCACCAGCTGCCTCACCTGAAAGCTAAGATAACAAAGTGAATGGATGGGAAAATAGGAATAAAGCTAAAAGAATAATCTTGATGTCTGGAAGGAATAAAGAAGGGACCAAGAGGCAGACCTTGACAAAAAGTGGGAGGCAAAATGATCTTGGGAATAAAAATGCTTATTCCTAATGAGGGAATTGGTTTGGTTAGCTAGAGGGTTGATGCTCCAGGACAGAGAAATCTATGTGAGGAGCAAGGATTCCCCAAGATTTTTTGTTATGTTGAGGTAGTGTGATATCATTGAAAGATTAACAGACCTGGGTTAGAATTCTGACTCCAGTTCCTAATTGTATGACAAAGCACTCTCATTGGGCCTCAATTTTTTCAGCTATTAAATGAAGCATATAATATCTAAGGTTCCAAATTCTTTGATTCAGACATTATTTTCTGCCAGAATTTGAATGCATTCTGGTATTCCTGCTTATCATTTTGTCATTACTTAAATCATATGACTAATACAGTGAAATATATTTTCAGTAGGAACTTGGATTTCATTGTTGCAGGGTAAGTTGGAACCTGAATCTGCTAAAGAGTAAGTCAGTGTAGATACTCAGAGTGAGGCAGCACTAATGGGAGTGATATCAATTCACTGAGAAACACAGACCATTTGGAAATTCTTCAGGATGTTAGTTCATCAGGGTGGAGTGTCATAATCTTCAGGGTGATTATGGAATTCATCCAGAGCCTAACCCTTCCTGTTGAAGAAAGATCTGGTTAGTGACTATAAATGTTGCCTGGTTATTAAATTCAGATGGTGCCTATGAGGGAACATGGCTCCAGAAAAGCTACACACCATGGACACCTATACATGCTAGGGAGAGGCAAGCCTGACAGCTAACAAGGATAGATGCAGAAACCTCTATCTAGGCAAAAGTCTGAATTGCTTTGATTGAGGGGACTTTTGTGAGTGCTAGAATGAGAGAGAGGCCCTGTTTTCATTTCGCCATGGCCAAAGAACTTGCTTTAATGTGGGAATTTAAAAGCAGCTTTGTACTGGTTTCATCATGAGGCATGGTGGCAAACATGGATTGTACCCTGAAAGGTAACTTTAGAAGGATACATAATCCGGGCCTAGTAAGAAAACTAACTTTTATATTTTTTTTCATTCTTTTAATTGTATTATAATGTTATTATATAGCATATATAATATTATATAGTATGATAGTATTTAATAATATATTCCTACTATTCCTTTATTACTTTAATCATGTTATTGCTTTGATTGCTTTATCATTAGACAAGAAAAAAATGGGCAAGGTATATATTAGGAATATGTATGTGTGTGGTTTTTTTGGGTTATGTAGAAAATCGCTTGGGAAAATGTGTTCTAATCAGAGGTTCATAACTTTTTGTGTGTGTCCTGGACCCCTTTGAGAGTCTGGTGAATCCTATGAATCCTTTTTCAGAATGAGGTTAAACATATAAAATAAAATATGTAGAATTACAAAGGAAAGCAAAAGTTAGCGACAATAAAGAGGCATTTTTTTCCCCATCCAAGTCCATGGATCCCCTGAAAGCTATCCACAAGCCCCTTAGTGATAGTGAACCCCACATGGACATTGCATATCTTAAATAGTGCCTGATGAAATTATACTTATCAGGATATTGTAACATAATAACAGTGGTAGTATTTTTTTGGGACAGGGGGACACATTTTTATATCCCCATAATCTGGACAACTAACAATTCTTGGACTGATAGATAACCCACTGAAGAGATTAGTTTTGTTAAGGTTAAGTCCCATTTAGTCCTAATGACTATTCTACTAGGTCTGGCAAGGGCTCGGCCTGTATCAGTTCAACAGAGTAAATACAGAGTATTTACAGTAAATACAGAATGACCCTGGATAGAAAGGAAGGAAGATATATAGTTAATGGGTATCTTATAGGGTATCCCAAAAGTCTTAGTGAAGGTTTGTGTTTTTAAAGCCTGTTGTATGTTACTGTCTCATGGGAGCCCATAGGAACTTACCTTTGGGAGAGCTGACATCCTCATGTTCATTTGAGTGGTATTTAGGTGGTGGTTGCTTTTTGTAAACCTCAGGTAAAGAAGAAAGAATGCTGAATTCCTTTTAATGGAATAATACCTTTTATCACCCCAATTCTGTGGAGAAGCAATGGTTTGCAGGAAATCTGCCTTTCATTCCTAGGTACCTTGGCAAAAGACTTTCACCTTGTACAACTGACTAATTCAAATCCTTGGGAAGGCGGTAACTCAGCACCGGCAGAATCTAGTTAACATTATCTAGTGGTTACAGTTAGATATTCAGGAAAGACAATTCTGAGTCAATCCTGGGACATAAAGATTGCTTAATTTGTGCTTGCCTGCTTGGCTGACATCCCACTGTGGCTAGGCATTCAACTAACATGCGGTTTAAAGTGCTTGTGCTGGAGGATAATCTTGATTTTATTACTCTTCCAAAGCTTAGGTAGGATGGTCTCCCACGAGAGGGGACAAGAGATGAGACAATACTTATGGAGGTTATAGTGTGGGCTACTGCCAAGAATTGACTAAGGGTTTCTGGACCATGTACTATCTCTTATTTATTGAATTCACTTATTTTGTTGTTGTACAAAAATGAAATAAAGTTATAGCAATCATGGGTTAGACTAAAATTTAGAAGTAGCAGGAGCCAGGATAAGGAGTTTGAGTAGGCCCAAGGGTAGGTCTTGACCTTTGGGATTATCCTTCTTTCTTTCTTTCTACCTACCGTCTCTCCTTCTTACCTTCCTTCCTTTCTTCTTTCCTTCCTTCCTTCCTTTTTCTTCCTTCCTTTCTTCCTTCCTTCCTTCCTTCCTTTTTCTTTCTTTCTTTCTTTCTTTCTTTCTTTCTCTCTCTCTCTCTTTCTTTCTTCCTCCTCCTCCTCCTCCTCCTCCTCCATCATCATTGCCATTCCTCACTTCCAGTCTCAGTTCTTTCTGAGACCATCAGTTCAAATCTTCCCTTTCCTCTTCACTCCATTCCCTTGCCACTTTATCCTATAAATGATATTGCCCTGGCAATGGCCAGGCCTTGATTACTCCCACCATCTGCTGCCTTTGTTACTACTCATGTGCTGCTGAATAAAACTGGAGAGGATCACAAAACTATGTATGCTGACTGGATCCACTACAAATTTATTTTATGTCTGTGTCTCTACCATCCTCAAAAAACCCCTTATTTGATGATCCTTTCCCTCCAACTATCATCTCATATCTCCATATATCTCTTCTCTTTTGTGGCCTCCACATCCTTTTCCTTCAATTTCTTCTTTATTCTCTATAGTAGGCTTCTCATTTTATTATTCAATGGAAATTTTTCTCTCTAAAATTACCAAAATTGATAATTTTTTCACTCAAATTTCAATCCTAATGACCTTTTTTTCATTCTTCATCCTTCTTGACCTCTTTGTAGCCTTTGACACTGTCAATCACCCTCTTCTTGACACTTCCATATAGGCCTAGCTTTCAATCTAGTTCTAGTAACCCACTGGCTCAATTTTGGGGGCAGGGTGGGACTGGAAGTGTCTCCTAGCTGGAGAGACTTAGAGAAGAAAAGTTGCACAAGGACCATTTTCTCATAGGCAGCCAATTCCCATTCACCAAACCTTCCAGCAGAAAATTATTGTCTCTTCCCATGTACTAGATAATGTGTATTAATCCATTCTCTTCTACTTTAAGAGAGCTATATTAATACGCAGGAAAAATAAAATCAGACTTTTAGGGTTTATCACTAATTCCTGGTTGGTAGTTCTAGTACTTGGAAAGACAATTTCATTTTCTCTCCCTGCATGTAACCAAACATAGCCTCCCTCTCACCTGACTTTGAGCAAATTAAATACATATTGATATAAAAATCGTGCAAGGATTCATTGATAAATACTGCTGCTGATCATGCTTATCAACACACAGAGGCATTTTAACAACTAATTTATTATATACTCAGAACATAGAGCTATGGTATACCAAACCTAGCAGCCTCCAAGCCAAGGTTTTAGCAAATATATATAGATCTTAATTATATCAGCAGGATGAATTGAATGAAATTTTTTAGGGCAGAATGTTAGGGCCAAAAGAGAAGGTAGAGATTTACGTATCAAGAACAGATAGAAAAAGGAGAATATTTTTATTAGGTAAAATTCTAAACCGGTTAGTAAACACTGGGGAATAAAGCTGGAATTTTCAGAATAATAAAATTGGAGCTTTAGAAATTAACTTGGCATGTTCATCTCAAGTAGACAGAAGTAATAAAACTGAACCAAGAATTCTTTTATCACTAACTAGTTAAACATAGAGCTAAAGTTTTATGTCCCCTAAATTCTGCATGTCCTAGCCAATGTTGTACCTTACTGTCTCAAGCACATGGGGGCAATAGAGTCAAATCAGAAAAATTCTTTTATCACAATACAGACCAGTTATTCAGTGAGAAAGTCACAGTTTTGTCATGAATGCCTTTTAGAGAGTAGGTACACAGGAATTAAAAATAGGCTAGAGAAAAAGAGAGAAGCTTTGGAATGTATACATGCTTTTCGGGGAGGAACATATAGAGGGACTGTGAAAGTCTCTGTTCTCATTGTTGGTCAACAAGGATAGTTATGCTCTTTCTACCTCGCTTTGGGTAGCATTCATCATTCAGCCACAGTTCTTTCCTAGCATCCCATCTTTGTCCAAGCACTGGGTGGTTGTAACAATAGCAAGGTTGGAGGTGAGCACCCACTTAAGTATGCTGCTCTCTCATCCTTTTCTCCCTTCATATGAATATCATGTAGTTAGTTACCTCTGATTCCCCCCAAGATTGAAATCGGCAACATCCCTGTTGCTTCCATATAGTATCTCAACTGTGATCTCTTATTTGTTCCTGCATCATCAAGTTCTTGGGACTTTGACTACACCTCAGCACACTTGTACACTTCTATCTTCTCATAAAATTTTAGCTCTTCTCTTAATCAGGAGGAGGAGAGAGGGTAGCTGACTTTTCTCAAGGCAGACATAACCCCGAGTGGTCTTGATATAAGAACAGGCTGCTAACTTTTGTCTCATCCTTCAGGGGTCCATCTCAGCTATACTTTAACTCTTTGGGTAAAGGGAAAAATTTTAACATGACCTCAGTTCTGTACTATCTTCTTCTACTTCTGCAGTGACTCTGGGGCAGTAGTAAAAATGGGAATTTGAGGGTCCTAGGAGTCACAGATAGTCTAAAAACTTTAGCTTAATTATTAGTTCTTTGAATATGAGGTCTGTCCAATAACTAATAAATTAAAATATTATTAAAGAATGAGCCACACAGATATTTCTGTGATAAAGCAGTTGAGAAAGTGAGATGACTGTTTCAAGGAATAATGTTTCTTATTGCTTTAGCTACATGGCAAAATAAATTCTACCAACTCTGGTTTGTTTCTTAAAAAATCTTTATTTGCCTGTTAGATAAGAATCTGTGAACTGTTCTTCCATTTAGCTGCAACTTCCTTGTATTCTATTAATTTAGTGAGAATGTCAACATTGATATGATTAGCATTCAATAAAACACTTCTAATCTGACCTATTTGAATAAACATTGAAGTCTCTTCCCCACTCTCTACCCCCTTCCAGGTACAGGCTGAATAAAGGAGTAGATATTGACACAGACTGTCATCATTTCAAATAGAAGGATAATGGATGTAAATAAATTACCTAGGGCCTAGAAACTACCCTATCCAGCAAATACTAGTCTAGTTACTGGATCTGGAGTCAGAGGAACTGGATTCTAATCTTAGTTTTGCTATTTGCTACCTCTGCAAGCTTGGTAAAGTTTTTAAACTCTCTGGACTCTAGTTCTTCATCTGTAAAATGCTGAGGTTGGACTAGGTGAACTCTAAGGTACTTTCCAGCTTTAGTTCCACAATCTTATGATTCTTGCCAAGCAGTGGGACATGGCAGCCAAGGGCAACACCAAGTTAGAATATCAATGAATTTATAAAATTTCAAGTAGGAGGATTGTAGAAAATTTTGAAGAGTATCAACTCACAAAACAGTGAAAGCAGTGGAGGGAAAAATGAGTTTGATGAAAGTTTGGTGTGAGATCTAATGAAACCAAATCATCCTTGAAACTTTTTTTTTTGCTTTTTTGGAGGGGGAAAGGAGGGCAATCGGGATTAAGTGACTTGCCCAAGGTCACACAGCTAGGAACTTTTAATGATAAAACTGGAAGGGCAAGAAATAGATGAAAAATGAAAAAGATGTATACCTTTTTCTTCTAAAAACATTTTTTTGGGGGATGTTCCCTCCCTTTAGGAAGTTTTATTGATGTCTTTTGTGTTTAGATCATAGTAATTTTTGGATGTCCCCTTCTTCAGTGAACTTACCCTTTCATCAAAGAAAAAAAGTTGGTTAAATAAAATTGACTAACTCATCAAATGGATGTGATAGCATATTCACCATTCTGCAGTTTTGATAACTTCTATCTCTCCAATAAAGGGAGGCAGGTGAATTCCTCATCTGACTTTGATTGGTTGTTATAATTATGTAGGATTTAGCTTTGTTTTGTTGTTTTTTTATTTAAAAATTGTTGCATTCCATGCATGTATTATTTTCTTGGTTCTATATCTGCATTAGTCTGTGCAAGTTTTCCCACATTTCTCTGAATTTATAATATTCTGAATATTATGGCTTAATAACATTCCATTCCATTCGTTCAGTTATTCCTCCATGAGATAGGAGCCTATTTTTTTTTACTAGTTATTTTGCTACCAAGAAAACTGCTGCTATGAATTTTTTGTTTATATAGGAACCTTCATTTGTTTTTCATATTCTTAGGTGAGTATATGCCCTACAGTTGAATCTCTTGGCTAAAGGGTATGAATGTTGAGTGTTTGGCAACATTTCTGTAGCAAACTTTTTTCTTCATCAATGATTATGGACTATAACTTGGAAGTTTTTCATGTGCAGGATTAGGAAATGGAAGTATCATTAAAGAAAATAAGAACAGGAGCAGGAATAACACTAGACCAAATACAGAGAGACATAATGGAGGCAAGAGTTTTGAGGTTATTGTGGATTTGAGTCTGAAGATATTTGAAAGGGAAAAAAGATTGGAAAAAAAAAATCACAGATTATTTTAGTTTGGAAAAAAAGTGATAAAGAGAAATAAATTATTATCAACTTGTATACTTGCTTTCTCACCACTATAAAATATTTATGGGAATGATTTGTAAATGTACCAAAGACTTCCTTTGTGAAAATAGAAGGGAAAAGAAATACTTCTGAAAACAATATTCTGCAGCAGAACTCTTTATAATCAGACAGTTTACTGAAAAGTGCAGAGAATATGAGATCACATTGCAGTGTTTTAATATATTATGTGTATTTAAATAATAATTTCATAATATATTAATAATGTAGTTTTTGTCTAACTTTTGTATGGGTTAGAGCAAGCCACTATAAATAAGGCTGATAAAGTTGTTATTTTTCTTTGTATGTATTCTGCTTTCTTTTCTCTTGCTTGCTCTTCTGACTTTTTCTTTCCTTTTCTTCTTATATGTTTCTTGCCAAAGCAACCACAAGACTCAACATTGTTCTTCCTTCTGTCTTTTCTTCTCAGGATGTAGAGCAAAAGAAAGGAATTATTTTAACAGTTTAGCAGGAAAGAATTTTTTTTTAAGGGGCTTCTGAGTTTACCTCTGGGGTCATAATGCACAACATGTCATTCTAGCACAAGCTTTCTAAACTCTGTGTGTGTGTGTGTGTGTGTGTGTCTGTGTGTGTGCACGCACACATGTGCCCGTACATCCATGCGTCACTTTGGCAATCTGGTGAAGCCTATGGACCTCTTCTCAGAATCATGTTTTTAAATGCCTAAAATGAAATACATAGGAATCCAAAGGAAACCAATTATTTTTAAATAGTTATCAATTTAAAAAAGTTCATAGATGTCAATTAATAGCTTCTGTTACAGTGCAAAAATAAGTTTATGCTTGATTGATGGAATTTGATCTCTATAACGATAGATTCAGTTCTACTATTTGACATTCATTTTCTAAGGCTTAGTTTCCCTTCCTGAGAAACAAAATGGGGGACATACTTTTTTTTTGTTATTATACACCCAAACACACAGATGCAAGGCTATGTAACATGAAAATATCAATACCAACACGTTTTCACTGTCCAATTGTTTTGAGGAAGAGGAATTGTTACATTCTAAACAAACACCAGAGGGAGCTAGCTACCCTTTTAACTGACTATTCCATGGTATACTCGAGTTGGCTTAGAACTCAAAGTGCATATTTAAAAACACAAATTGGGGGTAGCTAGTGCTTAGCCAGAATTCCAGAAGGCCTATTATGTATGCCTTAGAAATAAGAATCACAGATCCCAAATAGCAGATGGTGCTATTTTGTGCAATTTCTTAGGACGGATTTGATCATTTTAATTCAAACGTTACCAGCTCAGAAAAACCAATCTCCAGGAGTTGAATACATATAGTATAGAAATTTATTTCTAGTTAATATGAAGTTTCTGACTGGTAGTAAGTAATAACCTGGGAAAGATTCTGGAACTCACTCCTATCAGCAGCCTAAAGTGTCACTGACATGACATGACAGGGATGCCTGCCTTGGATGCTGAGCTTAGCCCATCTTTTATGAGCAATGGATAGAGAGGAAGCAGAGAAAGGAAAATTCTAAGGAAAGAGGATAAGAATACAAACTGTTTATATTGAACAAGTGTTCCAGATTGCTTACTGCCAAGACCTCCTGTTCAAAATGGAAAGAAAATCCAAACAAAAACCCACTCCAGGGTTGAAACAAACAAACAAACAAACAAAATCCAAGAAAAAATGAAATATCTAGTCCTGGCTTCTTTTATTCCTAATGGCCTTTGTAGTTGAGCAGGAAAGAGAGTCTGTTGACTTGTTTTGCTAGGTGACAATGCATTATCACTAATAATCACCAGTTTTGGGGGCTCTCTACTCTTCCTTGCTTGATATTTTAAGGTCATATCTCCCTGGCAGGGATGCAGGACTTTCTCATTAGCCGTCATTCAGCATTGGGGTGGTAAAGTGTGCTACTAAGCATATGGGAATAGAAGATCCCAGTTTAAAGCACATGCATCCAGATGTGGAATATGAACTGACCATGTTACATTAAATTTTAATGTTTTTCCACATAAGGTGGATTTGGTGAAGAAATGAAATGAAAATTCACAAATCAAACTCAGTTTATGATAAGAGTGTTATTCAGCTGTTAACAGGCCTTATATCAGATGGGAAAATCCATCCTATTGTACTCTTTGACCTTAAAAAAGTGATAGCTTTTAACATTACCTATTTGGTGCCAAAACTCCTTGGCTTTTCATGCTATGGTGTTGGATGAATAATTCTTTTGGGATTAGAACTACCTCTGCAATCTGGAGGGGCAGTGGTTAGAGAGAGGTGGAAGAGTAGAATGGCCTTATAGACCAGACCTCAAGTTCTGGGGAAGCTGTAAAGATCTTAGGTCTTCAGGATTTCCCAGAGTAGTAATCAGCAATGGGTTGAGTTCAAACAACCCGTGACCAACCTAGAGATTACCCTATGGTCATTTGTTAAAGTGGGTTGATCACTCCCAGAACACTTGTGGAGTTTTTGATGAGAAGTCCTAGTTTATCCCTGATTTCCCAGGATGTCTCTTTCCCTTTTTGCTTTGATTATAATACATGCACTGAGAGTAGCTCTGAGCTTCAGAAGAATCTTAGAAATGATATCTGGCTGCCTTGGATCCAGAAGAGATTTCCCCCAGAGAGTCTTAACAAGGAATACAGGGAGATATTCATGTAGTAGTGAGATGAGTACTAGATTTGGAGTCAGAGGAACTGGATTTGAATCCCAGATCTGCTACTTGCTAACTGTGTAACTTTGGGTAAGTTACCTAACCCCTCTGGACCTCACTTCTTATCTGTAAAAGAGGAGGGTTGGATCACCTTACCTCTGAGGTCTCTTTCAGCTCCAAATTTTTGATCTTATAATCCTATCACTAGATGGTCTCTAAGGGCTCTTCTACTTCTGAATTTGTGGTCCTATTATACTATGGGAACAGCACATGGCAATAAAAGTGCAGGTGTTGGGTGAGGGCTGGGGATAGGGACAAGGAAGGGAACTGGTAGCCTTCTTGTCACCTTGAATGATGCATTTGGCAATATCACTACATCAGAATTTTCCTTTTCTATCTGTGCTCAGTGTCATAATGGCTAGAAAGTTGGGCACCTAATATGACATTTTGTATAGAACTTTATGCTAACCTCTTTGAGGTAAAGTCTATCTTGGGCAACTGCTTACAGACACATAAAAGGGTAGGTAGTGTAGCAAATTACCACTGGAGGGCAGTCGAGAGCCAGAAACTGGTGTAGAAAAGCTGATTGTGGAATGAAGAGCTGGTTGTCATGAGGGAGGATGTGTGGGACAGTTAATGGGGCACAGGGAATGAAGTCAATTCTGTACTCAATTCTTTACAACTGAAGGGCAAGTGTGAAATATTTGGAGGCTCTAAGAGGGACAGTGCAGGACTAAACTCCAGAATAACAGGCTTAGGAATTTTCAAATCACAGCTAGGAACAGAAAAGCAAGAATCAGAGAGCAGAGTCCAAAGCCAAGGTCAGGAAAACTGGTCTTAAAGGGTTTACTTCTTTTTGAAGTTGATTTGGGATATTTCTGACTATGGGAAAACTGAATTGCCAGGGTCTTACACCTGGGGATCTGTGTGGGAACACAAAATATGACTTTGCATCTTATTACAGAGTTGTGCTATATTAAGAAAGTCTGTATGTATTTTCTAAAATTAATGATTTAAAGATTATATTTGATTAAATGATTAAGAGATCATCCCCTCAGCATGATGGAATTAAAGATTTATGAAAGATTCTTTAATTCTTCTTTTTAAAAATGTTTTTGACCTCCTAAAATTTTAATATTATGTATAACAAAACTAATAATAGATTGTTCAAGATAGATTGATCTTTGAGACGTGCAGTCTTTTAGCTTGTTCTTTTAAAAAATGATTGTACTTTATTTTGACATTCATTTAAAAAATTTTGAGGTGCAAATTATCTCCCTCCCACCAGTCACCTCCTCACCCATTGAGACAGCAAGCAATGTGATATCAATTATACATGTGAAGTTATGCAAAATATTTCTATATTAGCCATGTTGCAAAAGAAAGGAAGAAAGATAAAGTAAATGAAAAAAGTATGCTTCAATTGGGACTCAGAATTTATCTGCTCTCTCTAGAGGTAGATAGCATTTTTCATCATGAATTCTTGGGAATTGTCTTGGATCATTGTACTGATAGAATCTTTCATGGTTGGTCATCATACAATACAGGCATGCCTTGGGGATAGTGTGGGTTCAGTTCCAGAACAAGGCAATAAAATGAGTCACATGAATTTTTTGATTTCCCAGTGCATATAAAAATTATGTTTACCCTATATTGTCGTCTATTAAGCATGCAGTAGTATTATGTTCAAGAAAACAATGCACATACCTTAATTAAAAATACTTTATTGAAGGAAAGGTTTCCAGGACCAAAAATGAAGGAATAGGCAGTAAATTGCTGTAACTCTCTCATATTCACCTCCAAACCATCATAAAATAGCACCCCTCAAAACAAATCCTGAAACAGAAGAACCAATAAAAGATAGAGTGAAATAATATTTTAGCCCAAGAAACTTAAAGGACCAGTAAGAAAGGTCTGTCTCACTCAGGTAAAGAAGGGAAGTGCATTCCAGGACAGGAAGCATCCCAGCAAGCCAGCAGCAAGCCCAAATTCAAAAACCAATGGGAAATCTTGAGTTCCCAGTGTGGTAGAGCAGGCAAATGCCAACACCAGGACCCTCCCCCACCCCCAATGTGTGTTAGCCTAGCCAGGGAAGCTTCAAAACTCCAGCACTGAGAATTATTCACATGCTTCAGTATGGCCCCAAGTGAACAGTCTTCCTCCAGCAGCCAAACCTTCACATGCTCCAGCACAGGCCTAGAGAAATGCAGAAACACCCCTCCAGGTCTCAGTACATGACAGCTAGGCACCCCAAATCAGCACGAGGAAAGCTGCCAGACCCCTATGGTCTCCAGAAGCACCAGCCACCGCTCCCCTGCTCCCTCCCCAACCAATCAGCTTAGTATCAGATGCGTGACAGGGAAGACAGAGACACAAACTCAGAGGACAACAGTGTTAAAACACTTATGGGCAAAACCCCAAAGAAAAATAGGAAGTGGCCTCATGCCCAGAAAGAACTCATAGAAGAACTCAAAAGGGAGCTTAAAAATAATATAAGATAGATAGAATTAAAAATGGAAAGGGAGGTCAGAGTGACGAAGGGGAATTATAAGAAAAGAGTCAACAGTTTGGAAAACTGCTTAAAAAGTAAAACTGGCCCAATGGAAAAGAAAGTATAAAAACTAATTGAGGAAAAAAGCATCTTAAATGTTAGAACTGGGCAAGTGGAAGCTAATGACTCTATGAGATATCAAACAAATTCAAAAGAATGAGAAAATGGAAGAAAATATAAACTACCTCATGAGAAAAACAAATGACCTGGAAAATAGATCAAGGAGAGACAATACCAGAATCATTGGAGTACCTGAAAGCCACAGTCAAAAGAAGAACCTGGATAATCCCTTTCAATAAATTATCAAGGAAAAGTGTCATGACGTCCTGGAACCAGAGGGCAAATTAGGCATTAAAAGAATCCACCAATCACCTCAGGAAAGAGAAACCAAAATAAAAACTCCAAGGAACATTATCGCCAAATTTCAGAATACTCTAAGTGGCCAGAAAGAAACCATTCAAATATTGGGGAGTCACAATCGGGATTACACAGGACTTGACAGCTGCAACATTAAAGGATCAGAGGTCATGGTACATGATATTCTGGAAGGCAAAGGAGCTAGGACTATAACCAAGAATTACTTATGAGGCAAAATTAAGCGTAATATATCAAGGGAAAAATGATCATTCAAGAAAATAGAAAGATTTTATGCTTTCATAAGGAGAAGACCAGAACTAAACCAAAAATTTGACCTCCAATATCAAGACCCAAGAGAAGCATAAACAGATAAATTTGGGAAAAGACAACATAAGGGATTCGGCACAGTTAATTATTTACATCCCTACCCAGAAAGAGGATACTTGTAATTGTATCACTTATTGTATTGTATCTTAAAAATGGTATCACTAATAGTACAGCTAGGAGGAATACAGACAGAAGGTACAGACAAAGGTGAATTTGAGGGAATGATAAAAAAAAAATTAAAGGATGAGAAAGAGGAGTACAGTGGGTACAGAAGGAGAGGAGAAGTAGAATGAGATAAATTATTTCACATGAAGAAATGCAAACGATCTATTACAGTGAAGGGGAAGATGAGAGGGTGGGCAATGAGCTTCACTGTAACCTTACTCTCATCAGTATTTGTTCAAAGAAGGAATCATATACACAATCAGTTGAATATAGAAATCTATCTTATCTGACAGAGAAATAGGACGGAAGGAGATCACATAAATAGGGATGGGGGTGGTGAGGACTGACAGAAAGGAAAGTTGATTAGGGGAGGTAGTAGAAGCAAAAAACTGGTGAGGTGGGAAAGGGTAAAAAGAGAGAGGGAGAGGACAAACAGGAGGAAGAATGAGACAAAGAGAAATACACAGGTAGTAATCATAACTGTGAATGTGACAGGGATGAACTCTCCCATAGATTGAAAGTGAATAGCAAAATGGATCAAAAACTATAATGTTACAATATATTACTTACAAGAAACACACTTAAAGCAGAGAGACACACAGAGAATAAAGGTAAGGGGCTGGAGCAGAATGTATTATGCTTCAGCTGAAGTAAAAAAAAAAGCAGGAGTAGCAATCTTGATCTCAGACAAAGTAAAAGCAAAAATAGACCTAATTAAAAGAGGTAAGGAAAGAAATTACATATTGCTGAAAGATACCATAGATCATGAAACAATATCAATAATAAACATATATGTTCTGAGTGGTATATTATCCAAATTCTTTTTTTTTCCTTTTTTTTTTTTTTGAGAGGGGAAGGCAAGGCAGTTGGGGTTAAGTGACTTGCCCATAGTCACACAGCTAGTTAAGTGTCAAGTGTCTGAGGCTGGATTTGAACTCAGGTCTTCCTGACTCCAGGACTAGTGCTCTATTCACTGTGCCATCTAGCTGCTTCTATTATCCAAATTCTTAAAGAAGTTTAGTTACTAGAAGAAATAGACAGCAAAACTATACTAGTGAGGGATCTCAACTGTCCCCTCTCAGAACTTGATAAATCCAACAAAAAAATAAATAAGAAAGAAACAGAAGAGGTAAATAGAATATCAGAAAGGTTAGATATGACAGACCTTAGGCATGATTTAGAGATAAAAGGTGACACCATAAGCAAAATATAAGAGAAAGAGGTAGTCTAACTGTCAGATCTTTGGGTAGGGGAAGAATGCATGACCAAATAAGAGATGAGAACATTACAAAGTGTAAAATAGATAATTTTGATTATATTAAATTAAAAAGATTTTGTACAAACAAAATATTGTTTCGTACAACCAACATTAGAAGGAAAACAGAAATCTGGAAAGGACTCTTATAGCAAGTGTCTCTGATAAAGGCCTAATTCCTCAAACATATAGAGAAATGAGTCAAATTTATAAGACTACATGCCATTCCCCAATTGATAAATGGTAAAAGGGTATTAACAGGCAGTTTTCAGATGAAGAAATGATGCTATCTATAGCATATGAAGTGCTGTAAATCACTTTTGATGAGAGAAATGCAAATAATCTCTGAGCTACCACCTCACAACTATCAGATTGACTAATATGAAAAAAAAGGAAAATGATAAATGTTGGAGAGGATGTAGGACAATTGGGACACTAATATACTCTTGGTGGAGTTGTGAACTATTCCAACCCTTTTGGAGAGCAATTTGGAACTGTGTCCAAAGGGCAACTGAACTGTGCATTCCTTTTGATCCAGCAATACCACTACAACGTGGATATCCCAAAGAGAAAATAAAAAAGGGAAAAGGACCTACACGTACAAAAATATTTATAGCAGTTATGGCAAAATATTGGAAATTGGAAATTGAGGGGATGCTCATCAATTGGGTGAATGGCTAAACAAGTTATGGAATGTGAATGTAATAGAATACTATTGTGCAACAAGAAATGATGAACAGGCAGATTTCAGAAAAACAACGAAAGACTGGTATGAACTGATGCAAAGCAAAATGAGAAGAACTGGGAAAACGTACACAATATCAGCAACATCATGTGATGGTCAACTATGAATGATTCAACTCTTCTCAGCAACACAATGATCCAAGACAAATACAAAGGACTCACAAAGGAAAATGCTATCCATATCCAGATAAAGAACTGATGGACTCAATGAAGATTGAAGCATATTTTTTTAAACTTACTTTATTCTTTCTCATGTTTTTTTCCTTTAGATCTGTTGCTTCTTTTACAACTGTGACTAATATGCTAATATTTTCATGTGGTAGCACATGTATAAAGTATATGAAACTACCTATCATTTTCAGAAGAGGGAAGAGGACGAGAGGGAGAAAATTTGGAACTCAAAATCTTGTAAAAAATGAATACTATTCCATTAGTTATAATTCTTCTTTACACCTTGACTAATGTTTACTGTGAAGGTATATGTAGAACCCATATCGGATTGCATGCCACCATGGGAGGAGAGAGGGGGAGAAAATTTGGAACTCAAAAACCTGTAGAATTCAATGTTATAAACTAAAAGTAAATAAATTTTTAAAAAGAATGCTAAAAATATTTTTGACATGTAACTGGGGAGAAATAAAATACTATTTTAAAATATTTTATTACTAAAAAAATGTATCATCTGAGCCTTCAGCAAGTTATAATTTTTTTTGCTGGTGGATACTCTTGCATTGATGTTGATGGCTGCTGACTGATCAGGGTGATGGTTGCTGAAGGTTGGGGGTGATTTGCAACTTCTTGAAATAAAACAACAATGAAGTTTGCCACATTGATGACTCTTCCTTTTACTTGAACATTTAGAAGTCATGGTAGGGTTATTAATTGCCCTAATTCCAATATGATTGTGTCTTAGGGAACAGGGAGGCCAAAACTGATGGAGAGGAATGGTGAACAGCTGGTCAGTGGAGCAGTCAGAACACACAGAACATTTATCAATTAAGTTCACTGTCTTATATGGGCATGTTTCATGGTGCCCCAGAACAATTACAACAGTAACATCAAAGATCACTGATCACAGATCACCATAACACAACTAATAATAATGAAAAAGTTTGAAATATTGCAAGAATTACCAAAATGTGACAGAGACATGATGTGAACACATGCTATTGCTATCAGCAAATGATGCTGATAGACTTGCTTGACACAGAGTTACCACAAACTTTCAATTTGTAAAAATACAATATATTTTTATTGTCTTATTGCTATAGCTATCATTTTTAGTACAATATTTAACAACAGCAGTGATATGGATATCCTCCAATCTTATTGGTGTCTGTTC
>CM053588.1:261634385-261677078 GCA_028646515.1 Pseudochirops corinnae | reverse complement strand
GGTGAATAGAGTGGCAGACCTAAAGTACAGGGTCAGAAGTAAGACTCATTTTCATAAATTCAGATACAGCCTCAGACACTTACTAGCTGTGTGACCCTGGGCATGTCATTTAACCCCATTTGCCTCAGTTCTTCATCTGTAAAAATGAGCCAGAGAAGGAAATGGCAAACCACTCTAGTATCTCTGCCAAGAAAACTCTAAATGGGATCATGAAGAGACAGACATGACTGAAACAACTGAACAACAGCAAAATGTTTTCAGAAGTTGCATGCTCTTCTTGGAAATGGTTTAGAATTTTTGGATCATAATTTACTTCTTACATAATTTCAATATTTAGATTTCATTTGTTTTTGGTGGATTACCTAATTACAAAGGAAGTGGCTAGCCTGGGGGAGTACAGGGATGGAGTGCAACTTGCATACATCTGAAACAGCACCAAGTCAATCATGGACAATTTGAATGAAAAACTACTTTTTTAAAGTATCATTAAAAATTAAATATATATTGCTAATCAGAATTTATCTTTACCAAGTTCATTTTTGTTGAAATTAAGCCAAAAAATGAAATTAAGTGATCAAAAGTAGACTTATAGATTTAGAGCAAGAAGGAATCTTAGAAAGCAACTAACTTAGCTAATTTAGCACCCTCAGTAATTTTTTTCAATTAATAAACATTTGTTCTTTTCTTCCGATGTCTCCTTCCACTGGAAAAAAATAAAGAAAAACAAAATCTTTGTAATAAATACACATAGTCAAACAAAGCAAATCCTCACATTGGTTATGTCTAATAATGTCCAAAAATCCCAATGAGGAATTGGGTATTTATCTCAAGTCATAGGCTGAGTATGAAATATGTATATATTGAAACTAGAGATGATGATTTTAATGCTAAGGTATTAGCTCTCCAGGAGAAAAAAAGGACAAAACATGCACAATTATATTTGTTATGTTCTAAAATTTGTTTGTTAAAAGAGAATGCAATATGACAATTACTTAATTTGGAATGGTATTGAAGAGAGACCTATGAATATGAGAAATTAAAGAATGTAATATAGCAGTCTTTGGTAATCACATTTTATGAATTATAATTTCTACAAAGTAGCTATAAGACTAGAAGGTAAGCAGAGGAGGCAAGTTCCTAGGGGTGCAAAACATAGAGGCATTGTAGGCTAGGAAACTGGTGGAATCTGGGAGCCACGAGTTAACTCTCACGCTCCCACAACACCAGGGATTTTTGTCACCAAGGAAGTTGTCCTGTAAATCTTGGGGTGGTTTAAGCTAACTTTGCTCCCATGTGAGTTGATCTAGAACTCAACAGTCATTCTTTTGGGCAAGAAGAGTATAAAAGCATTTGTAGGACCTTGTGAGAGACCTACTGAGATCCCAGGAAATCTTGCTAGGGTGTGATGGTTTTCAGCATGCTCTAAAATGGGTTGGAAACTACAAATCATGATTTAGCTGTTTTATTGATTGTCTAGAATTAAGAAAATGATGAAGAAAGTGTTTATAGTGCAGATTAAATTTTAAAGTGCCTTGTACTTACATGTTTTTTCTGAGAGCCAGTTTTTAAGCATTAACCAGCATATTACTGCTCCTTACCAACTGCCTTTTCCTTGTCACAAGCTTTTAATCTGTTTCTCTCCTTCTGAACTTTTTTTTAAAGCACTTCGAGAGCTGCTTTTTTGGGGAAGTATTTTAATGTATTTTTTATTAAAGAGATTGGATGCCTCAGGAGTCACATAATCCTATATCAGATACCAATTAGGGACTCAGACAAGAGAGATTTTTAAAAATAAGACTTTTTGCTAATTCACAGATTTTTAATGCCAGAAAATTTGTCCTCCATGACAACATAGGTGTTTTTTGCATGCTAACTCATCACCTCTGTTGCAGAGAGGGATTAATTTTTTATACCTTTCCTCTAATACACAAATGCTGGTATTGTGAAGAGTCATAAGTAGACCGTCCCAAGAATTGTGATCAAGCAAATAAAGAATGAGAGTCTTCTTTATAATGCTCCTGTACAGAAGTGTTAATGAATGATGGATCTGAGGGAGTCACCCAGAAAAGTGGCATTCTAATTATCATACCTTGAATGAGTATAAATTTTGTGTCAAAGTAATTCTGTCATGAATAACTGGGTCAGTTTTGAGAGATATCATACTTTTCTGGGCTTAAGCCTCCACTCAAAAACATGGGTGGGGGAGGGGAGCAGGGAGGAACTGTTTAGCCGTGACTGACAATTTCATGATTATAACAATGCTTATCAAGTACAGATTTACAGCTGAAAGGAACACTAGAGATCACCTTGTCCAATCTCCTTATTTTAAATATGAAGAAACTGAGAATTGGAGAGGGAAGTAATGTTTGCAAAGGCACACAGGCATTAAGTGTACACTTGGGATTTGAGTCCAAATCTTTCACCTCCATATCCAGTCCTTTTCCCACCATGTCAACCTTTCAAAGGTTTTACCTATAAGGAAAGACACTTCAAAAGACATTGTACACTCTTTAAGCACCACCCTGAGGTTAAACTAGATAGCTTCTAAAATTCCTTCCATCTGTGAGATTCTGTAACTCTATTCCCTCTATATGGTTCCCCGCCACAACCACCCCTGCTTCTGTTCTGGGTTCCTTGCTGCAATCTTTCATATCTTGAGTGATCTCAGCTGCATGTATCTTGCAATGAGTCTCAATGTTTTCTTTGTGCTACCCTTCATCTAAGAAATTACGAGACAGCAGTAGTGAGTAGCACAAGGACTTTAAATTCTTTTTCACAGTAGTAGCATGGTGTTTCAATAACCTCTTCATATTTTTTTAAGTCTCCCAGACACCTAAAATGGACACAGAGATCAATCTTGCCATAGTCCATCATTTTATTCATATACCCATGATACGACTATATCTATAACATACCCCATAATAATATATAGAGAAATATGAGAGGAAACTTAGTGTCAAGATATTGGGCCATAGTAAACAATAGAATCTTATATAGTCTATCTTCCTCTGGATTCCCTGTCACTGGAGAAGATAAATGTAGCCCAGCAGTATAATCTGAAAACATAAATACCTAAATATAAAGATACTGAACATTCTATCAGCAGACAGTTGGAAGACAATTATCCTAAACAAAGTTGTTTCTTACACTAGCATTTTATGGTATTTTTCTTCACAAGAAGTATTTGACTTTCTATTCAATAATTTACATAAATTTGTTCCATTTAGCAGAAGTATTATTACTATTTTATAGATAATGGAAATGAAGGTGAAAGGTTGTGACTTGTCAAAAACCATTCAGTAAATGGCAGAGCTGAGATGTGACCCCCAAGTCCTCCGACTCCAAATCAAGTGTTCTTTTCACTATAATACATGGGTTTTCTCACGATGAAAACTTTGCTTAGGGAAGATTAGTCTGGAAATAGTAGGGAGGACAAATTGAAGAAAAGGGAAGGCTACGAAGGGCTTAGATTAAGTGATCCTGAGATCCCTACCAGCTCTAATTCAATAATCCAGTGTTTGGGGCAGGGAAGCTAACCAATTGAAGGGTCCTATAACAGGAATCCAGATGTAAGGTGATGATAGACATAATGGGAATGAAGAAGTGATAATTGGGTTTTTTTTAATTTACAAGGATTAGTGACGGTGTATATATAGACATTTGATTTTAGATTCATTGAGCCTGAGGTGACAGACAATGGAATGAAAATGCCGACTATGGGAAATTTAGGACTGATACTTGAGTAAGAGTTCAAGACTGGAAACAGACTTGGGAGTCATCAATATCACGGTGATATTTAAAGACATGAAAATAAATGAGGTCTCTAAACAAGAGAGAATGTAAAAAAAGGGGAGCAGAGAGCTGAGGACCAGGCCTTGGGGAATGCCCAGCTAAGGAGTAAGAGCTTTTCCAAAGTTACTTCTTGACCCATAGTCCAGTGATTCTATGATAGTAAAGTCGTTGTAATGATCCTTCCATATTCAAAGAGCCAATAAATCAGAAAGCATTTAGTGAGTGCTTATTATTTGTCCATTTATCTAACACTTTAAGATTTGCAAAGAGCTTTACAAATATTCTCAGTTTATATTCACAAACAAATCTATGAAGTATGTGCTATTACCCCCATTTTACAGATGAAGAAACTGAGGCGGACAACAGCTAAATGAGTGACTCACCCAGGGTCACACAGCTAGTAAGTATCTGAGGTCAAATTGGAACTCAGATCTTCCTGACTCTGGATTTAGTACTTTTATCCACTGTACCATATAGCTGCCAGTCATGCAAACAGATTTTCTGAAATGTTTTCTTAAAAAGCAGGAGGGAGACTATCAAAACTGATGAAGAATGTCAAAAAATATAAAAAGAAACACAATCAATTAAACTGCTCATTTTCCTGCTTCATTCATCCAATTATTAAAAATGTGGGCATTATATATTTCATAGGTGCTACTATGCTACATTGGGTGATATACTGGGCCATCTCAATATTTTGTGAAAAACATCCTAACAATTAAAGTTATTTACATTGGAATGGATTGCCTCAGGAAGGTATTGCCTCTTCATGTCAAGTCTTTAAGCAAAAGCTGAATAACCTTTTCACATATGATACAGAAGGGATTGTTGTTAAGGGATGCATTGCACTACGTGTCCTGAGGTCCCTTCCAATTTGGAGTCTGTGAAAAAGAAAGATAAATCTAGGGGAATCAATAAGCAAATTTTATTCAAGACATAGGGTGATGTTTTATTACCTAATGGTCCTTATTTTCCCTTTCAGCAAAAGAGTGTGGAGGTGTCTTCACAGACCCAAAAAGATTAATTAAATCTCCAGGATACCCAAGGGAATATGAAGATAACCAAATCTGCTACTGGCATATTCGATTAAAGTATGGTCAACGTATTCATCTGAGTTTTCTGAACTTCAATCTTGAAGATGATATAGCCTGTCTTGCTGACTACTTAGAAATATATGACAGCTATGATGACATTCATGGCTTTGTAGGAAGGTAAAAATGACTTTTGCATGTCTAATTAAATTGAGAGGTAACAGCTTGTCATTTTTGGCTCGGCATTTCTGCAGTATTAATTTCCTATATCCATTTGCTGAGATATTCCTTGACTCAACATCCTGTTTTGACAAAGAATTCTTTGGCATGAAAAATCTTGGCCTACTACTATAGTATGTAATAATTGTTAGCCTCATTTTGTTGTTGTTCTTTGTTGTTAAGAATTAGTTTTATAGTCAATCTTAAAAAATCAATTGTTGACCTTCTAGCAATGGATTTAAGATTAAGGAAAATGTGTTATGGGAAATTCATCATAGTTTCAATGTCACCATCTCCAGTCCTGTCCATCTTGGTTAAATAATTCTAAAGAATCACTGAGTCTCGTCTCAGTAATTAAGGTCGTCCTGCTGTTTTTAAAAAGAGTGTTTCATATCTCTCTTTAAAGGTGTCTTTATGCATAGCAATAGCAATTCTTTCTCCTTTGTTTCTCAAAAAAACCACAGCAATAAAAATCTACTCTTCTGAAGCTATAGGACTCATCTTCGCCAAATGTCATAGGAAATCACATTAGTGGTACATTAATCCTTCTCCATACACACCTTCTTTAAAGTATGGCAAATTCCTAAATCTCCATGTTAATTTTCCATAGGAAAGGAAAGAAATTACACTGTGGAATCCATTGTCAAATAATTCAAAATTCCTTTAAAATAAAATATCTACTCAAGAAGAAGAAATAGTTTTAGAGTGGTGACAAAGGCGTATTTTTGAAAACTGGTGGAAAACAATTATTGAGCAGGAAAATGGGTCTTTGGAATAATTTTTAAGAAGACATGAAGGAGAAGTATATCAAAGAGGAATGAGATTAGAAAAAGAAAACTGAGTCCCTTATCCTTAAGGTCTCAAAAAAAGTCCTTTTTGTCCTTTTAAACCAGTTTCAGATATCTACTAAAAACATCTAAGATACTATGCATGTAGTAATTTTCAAAAGCTTATTCTGTTACTTAAATTACATTATGTAATATGTTTTGTCTAAATTAATTAATTCCCTAGAAGCTTACATAATTCCTGCTTTTTATATGATTCCAAGTAGTTCTTTTCATCTTTTGATATGGAAATCTTTGAGTGTAGCCTTTGACACTTTTGTCATTCAAAAATCATCCCATCCTTGGCAAAAATATCTTCAGAAAGGGGAATGATATTGTCATTTTTATTTCACTGACACTAGTCCTTACAAAGCCAACTTATGGTATGGAATAAAGAAGAACCCTGCATTTGCATTTTCCAAAGAATTTTAAATTAACAATTACAAAAACTCAAATTAAGAAATGCCAAAATTTTTCTATTGCTTATGTCCTTCATTTTCACCGATGGTTCACTGAAATGCTATACTCTCATTTCTTGTCCCTCCTCTCATTTTTAAGCCTAATTATTCAATCTTTTGAAGGTATACCCTGAAAAAAATTACTTCAATTGAAAAAAAAATGAGTCATTGCTTAAGTGAAAAATCAGACATTTTTATTAGTAGTAAAAAGAACCACATAATAATCCATGAATCATTTTTTTCTTTTTTTTCTTCCAGATACTGTGGAGATGAGTTACCAGAAGATATCATTAGTACAGGTAATTGCAAATTACTGGGACAAAAATATATTTTTGAAAAAGTTAAATGTACCTCTTAGAATCCAGTTAGGGTCACTGAGGATGAGACACAATTTCTCAGAAAAAAATTATTGAATCACAGTATGTTAGAACCAGAAGGTATCTTAGCAATCTTTTAGTTCAACCTCCTCATCTTACAAATGAAGACACTGAGATCCAGGTAAAATGAAGTGATAGCAACAGGTTTACATGGAGCAGAGAATAATGGTAAAAGCACTGGACCTGACATTTGAAAGCCTGGGTTCTAGCATTGGTTTTGTTCCAAATTGACAGGTGCCTTTGAGCAAGTCATAACTCTGGAGCCTTGATATTTTCATCCGTGAAAAGGGTGTTATTATAATTTCATCTGTGCTGCCAATCTTATAGGATTGCTATGAGGAGACCACTTTCCATGCTACATAAATGTTATTATAACTTGAACCCAAAGTCTCCCCACCATGTGATACTGCTACCTCTCAGAAGATGCACCAGGTTGAACTTGAACTAGGTTGTCACGGAAATGAATTTCCCCCATTGCTCTAATATTAATATCTGGCATTTATAAGGCACTTTTAAGTTTTCAGAGTTCTTATGTATCTCTTATCTCCTTTCATTCTCAGCATTCCAAGATTTAGTAAAAACAAGGCCCATGTTACAGATATAGAAACTGAGGCCCTGGGTGGTAAATTGACTTGTTAAAAGTCATAAAGAGACTGAGTTGGAGCCTTGTTGCTACTACAAGATAAACTGGTCCTTAAAGAATCCTCTAGACCAAAAAATACCTCCCAATCAGAATAACAAAACTTGCAATTCTATACTTGATTTGTCCACTGCAAATTTCTTTGGGAAACATAATGTTTAAACTTTCTCAGTCATTTATACGGTTTTTTTTTAGGAATAAGAGTATTAGGTCTTTTTGAAAGCATGTTTTAATGGGGGACATGAGAAGAGGAAAGGTAGAAAAAGTTTTTCACCATCAGTTCCAGAAGGCTTAGAGAATGGTATGAGCATTATGTAAATGAAGACAAAAAAATGCAACCTACTATATTCAGTTTTATGGGCCTACTCTGATTATAAATGCAAAAACAGGGTCACTGAGAGGCTAAATGCAGAGTTTAAAAGAAAATATAAAGGCAGAAGAATAATATTTTATTTCATGATGATAAAAAGTAGAAAAAATAAAATTTTAGCTACAAAAAGGAACAAATATTGCATGAATAAGCGGGTGGGGGAAGAATTTTATAGAAAACAAAGTGAGACTTCGAGATAGAAAAAGAGATTGGGAGAAGAACTTGAGAGGTGAAAAATGCATAATGTTTCATTCTTTGACTCCCAATATTGTGTCAATCTACATAACATGAACATTCACATCTTTATGTTTAAAAAGTATTTAAAGTTTCAAGTAGAGAATCTCTCCTGAGTTCTTGGCAAATGGGAAAGGCCCAATTTAGTTCCAGAGGAGGCCTTACCTGTAACATAGTTGTCATGGTCCCACTCTCTTGGGACCAGACCTGTTGCATTTTCCTTTCAGTGTTCTTAGGAACTGAGGTAATTGGAGTTGTCTCTCTTCCCTAACGTTAGCTCAAGGCCCTACAAGTTGTTGTGCCCCTCCCCATGCTTAGGGTCCCAATGACTAGTACCCTAGTGTTATTTAAACTCCTAAACATAGGATAAGCTTTTACAAAGGGATATTTACTTCAAAATTATAGCAAGATCAAAAATATTAACATTTAAACCCAATACATCAATGGCATAATCCCCTTTAGGTCCTCGTCACTATCTTGGGGAATAGGATGGTAAGAGGGTGGGCAGTGGGGGAATGGAGACTAGGCTCATAGCTTAGCTCAGTTCCTATTGTAGCACTATTACTATTGTACTAGTTCATGTTCATAGTACACAGCACATGTACAAAGTACACACACACACACACACACACACACACACACACACACTCGAAGCCATCATCAGTGCAGCCTTTTTGCTGGGCTGGAGTCCAGGACCTTTGTTCTTCAGAGTATTCCTTCTGGGCTGGCTGTAACACCCAGTCTGGATTCCTAGATTCCCAGGGCTTATACTTCTGGGCTAAATTGGAGATAATACATCTAGCACCTAGAACTGAAAAGTACAAACAAAAAAGTAAAAAAACTAGGCCCATTTTTTTCTGGGCTACATGCCCTAATAAGTGGGGAGAGGGAAAGGGAGGGAAGTAGACACATCCTTCCTCCTTACCTCATGTTCTTACTAGCTGTGAGCAAGACCCTTTACTTTCAGACACAAATCCAGCAAAAGCCTCCATGTCTGCTGAGTAATGTGGATTTTAAAGACCCACAACTCCATCTACACAGCCCATGTGAAAAGTCTACTCCCAACCACAAGGAAGGCTAGCACAGAATGTCCAAGCATGCTCCAGACCTCTATTTCCCCTTGGTGACTGCCTGTTGACACTCTAAAGTAGTTTCCTAAACATCTTCCACATAGGAAACACCTTCTTATGTGGTCTGGACATTCCCCAAACCCCCATTACATTTTCTTCATCTTAGTGTAGTCAGTATCGTAGTTTTAGGACATCGTTCTGTGACTGGAGTTGAGACTGTGAAAGATACCCGCCCTAGCAGTTACTGCCAAATCTACTTTGGGACCAACTTCTGAGTTTCTGGACACTTCTCCTAACCCTTCTTAACTCTCTAGGGTGTGCCAGGAAATAGACTAAGATTGAGTTTTTTGCTTTGTTTTATTTTATTTTTGAGTAGCTCTGACTTTAGAAACAAATTAGCTGTTTATTTAGCATCTACTTATACACAGTTGGATATAAAGGTTATCCTTAGTCCTCAAATGCTATGCAAGTGGAACAACAGGGCACAGGCTCCTACGGGTTCAATTCAATTGACAAAATTAGAACCAGCCCAAATAAGACTAGAATGGCCCATTACCACATCAACTCTTAATGACCATTTATTGAGTTATAAAAGGCTTGCCAATAACATCAAAGGAGGGACTATTCACAGAGATCCTCGAAGTCTCCTAGTATTTGCTCATGGCACTATGGCATAGATAAGGGTAGTCCACAAGTCAAAATGAAATTCCTAACCATATTGGTATAGATGACTGAGGAGAGCAGAAAACATGCCCTGTGAGAATCATTTGAAGGAACTGGGAGATATTTAGCAAAGACAAAAGAAGGCTTAGGGGAGACTTTAATAGTTGTCTTATAAGTATGTGAAAAATTGTCTTATTGAAGAGGAATTAGATTTATTCTGCTTGGATGCAGAGGGCAACACTTGGAACAAATGCATGGAAGCCCCTGCAAGGGAAACTTCAGCCTGGTCTAAGGAAAACAAACAAACAACCTTACAAGTCGAACTGTCTTCTTTAAGTCTTAAAAACTCGTCTGGGACATTATAGTTGTTATTCAGTTGTTTCCAACATTTTCTTGGCAAAGATACTGGAGTGGTTTGCCATTTCCTTCTCCAGCTCATTTTACAGAGGAGAAAACTGAGGCAAACAGGGTTAAGTGACTTGCCTAGGGTCACACAGCTAGTAAGTATCTGAGGCCAGATTTAAACTCAGGAAGATGGATGAGGCTTCCTGAACTCCAGGCCCTGCGCTCTACCCACTGCCCTCAATTATAGAGGGAATTCTTATTTAAGTATTTGTTGGTCTCTAAGATCCCTTCCAACTCCAACATTCTAGGACAGTTAAAGTAATTGTCTACAATTTAGAGACTTCAACTAAACAAAATTGCATCTAGCTTGTGCAAGGCTCCATGACAGGTGCTGGCGATGCAAAGATTAATAACAAAACCAAACCCTGTCCTTAAATCTCGAGGACTTTAGAATCTGCTGATGCCCCCAGGTCAAGAAGACGAAACAATTGAAACTGAGAACTGCACTAAGACTTTTGGGACACCCTGCATTTATTGACCCTTGCTGTAGACAGCAGGAACCTAGTACTGATTGGAAGAATGACCAGGCCTTGTGCCCTGGTCCTTCAAATGCTACTTCCTGTGTTTTTGTTTTAACTCAGTAGTACAAAAGTCATGCACAAGTAGTACTTACAAGAGAATAAGATTTCACTGGAGAGAATTTCCTTCTTTCCCTTAGTAAGGTAGACTTTTAGCCTCTACAACTTAGAAAACTGTACCGATTATGGTAGTTAAACCTCATTTATTAATGCTGATATTCTCAATAAATGTTGAAGCTGAGAAATTTTCAACAAATGAGGAAGTAATCTTTGTGATTTCTTGTCACAGGAAATGTTATGACCTTGAAGTTTTTATCTGATGCTTCAGTGACAGCAGGAGGTTTTCAACTCAAGTATGTTGCGGTGGATCTCACTTCCAAAACTGGTGAAGGAAAAAATGCCAGCTCAAGTGCTCATGGAAATAAACACTTTTTAGCTGGGAGATTCAGCCATTTGTAAACCAACACAGAAACATCAAAAGTGACAGTATTTGGTGATTGTATTTTTTTTTTTACAACTCTCTTTTTATATTACTTTTAAAGTCACTGCTGTCATTCGGAGGGACAAGGGCCAAACACCTTGTTAATGCTAACCTTTGCACTAATTTGATGAACAGTGAACTTACTGGATGAAGATTAAAATCCAACTAACAAAATAAAACTGAAAAGAAGCATTGAAGAGAAGATAACTTTATCTTTTTGAACCCAACAAAAGCAAGACATTTCTTGAGTGATCATTAGTCAACACCCGTTAACTTTTCTTCTTGTTTTTCTCCCCCTTTCCTCCCCATATAAATGTGAGCTATCATGATGAGTATTGTGTATTACTTAAACGCAACACTTTGTAATTTTCTCATTCACTTTGGATCTGATCCCTTTGATTCTGATTTATATGGTTTTTTTTTAATTACAATGGTGTGATTTTACAACTTCAAAGTTCCCATACCTTGGAATCTTAAATAATGTCAAAGAAGTTTAATTATCAAATGAGATAATGTATGTGAATATGCATATTCATATATACATAAAGTATGAATATATTTTTTAAAATAAAAAGGACTATAGAAAAGTAAAATATCATTGGTAGTAGATGGATACCAATCAGGATTTTCCTGTCAGCAACATCCAGGTATATGAAAGTGTTAGCATACTGCTCAGTATTTTTGCATAAACTTTGCATATACTATGGATTTGTATGTACCTTTATAAACAATGTTGCCTTATTAGGAGAGGTTCAATTTCAAATTTGATTATGGATATCACTAAGGCAATAATTTCCACTTTCCCCCCTTTTCTATTCTTTCCCATTTACCCAGTAAAATTGACCAAAGTTCCTATTGTTATAAATATGCGACAGGAGGGAGGAGAATAGAGGAAAGGGAACAAAAATCTTCTATAAAGTGTTTATAGACATTGAGACAAATAAGATAACAAGATTAGCTTAAGATTTCTGGTCATCAAGATCATTATTTTTTTTTAAGTTACTGAAAAATTACAACTTTTTAATCACATTTGTAACACTTTTTCTAGAACCCTAACCCCATGGAACACTACTGTAGGTAAATATTCATTAAAGCCTATGTGCGGGCCTCTGTAAGTAAGTACCATTAAGCATTTAATTATGAGATGTCCTCCCTCCTCACTTCTTGGAACTCATACCTCCCTTCAAGGCTCAGTTTATGTATCACTTCTCCAAAAAACCTTTTTTTTGATTCCTTCAGTTGTTATTGCCTAATCCCCATTTTGTATTTATTTTGTATATATCTTGTATGTATTTATCTGTTGTATACGTTTTTTCCCCTAAAAGAATGTAATTGCTTTAAAGGCCAAGACTCTCATTTTTAAATTTGTATTCTCAGTGCCTGGCACATAAAGGTGCTTAATAAATATTTTTAGAATTGAATTTTCATTGAGTTGAAATTGTTGAATGTACTTTATGTCAATAGTTGCATCATGGGCAATTATGTGATTGATTTAGCACAAAGATATTACTTACTATTAATATCAGATTTACAGTGTGACTTCTTAAAAAATTATTTCTTAATAGTTGATAAGTGACTGATAAATCTATTAACTGGCTTGTTTCTCCCTCCATTCAAATCCAAACTCAGCTACCATTTCTTCCCTGAAGCTCTCTTAAACAATAATTGCCACCTCTCCTTCCATAGCACTCTGCCTGGACCTTTCCTTTGCACTTATCTCTCTCTCTCTTTAAGAACACGGTCATTTGTGTACATTCCCCACCTCCCTCTTCTTCATTAGACTGTAAGATCCTTTAAGAGCAGGATTTGTGCCGTATCTTCAGTGACTTGTACTTAGTAGTTTTTTTTTTTTGCTTTTTGAAGGGGGAAAGGCAGGGCAATTGGGGTTAAGTGACTTGTCCAAGGTTACACAGCTAGTGTTAAGTGTCTGAGGGCAGGTTTGAACTCAAGTCCTCCTGACTCCAGGGACAGTGCTCTATTCACTGTGCCACCTAGCCACCCCATACTTAGTACTTCTTAACAAATGTGAGTTGCCTTTTTCTATTCCCCTGAAATTTACTCAATATGTACTTTGATTCCTCAGAGTGAATACTACTATTTAATACTATTATTTAAAAAAAATTTTTTTTGGAGAGGATAATCCCAGTGTCTTCAATTACCTCTAGTCGGTAAATGATCTTCTTTTCTTATTTTGTCTTATGAATCCTTGTACCCTTTCTGTTTGCTGATTTTTCAAATATACAACCTGAGATGATTTTAAAAACTGAACATTTTTTTAAATGTCTTTATATGTAACCCCTGTCACAAAGTCCAGTGGTATGGGACTCTCCTTAATGGTAGAGATAAAGGCTCTGCTCTCTGTGAGGGGCAAGTGTTGTACCCAAACCCAAATCCCAGGTCACTACATACCACCTGATTTGTGGCCCACCATTAAGCCCCTTTGTATTTCTGTCTTTGTCTCTATCCTACACCCTGTATTAGCTTAAGACAACTTAAAGTGTAGCCCTGAGTATTGCCCAAGGCATAGTCCCCTTACCCCCTCCTTCCTCAAATCAGCATTCTATTTATTCTTCCTGAATCAGCATACTGTACAAGGTTCAGCCTAAGGTTATGGTGTATGTAGAGACCACCCTGTTCTATTTGGCTGCTGACCAAGCAGGGTCCCCACACCCTTCGCCCAGAACATGACCCTGGCCTGTTCTGGGGAATTCCAGTCCCCCTTGCCCCATGACCCTCCACCCTGCTCTGGAAAGCTGACTACGACCCTCCACCCTGTTCTAGGAGGGACCCCCATTTCACAGGAAAGTTGCACTCATGTATACTTGTGCCATATTCCCAAATTAGTCCTGAGCTATAGATCTAACCAATTGCTGTTCTTTGCTTCTGTACGTCATTGCTTCTGCTAGCTCCCCTCCCTGATTGTGGTTTTTGTGGTTTTAGCCTTTTTAAACAAGTGTCCTTGCCTTCAATGGACTCTATCGATTTGAGTTTACACTCTGGTAGTTGCGCACTTGCTTAATAAATCCACACCTAAATTTACCTTGAACCCAGGTCTCAGTTCGCTCTTATTCTTTGTACAATACAAGGAGTTGGTGAGAGCCAGAGAGATCCAGCTTTCACTAGTCTCCTTTGGGAATCTTCACAGACTAGTCCACTTTTGGGACTTTTCAGGACCAATATCTCCTTTTGGAACTCTTTAGGTGAGTGTGCCCCTTTGTGACTTTTCAGGGCCAGTCCCCTTGGGAATGATCAAGTTTCAAGTCTTGAACATCAAGTCACTTCAGGTGCTCGTGGCTTCCATTTTCAAAAATGCTGAGCTAGCTGTTCATACTCTAAGGATAGGGGTTAGACCCTCATCACACCAAGTATTTTTTGAAAAGTAGCCATATATAACTTATACTTACTGCAATATGAAACCTTAAATTTTCATTCTTCAATTCAAACATCTTATTTTCCAGTTTTTTTTTTTAGGGCTATTAATTCTACTTAGTTTGAATTTTAGATTATTCCAAAAGGAAGCTCTTTGACTAATCCCAAGTGACTTAGTGACATATTTTACAATTGTTTCATGTTAATAAAAAAGTTTTCTTGTGTCTGTGTTAGAGTTTAGTTCCTTTTGTGTTCCATTAGTCTTAAATTTCTAAAATATGTGTTTGCAGATGTTTTGTTACTATAAAACTGTCTGAATGAGTGCCAGTCTACAAAAAACCCCACTGGAAGAAAGAGATTCCCATAGAGGCCAAAAAGAAACGATTAAACTCCTTCAGGTCCTCTCTTAAAAAATAAAAAAAGCAGTAATGTTTATGATGCTATTTTTTAAAATTTAAAATGAAATGGGAGTTTTCTTGTTTGTTTTATCTGGTGGAAAACTAATTCTAAATAACTTCACAGTGAGTCTCATAACACCAGTTGGAAAAGTTTTATGTAACTGAATTTAATTGACTCAAGATGCGTTCATTAAAAAAAAAATTATGCACTGCTTGTATTGACTTAATTTCATTATTTTCTGAAATTGTGACCCCTGCTGCATCAAATGAGTATTACTCATATTTGAAGTTCTGAAATTAAATTCCTTATTCTCTCTTCAAAAAAATCTCATTCATTTTAATCAATAATACTTTCAAACCACAAATCAAGACTTTTTAAAGTTATTGAGTGCCCTTGGCTTAAAAAAAATTAATGAAATATATAATTAACTGGTGAATATAAAATTATAGAGTGGAAAGGTTAGAGTTATGGGCTAACAAAAATATTACTACCTGTTGGCATCTGCCAAATAATCATTTCAGAGAACCCATAAAACAACTTTGCATCAGACTCTTTCTCACAAATACTAAGTTAAGACTCTTGAGAAATAGAAGACAATATTTTTAAAATTAAAAAAATTGTTTTTGTTTATTTTTATTTTTTAATAGAAGATAATGTTAACCTATCTCATTTAATACAGAAACTAGATTCTTTGAGTTGTCTCTTCTATCTTCTGTCACTTCTGTACATTACATAGGAATGGTTTTTAAAATCTAAATATTGCATATTGAAAAACTCAAGATGCATTCTTAATGTTTTGTGTCATGAACCCTTTCGTAGTCTGGTGAAGCCTATAGACCCTTTCCACGAATAATGTTTTTAAATGCATAAAATAAAATACATAGATTACAAAGGAAACCAATTATCTTAAAATACATTTATTAAATCTTAAGTACTTTTATGAAATTAAAGTTTAAAATAAACTCACAGATCTCAGGTTACAAGCCCTTGACTTAAGAACTCTGATGAATTAGTGACCAATCAAGACTTTGGAGAACAGACAAGGAAGCACACCTACCAACCACCTCCCCATGTCTTGACTGAGAGAAGAAGGACTATAATGTAAGATAAATAATTCGACATACATTTTTGGACATCACAAGCGTTTGAATTTATTTTGCTTGAGTAAGTTTACTTGTTATAAGAATTGTTTTTTTCTTTTTTATGGGGGGTGGTTTGGGACAGAAGGTATGAGGTAGCAGAGGAAAGACAGTGTAGCTAAAAAAAAAAAAAGAAGAAAACACTGTCATTGAGACATTTCAAAAACAGAAGAATACAGATTCAGAAAACAGCACAGATAAGCAGGACAGCTTTGAAAGTAACATGTTAAATTTATTACATATTTTTTGAAAAGCAGTTGTATATAATAGAGTACCAGTTTTACTTGTAGCCTTTGTGGTTTTTTCTGATTTACCTTGCAAATGGGAATGCTCAATTTTTTTATGTTTGTGAAGTTCAGAATCTAAAAAAATTTTTTTCAAAAAAGAAAAAAAATCCAAGTTGAACATACTTCTGTCAGGGAAAGGAGACAGCTAGGCCAAAAGTTTTATACATTGTCAGATGCATTCACTGAAAGAGATATTTTATTTAATTGTTACTCTGTCACAAGGGAAGGGTCAATCTGGAATGAGGGGAGATTTTCCTCCCAGAACTGACATATGTAAAGCTAGCTAGTGTTTCAATAAAATATATTTTTAAACATCGAAGTATAGAGACATTCAGACTTACTGAAAATGGAAATACCTGTTTTATTCAGAAGGTATTGAATACATTCATATTTGTAAATGGATTTGTGATTTTATAAGTGTGGGATTACAAACCTTTCCACCAGTTTAGATTGCAATCTCTCTATACATGTTCATTTTGTTCAGTTCTTATTATCCAAAGCTTCTAAGATACATATTTTCTCTAGAAGCTGTCTGTTGGTTCTACTTAATATCTCAGGGCTACAAATGCACAGTTCTGATTATTATCTTTTAGTCTCCATATCTCAAAATGGTTCCTCTTCTATTTCTGCATGGCCTTGATAAAGTCTTTTGTAATATGATAGCTAATTTTATATACCACTTTGCAAATGTTACCTCATTTTATCCTTACAACCCGAAGAGGTAGGCGCCATTATTATCCCCATTTTATAGTTAAGGAACATGAGGAAAACTTACTTGACCACTCTACCTCAATGTTCTTCCCTGTTCCATCAGTCATATCATGTCCTCTAACTGTGGATGCACCCCCAGGCACTGTATAGTACTTTTCTCTACATTCTTTCACGCGGTTACCTCACCAGTTCCCGTAAGTTTAATTACCAGCTCTGTGCAAATGTTCCCAAATCTATACATCCACCCCAAATCTTTTTCCTGAGCTCTAATTCTGGGTTCTTTGTTCATCCTTATACAGGGCACTCTATCTCCCTGACCTTTCACTGGCTGTCTCCGAGGTGCTTCGAAAGCTCTACCTTCTCATCTGATGGCAGCTAGGTGGCACAGTGACTAAAGCAGGAGTGGTCTTAGAGTCAGAAATACTCACATTCAAATCCTGAATCAGACCTTTACTAGCTGTAGTCACTTAATCTCTCAGCCTAAATTGCTTCATCTATAAAATAGGGATAATAGCATTTCCCTGGGTTATTGTGACAATCAAATAAGGTAATATTTGTAAGGTGTTTTGCAGATCTTAAAATTATAATAAAAGTCAGTCATTGTTATTATCTCAGCTTCTTTGCTTTTGGGGCTTCCTTCAAAACTCTGCTCAAATGGCACCTTCAAAGCGCTTGGTCACAAGTGCACAGATTTTGCTACTTCATTGTTACCCTTTTTCTTACCCTTAGGGGTTTTGTAGTCATTGTGTTGTAGAAGTATATTTAAAAAAAACAACAACAACAAACCAAAAAACAGTTTTTTGCTTTCTATAGAAATATTAAGAAATACTATTTCTCAAGCCTAAAAACCTTTCCAGGCTTTTCCCTTGGGCCAAAGGGAAGAATAAAAAGGCTTCCCCTAAAATGGAGTAAAGGTGATAATTTAACTCCCATCTAGAATGTGATTATTGTCTTCCCACTCATCTGAAATGCTTGGTGCCAGGCCCCACCCAGGGACAGCATCATCTCTTTTGAAATTCAAGAGTAAGCTATTGATCACAGGAAGAAATTTCTAAGGAGAAAAGGTCTGAGAAGGAACTGAGTAGTGTTCATTCTGGAATGTTAATCACAAACTGTATTTTAACATCTTTTTCTTTGTTCAAGATTGCTATAAATGTTACCTGAGATCTTTTTGGGGCCAAGAAGTGATATGGATGGAGGGAAGAGTGACCCTAACAGTTTGGATATCTCTCTCCAAGACAGAAATGCCTTGAATGTAAAATCAAATAAAAATATTCTGGCAGAATGAAACCTAAATCATAAAGTACATTTCTGTATACGTTTTAATTTTTTTTCAACAGTGAATTTTTTTTTTCCTGGTTCTGCTTTGTCTCTCTTTTTTCTCAATCTGTCTCATCAATTAACATAGTTAAGCAAAACCAACCTACGGGGACGATGTCTGAGAATATATGCAACATCCTATGGCATCATCTTTTATCCCATCTAATGAAAAGGGAGAGGTCAATTTCATCTTCTGCTCTCTTTGGTCACAGATTGGTTCTTCAGATTATTTAGTTGGTTACATTGTTCTCCTAGTTATACTTCATTCTGTATCAATTGATATAAATATTTCCTTATTTCTCGGAATTCTTCATATTTGTTGTTTTTTTAGTAACACAAAAATATCCCATTAAATTACTGTGGCAGGATTGTTGAGCAATTCCCCAATTTGCAGATGACCACTGTTAACCAATTTTTTTCTACCACACAGTAGTTCTACAAATGTTTTGATATAAAAGGGGCCATCCCACAAAGGGTATAAACTTTTTTTTATAAGTAATTCCAAACTCCTATTGTGAGCTAATCTTTTCAGAAATTCTGTGGTGACAGGAAGAAGAGTTGTGGGATGGTAATTAACACAGAGTAGAGAGACTGGTAGCAGAAAAATTTTGAATCTAGCAGCACAAAACCTGCTTTGTAATTCATGAAATAAAAATAAAATCAGGAAAGAAAAAATAATTTTGTTAAATGAGAAGGGGAGTTATTATCAATTCCTATACTAGCTACAGATAGTTATCTATTTTAACTATTCTTGATAACTAGACGCTAAGTTCTGTCAAATTTGTGCCTTTTAAATTTCAGCAACGTGGGGGAAAGTTTTAGTAGAATTTTTTTAGGCTAGGGAAGATACAAGAATGAGTGAAATATGTAAGTTTTGAGGCAAAGAGTAGGGAAGATTGGGGATGTTCATATCTGATGGTTCAGCAAAAGAATCCCTTCAATTATCCACAGGTGTTATTAACGAAATACCATTTACTTTAAAATGAGATCTCTCCAGGCCAGCTGGCACATAAACAAAACTCAGAGTGAATCCCTAATACTGTCAAATGATCATCTAATTTTCTAAAATTTAGACGCCTCTAAGAAACTTTCTTTAATCAACTTATTTCCTAAGAGCAATTCCCTTTTAAAAACTCCAATTATATACAACATTCATGTTTTTGTTTCAGTATTTTTGTTGTTGTTCAGTCATGTTTGACTCTGTTCTGTGCTCTCGTGGACTTGGTCCATGGGATTTTGTTAGCAAAGACACTGGATTGGCTTGGCATTTCTTTTTTTCAGTGTGTCCCAATTTTACAGATTAGAAATGAGGCAAATAGGGTGTCAGTGACTTGCCCAGAGTTACACAGCTAACATGTGTCTGAAGCTATATTTGAAGTCAACTCTTCCTGAATTCAGGCCCAATGCTCTTTCCATTGCAGTCCCTAACTGCCTAGCTGATTGTTCGATAACTTTTTTTTGTAAGTGCAACTCTCTTTTTAAAAACTCCAAATGTACACAACATTCATGTTTTTATGTTTCAGTGTAGTATTGCTGATTTCCGTACTGCTACAATTCCAGCCATCAAGACCAACTTTCCCCATTCCCTCCAAACACTGCCCTTTCCCTCCCATTTTGCACAAGTCATGAGAGGCAAAAATGACTTGTTCAAAGTCACAGTTGGTGGCAAAGTTAGAATTAGAAATTAGCCCTGACTCCAACTTTCATTCTTTTCAGTACAACAAATTCTCCCTGTACACGTTTCCATAATCCTGTTCCTTTGGTTAAGCTATATTTTAAATAGTTGGTTTCTGTTCAGTTTTAACATGTTGTAGAAGGTGAACAAAAACAGGGTTTCGTATTTTTTCTTCTTAAGTATCCGGGTGGCCTAAGTAGGTTTTAATCATATTAGTGACTGAATCACATTTATTAAACACTCTTTTCAAATACTGTACTATATTTGAGGTGGGAGATGGAATAGAAGGCCCCTACCCTTAAGGACTTTGCCTTAACACTCTAATGGGGAGACAAGAAGTACATTCACAGTATAGGTGTATGCAAGATACAATTAAAGTAGATACAAGGTAACTTTGGAGGGAAAGAAGGCACTAGCAGGGGGAGGTAACCCCGAAGTTTCTACAACAATTTGGCATTTAAGCTGTATTTTATAGATGAGAAAATCAGCTCTGCAAAGTGAAGAGACTTGCCATTGGTCATATAACTAGTTAAGGTCTTCTGACTCTCTAGGCTATATTTTTTTCTACTACACTGGGCTACTTGTCCTGGCATGGTTTAATAACCAAAAGCCCCCAAAGCAAATGGGACTGTCTGTAATGTTGTTATGTTGAATGAGTAAGATGCTTTGGAAAATCCAAGTGCTAGAAAAAATATCGTTTATATTATATTCTCAGAATTTGCCAGTACCCTGAATAAGGTCTTAAAGCATTTAAATGCTACACTTTTTTTTTTGGAGGGGGGAGGTCAGGACAATTGGGGGTTAAGTGACTTGCCCAAGGTCACACAGCAAGTGAGTATTAAGTGTCTGAGGTCAGATTTCAACTCAGGTCCTCTTGACTCCAGCGCTTGGTACTCTATTCACTGTGCCACCTAGCTGCCCCTAAATCCTACACTTTCAAAATAAAACTGAATTTCCATTTGTAGGCCACTTGTAAGTACAGTGATTTTAACAAAATGAGTGCTTTAAACAACTTCGTGAGTTCCTTCACTACAGCGACTGTCTTTTGCCTCTTTTTGCATCCCCAGATCTTAGCAGATGCTTGATAAATATTTATTGGTTAAGAAATATTTTGATAATTGTATTTCCATCTAATTGCTTTCTTCTGTAATCCTATCATATTTTATGTATTCTGCAAAGGAGTCTATAGGCCTCAGCAGGCAGGCAAAGGGATCCATGACATTAAAAAAGCTAAAAATTGGAGGCAGCTAGGTGGCCCAGTGAACACAACACTGGCCCTGGAGTCAAGAGGACCTCACTTCAAATCAGGCCTCAGATACTTTGCTTTAAAGGAAGATTGGGAGAGTTGGCCAATTTGTCAATACTTAAGGTCACCTTTCAATTTTGAAGTTACTGAACAGGTGCAGATGTGCTTAGGTGGATGGAAATTCCCAACAGAAAGGAAGGAAGGGAAGAAGAGGGATGAGAAAGAACACAGGAAGGAAGGAGAAAAGAAGAAAGGAAAAGACAAGAAAAAAAGAAAAAGACAGGAAGGAGAGAAAAGGTAAGAGAATTAAGGAGTCACAGGTGCACTGCATATAGACAACTGTCATTCACTAAGGTAAGCAGAAGGTAAAGTCACTTGCCCTCTCTGGGTCTCAGTTTCCAGGGAGAGGGAGTTAGATCCATGCTATGCAAGTTCTAAGAATGAATGAATGAATAAAAAAAAAAAAAAGGAAACCCTGTTGGTCTGTATTCCATCTATGGTATAACCCGACCTCATCCATTCCACCAAGGCAATTTTTAAAAGGCAGCAATAAGAAAGAAAAGAAAGAAAGAAAGAAAGAAAGAAAGAAAGAAAGAAAGAAAGAAAGAAAGAAAGAAAGAAAGAAAGAAAGAGAGAGAGAGAAAGAGAGAGAGAAAGAAACTGCGCCTTACAGGCAAAATATTAACATGCAGGGCATCCATAAGCCCAAGCGGATGAAGTGGGGGCGGGATTGGCGGGGAGCGATCGACGACTTCACCGCTCCTCAGGCTCCGGGCCTCGATTGGCTCGGGCATCGCTTTCCCGGACTTTTCTCTGGTAGGAGTTTAGCTCCCGCGCACTCAGCGCCTTCCCTATCTCCTGGACCCTCCCTCTCTCCCCCACTTCCTCCCCCCGCCGCCATTTTAGGCTGGGCCGGAACCAGAGACCGGCGCGCCCAAGGGAGCAGAGGGTGGGCGTCCCCCGTGCCGAGCCGGAGCCAGAGCCGGAACTGGAGTTCGCGCCTGAGCCCGGGGATCACGCGGGGTGCGCAGGCGAACGGGGCTCCCGCGGGCGGGGGGACGCACGGTTGGCTGGACCGGGGGAGGCGATCTTGAGAGGCGCCGCTCCGCGCCCCACCCCCCTCCGCCCTCCGACTGGGCCCGACGCGCCCTCCCACTGGTCCCTCCTCCCGCCCCTCGCCCGCTGCGGCGCCTCCCCCTGTTGAAAAGAGCCCGGGAAATTCTCACGTCGTCTGCGCCGGACGCGGGTGGCGGCGGGAGTGGCGGCGGCAGCGTCAGGGCCGGCGCGTGTGCGGGAGGGGACCAGCCGCAGGGTCGCTTTGCTTGACCTCCCACGGCCTTTTCCCCCCTCCATCGGGAAGCGGGAACTCGGCTTGAGGGAGGGTGAGTGTAAGGGAGGGGGCGGGGAAGGTCCGGCGGGCACCCACGTGTGCGTGTGTGTCTGCGAGTGGGTGTGCATGTGCGCGCGTGTGGGTACTGTGGCTGGGGGGTGGGGTGGGGTGAGGTGGAGGGGGTGGGGCCAACTGTGCGTGTTTCAGGGGCGTATTCGGGGAAGGGGGTCGTCTCACTGTCACGGTCCTCTCCCCTTCTCCCCCGTAGTAAAGTGTAGCCATCATGACTGCCCAGGACTGTAGCCCTCTGGCCCCGCTGCTGGAAACGCTGGAGGATCCCGCGGCCGCTGTGGGGGAGCAGGTGGATGCCTACCTGACTTTGGCCAGGTGAGTCTCAGTTTACCTGCTTCTCCGTGCTCCCTCTCCCAGTTCCCTGACCAAGCCCCAATAACTACTTTCCTTCCCCTGATCCCTCCTGTCCATTTGCTCGAAGGTTTAAGTTGGGTATGGAGCGGGGAGAGGAGAGTGGATAGAAAGGAAGGGAAGGGAAGCTTCAGGCAGCCCACAAGTCCGGTTCCTGGGATCGGGCTTGTGTGCTCTTCGTCCACATAGGCTGATGGAGGTCAGATGAGAGGTTGTTAAGGATTGTGTGTGTGTGTGTGTGTGTGTGTGTGTGTGGTCTCATTTATCGAGGTTGAAAAAGATCTAGGTTTTGTTTTTTTTTTAATTTCAGGAAAAGATTTGCCTGAAAGGTTATAGAGGGTTAATTTTTAAGTGGGTTAACAGATTCGCGCATATCTGTAATTATTTGTGCAATAGTACCATTCTTTTTGGATGTTGCAAACTACTTTTGAAAATTTGGTTGCAAAACTAGTTAGAATATTTTTTTGAGATGATGTGCAGGAGTTGTATGACATTGATAAACCCCCCCTTTATAGCCAGTAGCGAATCAACATTTTTAGTAAGTGTAAGAACGATTAAACTTTTTTCCCCTTATATTCTTGAAGTCGACTGACCGGAGAAGAAGGAAAAGAATTCATTATAGAAATCAAGAAACAGCTTCCTCGCCTTTACAAAACATTTAAGGTTTGTAACTCTTGAAGTTTATTAAAATGTTTTACAGATTCTTTGAGCCTTTTTTTTCACAACTATTTTCAAAGTGAAACTGTTAATACTGTTGAGCAGGTTAGTTAGAAAGTAGCATTTTTACTTTGTAATCAGGATTGAATTTGAAATTGAAGGGACCTTTAGAGGACAACCATTCCAACTCCTTTGCTTTATAGATGGAGTAACTGAATCCTGAAGAGGTTAAATGGCATCACTAAAGTTACACTGTGTTAAGTGACAGAGCTGAGATTCTGACTCTGTATGTATCTTTTCCACTGCATAAGGGTATCTCTCCTACTCTTAGGATTGGTTTTGACATTGACCTGCAGACTCTTGAGGACTGCATGTTAGGGCACTTGAGAAACACTAAAAGTGTCCTGGTAAATATTCAGTAAACTTCTGTCCACATAAATCTTACCACTGAATACTACATTTTAACATAATTCTATGTTCTTTATGTTTTTACATTTTATATTTGAGTTCTCAGACACTGGGGGTGTTGTACTGTGACCTGCACTAACACTGACATTTAAGGCTTTCAGTCTTCTACTTTTGTTTATGCTAGATCCCTTTGCATGTGAATAGGAGGACTTTAGATAATACTGAAGTGATCTGTAGTGGGGGAGGGAGGAAGGGAGGTAAGAGAGACAATCAGTATAAAATATCAAATAGGGTCTACAAGGAAATACTTAATATATTTTCCCCTTTTGAGAAAACTCCTTGAGAGCAGGGACTACCTATCCTTTCTAAATAACTCCTGACTTATAGTTGAACAATAAATGAACCAGACATTTGAGGGTTTACCATACATTTGGTATAGTGTATTTTGTAAATATGGAAATATAAAACTTATTCCTTGCCTACCGGGAACTTAAAAGTTTACTTGGGGAGTAGAGTCATAATGTAAAAGATATAGAGTAAAGGGTTCTCCCAGTAATGGGGAGTCTACTGATCTCAGAGTTTTAATTGAATTCAATTTATTTGCTACTAAACCCCTTTTTCCTAGTTTGTTCCAGTATAGGGTTTGTCGAGTGGCACAGGCCTGGTTTCCTCAATGACAAGACAATTGGTCCAGTGCCTTGAATAAAGGGACAATATCTGTCCTGCCTACTGAGACACTGGAAAAAATTTTAAAGTGACGCTTTACCGAAGGGGTTGTACAGAACTTTAGAGAAGGGAACCTATAGACATATCACCCAGTATTTCCCTTGCTTCATAGAAAGCCATCTATTATGATAAAAAAATTTGAGAGGAAGAAAAAGTTTTGCAAAACTAATTAATGTATCAAAATTTTTTGATAGGCTGTAAGTGTTCCACACCCATTCCTTAGCTCCCCAACCTCTGCAGTGAAGGAGGAATGACCTCTTTTCTTTTTGGGATCAAGCTTGGTCATTATGTTTGCAACATTCTATTTTGATTAGTTTGGTTATTTCCATTTAACTTCTGTATATTTTTCTATTTCTGCTTACTGCATTGGTATTATTTCTTGGAAGTCTTTATGCTTCTCTATGTTTATTATTTCTTTATAGTAATATTCCATTGCATATGTGTACCACATTTGCTTAGCCATTTCTTAGTTGGTTAATATCTACTTAATTTCTTCTACTTTGCATCAATAAAAAGTGACTTTGTGGGCCTTTTTGTTGTTGAGCTCCTTGGGCATACTACCGGGTGGATACACTAATGGGAGGAGCTGTGAATTGGTCCAGTCATAGATGTTGTGTTTTGCCTGGACCTTGAAAAATGAGTTTGATTGGGCTTACGCAAAAGTAGAGAAAGAAGCAAAGGCATTTCAGGAAAGGGGAGAATCATATGTATAAAAGGGGAAATGAGTGCTGGATATTTGGGTAGACAGTGCTAAATCTTGCCTAGGAAGATTGGAAAATTTGTGTCCGGGAATGGTGAGAAATTTAAGCATGTAAGGACAGTGAGATTTGTGGAGGGATATTCTGAATGTTAAAAGACTGATCATTTAGAGGTAGGTAAAGCTGCATCTTCACAATTTTTTAAGTGTGAGAGTGATGGAAAAAATTGATGCTTTAGCAAATCTACTCTTACATGTATAGAGTAATAGGAAATTGATCATCAGTTAAGTGGTTCTTATAGTCAGTGATGAATTCCTAGACTAGTTTGTGGGAATGGAAAGGAAGCAATCATGAGACCTATCAGAGGGAGAATCAAAAGAATCGTGAGTAGTTGTGATATAAAGGTTGAGGAATAGAATTTCCCATATTTATCTTCTTTGTATGTCTTCATCCTTTCCACCAGAATCAGGAAGTTCTCAATTTTTTCCGAAGTTATTTACTTGTACGTTTGCTTAAGCTCCTTAAGTAATTCTGGCTTACACTTTTATTTTTCCCTTCTCTGTCTTCATATTTTATCTCTCTCTGATCTACTAGCTTTATCTCCTTTTCTTTCAAACATGCATTAATGTCCCATATCTAGGTGGGGGTAGAATTTATCTCCAAGAATGTTCTTTGTACCTGCTCCCTGACCTCATCTTAGATTTCTTCTCTTATTTCCTGTCCCTACCCCACTATCATGATTTCAGAATTGTCCAGTCTGTGAGAAAAACCACCGAGGGAGATCTCTGAGCCAATGGCACTTTATTAAAGGGTCCATGGTCCCCTCTAATGAAGTGGACCTCAGATCTTCCTCACAATATGAGATGCCTCTTTCCTCCAAGGCCTTATTAGTTTTATAATATTGGTAACTGAACAATACAGGTAAGTCAATCCAAAAATACAGAAACTTACTGGTTGATTAGCTTTGCCTATGATACTCTAGGAGGGTCTATACAAGATACAGAATCCCATTGGTTGACAAACAGGCTAGTGGGCAGACCTTAACAGATTTATCTTGAACTTCCGAAGGGTCCTACCAAGCCGATGAGCACACTCATGGGCTAAGGCAGGCTGCAGGTTGGCAACCAGGGTCACTCATTGGCTATGTGCTTGTGGTCATCTCTCCATATTGGGCAACAGAGGGATGATGGGATGGAGGGGCAACAAAATTAGCTGGGGGATGTTCCATGTAAATGAGTCACCTTTGACACCCTGTGCTTGATCACCATAACAAAGGAAAACAAGGGTGGAGGTCCTCTAGTTAGCTTCTTATGATTAAACAAGTGAACTTAAAATCTGCAGTTCATAGCTCTGACACCCACAATCAGAACTTAAAATCACTAACCCCATGGAATCATATCAAACTGATTAATACTGATTGGAATAAAATAGGAGTCCAATTAATCATCTATCACATTCCACACTTTGATCCCAAAAAAGACTAATATTTCTATGGATCACAGCAATCTAGGTGCATAGAAGGCAGTCTAATCTGGGTGACAGAACCTGAGTGGGCAGTTAACAGTCTGAGGGGAAAAGGGAGAGAGATTGACAGGAGCCTTTGGGGGGCAGTTTACTTAGACAAGTATACCTTACCGAGGATAACAGCACAATCCCTTTCTCAGTAACCTCTTCCTTCCTGACCACTTAATTAGTCCATCATATCTTATGATGTCTTATACAGTTGTTGGGGCTGTGAAACATCCTCTGGTGTAGCCCTGTGGTCTTCTGGAGATTTTTCCTCTGAGGCATACTGGAATGAGTCAGTGGGGTTTCAGAGCAATTTCTAGTGGATTTCTTCAGTTCAGGTCATTAACAGATCCCCTTTTCTGTTAAAAATTTCTTACAAAATAGATCTTAATACAAGTTTGCAATGGCACTGATAAGGTCAGGTAGTGAGAGCTAGCTCAGACCTTTTAACACTAATATAAACTGCAAATTAGGAACCTTTGTAGCAGTGTTATTATCTCATTGATTATGATGTATTTTATGAATTGATTTTGTTATCTTGGTGATCACTTTTTGTCATCTTAAGATTTCTGTCTCTTAAAAATAACTTCCTTAATGTATTTTGATTTCAGTATCATAATTTCAAGTTGATATTTTGATTGTGTTTATTTTTTCAGACTCATATTTCTAGTCAAAACTCAGAGTTGAATAGTGCTACTCTACAAGCTATGGGGTTTTGTTTATATAACCCCCAAATTACTTCAGGATTAACAGGTATAAAATTATTTGTGACTTTGAATTTTCGGAATTTCATAAGAGAACAGTCTTTTTGCTTCTTTGTATTATACCATGTTTTTGCAGATCTTTGTATCTTTGGTTTTAAGAAGATACAAGTAATGCTTCTTATTGCTAAACTTTCTTCCTGTGCATGTTACAGCAGGCATCACCTAAGACATACGCATTTATATTTTGCTTGCACTCTTAACATACCTTAGTAATTATGAATTTGCTACTCCAAATGTGTCTTGAAATTATTACAGTTATTACAGTTGCAAAAGTATCATTTCAACTGTGGTGTATATGTATTTAATTATTTTACTTGGTGTTTGTGGAAGAGGCCTGAAGTAGCATGAAAATCTTTTTTTAAAAAATATTGATAGTAGTACAGAGCAAATGACTTTTATGGTTTTAAAGTATGTTCAATAATTAACAAAACTCTTATTTTAATTTTTTTTCCAGAAAAAGAAATGCAAGAGCTGCTTTCACAGTTGACTGATAGTGCCACTAAGAGTACAGACAAAAACACTCGTACTCGAGCACTTTGGGTAATGTCTAAACAGACATTTCCCGGTGAAATTGTTGGCAGAGCGGTAGGTGTAGATTTTTTTTGGTACGTTTATATTACTTCCTGTGCATATTGAAATTAGGCTTGATTATTTCTGTATATGTCTTTTCTAGGTACCCAGTATAATTACCATGTTAGAAGCAGTATTTAATAAGGTGGATGTGCATTCTATGGTGGTTGATTATGAAGCACTAAATGTTGTCATACGGTATGTATATTTGAATGTCATGTTTATTAAAATAATATTGATATACTTAAGATATTTGAAGGAGTAGACCATTGACATGCAAGGTATTTTATTGCTTAAATCTCAGTTATTAGTTGAAATGTGTTCTAGGTTAGCATTTCACAAATGGTGGGACTCTGATATTTCTTGAATATCATAGTGGTGCATAGGAAACCCACTGCTTTACTTTCTCTCACCTGTTCACAATATGCTCATTCAGCTGGTAGATTCATTTGAAGAGAGCGATCAGAATAATATGGCTAAACACTTGGATTTCTTGCAGTTGTGTAAGACCTGTTAATATTGATCACCAAACACTTGGAAATAAGTGAATGGTAGGATATAGTCCTGGGATATAGGTAAGCGATAGGTGGCTGCAAGTTGGGGACTATCTGTACTATGTAATATTTTCTATTATCTGCTGTGCAAGTGTCAAACCTAGGATTCTGATTAGTAAGCATTTGCTTGGTGTAAATATGTGCCAGCATTGTTCTAAGCCATGAGGGTTCAAAAAGAGGTCAAAAATAGTTCCTGTCCTCAAGAAGCTTACAGTGTAATGGGAGAACAACAAGGAAATATGTACAAACAAGCTATATTCAGAATATATAATTGACAGAAGGAAGGCACTAGAATTAAGAGGTATTGTGAAATGCTTCCTGTAGAAGATGAGATTTTAGTTGGGACTTAAACGTCAGAGAATCCAGTAGGTGGAGCAACAATACTCCAGGCATGAAGGATGGCCAGAGGAAATGCCGGTATTCTTGAGATGGAGTATCTGATTGTGAAACAGCAGGGGACCAATGCCACCGGATCAGTATGCTGGAGGTATAAGGTATAAGAAAACTGAGGGGCAGGGGAAGGGGATTGCTAGTTTATGAACCAATTTGAATGAACTTGCAGATGATTGGGAGCCATTGGAGTTTATTGAGTAGAGGGGTGACATGGTTGGAATTGCACTTGAGGAATATCACTTTGGTAGCTAAATAAAGGACGGATTGGAATGAGAGAGACTTGTGGCGGGCAGACCCATCAGCAGGTTATTGCATTAGTTCAAGTGTTAGGTGATGAGGGCCTATACCAAGATAGAGGCAGTATCAGAATAGAGAAGGGAACTTTTTGAGAGACATTGCAAAGGTGAAGTTGACAGGCCTTAGCAATACATTATATAAGGAGTGAGAGTGAGGAGGTAAGAATGACACCTAGGTTTTGAGCCTAGTAATAGGGATGTTTGTAAAGAAAGGGGGTTTGGGGTTTTTTTTGCCTTTTTTTTTTTTTTTTTTTTTTGGAGAGGGGAAGGTAGGACAGTTGGGATTAAGTGACTTGCCCAAGGTCATATGGCTAGTTTTTTTGTGTTAAGTGTCTGAGGTGGAATTTGAACTCGGGTCCTCCTGACTTCACAGCTAGCGCTTGCTTCACTGCGCCACTTATCTGCCCCAAGGAGAGAGGGTTTAGAGGGAAAAATAATGATTTCCATTTTGGACTTGCTGAGTTTAAATTGTCTGTGAGATAGCCAGTTTAAGATGACTTAAAAGACAGTTTGAGGTGTGAGATGAGTTCAACGGAGAGGTTGGGGAAGGATAGAAAATATTGAACTGTTGTTGTTTGATTGTTTTTAGTTAAGTCTGACTTTCAGTGACCCCTTTTGGGGGTTTTTCTTGGCAGAGATACTGGAGTGGTTTGCCATTTCCTTCTCCAGCTCATTTTACAGATGTGGAAACTGAGGCAAATAGGGTTAAGTGACTTGCCCAGGGTCATGCAGCTAGTAAGTATCTGAGGCTAGATTTGAACTAAGGAAGATGAGTGAGTCTTCCTGAATCCAGGCCCTTTACTTTATCTACTGCACCACCTAGCTGCCCATCAGCATAGAAATGATCATTAAATTCATGGGAGCTAATGAGATCACTAAGTCAAGTAGAATAGAGGGAGAAAAGGGCCCAGGAGACAGCCCTGTAGAGTACTCACAGTCAGCGGGCATGATCTGGAGGATCGGGCAAGGGAGACTGACAGAGTGGGACCTATGAAATGTTAAATAGGAGAGTGTTGTTTTTAAAATAATTCTGGCTTAAAAATAAATATTTTGCTTACATTTAGAAGTTGTGAGACTAAGGTACTAGAGCGTGTTCGCTGACGTTGCTTGGCTAATCTTGTAACGCTGTTCAGTGGGGTTGACAGGGTTGTGTCAGATAGACCCCAGAATATTCTGTGTGTTGTGAGAATGAGCTTGCTAATTACCTGGTTTCCATCGTCCAGTCTCTGATTCTCTCACCCACGTAATATCCCCTTAAAAAGTTAAGCGAGACTACTAGCTACACTGCTGGTTATCTTGGCTGCCAAATCTTGTAACTTGTTTTCTTTCTTCAGTCTCTCGCTGCCTTTTTGTACCGTGTAACATTGTTGACCACTTTTTCCTTTGAAATAGTTGGTGCTCCTGTGATTTCTGTGATATTCTCTCTGCCTTTTCTCCTTCCCTCTTAGTCTCCTACTGGATCATCATAGGGTCTGTCTCTTATCTCTGTACAGATGATTTCTAAATGTTTGTGTGTGTATGTGTGTATGTATAGATATGCATATGAATTATATGGAAAAAGATAACATCAGTCTACAGATAGATCCTAATTGTGCCATTGAAATCTAATGGTGCATCTCCAACTTCCTGCTTGACCCACTTCTTAAGTCATAGGGCTAACATTTTCTTGCTCAAAGACCTTAAGTGGTTCCCTGTTGCTTTCACATAAAATATAAACTGTTAAGTAGTTTTTAAGGTCCTTGATAGCTTTACTTTCTGTTTTTTTCCAGTCTTACTTCACATTAATCTCCTTCATGCGTTCTACATTCCAGGCAAACTCCAATAGTAGCTGTCCAAAGCTGCTTTTCCAGACTTCCTCTATTCCTGAAATATATTCTTTCATTATTTCAACCTTTAAAGCTCAAATCGAGTGCTACTTACTTGAGTCCTACCCCCATTCGGCAGTTGTTAGTATTTTCTTCCTCCTGAATTAACCATACATTTCTTTTATGTTTCTTTTGTAGCTTTACCTCATTTAGAATGTAATGATACACTCTTTGACAATAACAAGGACTTTTTTATCTTTGCATCCTCAGCACCTAAGATAGTACCTTTCATAAAGTAGGTATTTAATAAATTTTCAAATGGAGTTGAATTCTGGATGTAGGTTTTGAAGGTTGCAGATCTTTGGAAATATGTGCAATTTTAGTCACCAACCTATCATGTAATATTTATCAGCAAGGTAATTTTCTTGAGAAAAATTTACTAATCACTTACAAATAAGTTATGAGTTGGGACTTAAATATTTACAATTATACAAGCTCTTTTCCTAAACATTTATTTCTGTTCTTTTCAGACTAATAGAGCAAGCCCCTATTCAGATGGAAGAAGAAGCAGTGAGATGGGCAAAGCTAATCATACCTTTAGTGGTGCATTCAGCACAAAAGGTACATTTGCGGGGAGCAACTGCATTAGAGATGGGAATGCCATTGTTACTCAAGAAACAGCAAGAAGTAGCAGCTGTTACTGAGCAGCTTATGACAACTGTAAGTGGTATTTAAAAAAATTTTTTAATATAATCTTAAATTTCTTGGGAAACTAAGGACAAAAAAAAATCTATAAGGGCAGAAAATTGTCTTCACGCATTGTATCTTCTTAATATGAGAACGCCCAGTATTTAACATAGCCCAGTGTTAGTGGGCCATGTTTAATATTAAACATTTGCCCTATTTCATTTGAGATATTGAATTAGTAATTGTGTTTTATAATTGTTAATTGATGTTTTCTTGAGTTGCAGATTTGTAGGTTGTTTTTCTTTTGTAAGCTTTTTTGATAGTTCATTATGCTAAAATTTGTTTTTGATAATTTCACCTATAGTATATTTTTGCGTTAAATGATGTTTTTCATATTTATTTTAATGTTTTAAGTTAATAATTTTTAAATGCTTTATAATGGCTTATTCATCCAGGAGCCTTGATTGGAAAGGAGCTTAAAACGTGATTTATTCTAAGATGATTATGCTAAGGAAGTAATAGCTATAATATAGAGCTTTAAGGTTTGCCAAGTATTTTGTCACTTTGGTCCTCACAACAGCTTTGAAAGATAGGTGTTGTTATTATCCCCATTTCACAAGTGAGGAAGTTAGGATTGAGAGAGGTGTCTAGCAGGATTTTGAGTTCAGATCTTCTTACTCCAAAGTCCAAGGAGGCTCTTATACACACATTAGTACATTTGTTAGGCGTTGGAAGTAAGATTTTTAGGTTAGACTCTATGCCCTCATGATGTTTATTATAAGGGAGATACAATACTACACAAAACAACATAGGCTAATTGTTTTTGAGAGGTGAAACTACTCTGTGAAAATTACACTCTTTGTCTTTTGACTGAATCAAATGACCTTTTAAGTATACTGTGTTTCCTTGTTATCTTAACAAGATAATAATTGGGGAAAAGATAATTACCTAGTGGCTAGCCCTATACTCTCCTTGGACAGCAGATTTATGATTCAGTATGTCAAAGCCTTTCTAGCATTATATGGAACCTGCCAGAGAATTTCCATTAGAATAATCTGATAACCTAGAGTCACTTCACTGTGATATAGACCAGTCATGTCAAACTTAAATAGAAAAGGAACCACTAATTAACATTTCTGTGTTGTATTATTATTTTGTTAAACTTTTTCTAATTACCTTTTAATCTGATATGGGCTCTATGGGAGAGTTACGAGAGCTGCATCAACTTTGACACTTCTGGGATAGGCAATTAAAGTATTTTCATCTTAATACTGACTTTTCTGTGTGGGGGAAATGACTACCTCCACATTACATCATCATTACTGATGTCTTTTATTGAGTGTACTGGTTATGGGAATGACAGAACATTAAACTTTGGTATTTTGCATTGGGGTTTTTTTTAATAATGGAAAATTGTAAGAGTGAGATATCTTTTGGCAAAACCTGCCCTTGCTAAAGGTTTCTGTGAAGAACTTCTCAAGTACGATTCCCTCCTAAGAATTTTATACTAGGACAGTTGTTATCAGTGATGGGTATGAAGTAGGCTATAATTTGAATGTCATAAAGAGAAAGCCACAAGATTAGGAACCTCAGTTATCTCCAAATCCCAACTCTTGAGTTCCCATGAAGGAGAATTGTTGTTACCTATATAGGCCTAAATAGGTTTCAGTTCATATTAATGATAACTGTTAAAAGTGAATATTGTAAAGTTATTAATGTTTTAGAAACTGCTTAAATTTTGCTACACTTGACTCAGAACTTGTGATATATTTAAATTAAGGAATAGAGAATATCAAGTCTTGTGAAATATTGAGCAATTTAGTCACTGTATGTTACCATGGTGGAGAATTGTATCAGGATTTGATAACAGTTCATTTAGAAACGTCTGAAAACACATGTGATATTTTACAGCTTTATTAAACTGAACTTTTCTTAGTGGGGTATTAGTGATGGATGAATAAATTGCTTTATTTTGTAAGGTTTTAGCTATTTAAAAAAGGCTTTTAAAAATTGTTTTATGAACAAAATTATTGACTGAAAGCACAATCTTAACCGTTATTTCTTTATAATTCTTTTCTTCCTTTCATCACCTGTTTTTCCTTGTAAAAATCTTTTTCCCCAGAAACTAATTCCAGAACTACAGAAGCTGTTCATGAGTAAAAATGAGACATATGTGTTGAAATTATGGCCTTTGTTTGTTAAACTTCTTGGAAAGGTAAGTACACTTTCCTAAGATAACAAATTTTTTTTTTGAGGGCAATTGGGGTTAAGTGACTTGCTCAAAGTCACATGGCTAAGTAAGCATGTCAGGTTTCTGAGGCTGGATTACTCAGGTCCTCCTGACTCTAAGGCCAGTGCTCTACTCACTGTGCCACCTAGCCACCCCTATAATAAATTCTTAATGTGTTTCTGACTTGGAGTCAAGATATCTGTTCCTATTTTATAAAACTTATTAATTCTCAACTTAAAAAGATACAAGAAAAATATCAAAAGAATTACAAAAAACATTCAGAAGGATTATATATGAAGCCTTGAATCTCTCTTACATATACAGCTTGCTTTTTTTAAAAAAGTACATATTAAACATTTCTGAAGCTGTCCTGCTTGACTGTATCCTTATGTCAATATTATGTTCTCTTTGAATTTAAAAAAAAAAAAGTTTAGTGGCCCTCTTTTGCATTACTGCTGTTAGCTCCACATTGCTATCCTCTCCTCCTTATAAAAGGGGGGAAAATACTTGTAAGAACAGAAAAGCAAGATATTTCTAGAATGACCCTGTCCAAAAATGTCTTTCTGTACCGTTGGTCTATCCCTTTGTGAGGAGGTAGGTTACATGCTTCATCATTGAATCTCTATAGTTCGGGTTGACCATTGCTATGACAAGAGTCGTTAAAGACTTTGAGAGATGTTTTTCTGTGCAGTTCTTTTTTCCTTTTTCTCTGTATTAGTTCATAAAACTCTAACCAGTATTCTGTAAACATAGCTTAACATTTTTTGGCTCAAGTAATATTCCATTATAGTATACCACAATTTGTTCAGCCAGTCCTCAATTGATGTGTACCCCCCTCAGTTTCTGGTTCTCTTTTTTCTTTGTTCTTTTAATTCCTCCTTCAGAATCTGCCTTTGAAAGATGATTTGTTTTGCTTGTCATTATTCCTTCCATTGTATTATCCTCCTTAACCTTCCCTCTCCCTATTTCTGATCTTTTCCTATTCAGTTTAATATACTTCTGTATCACTGTGTATCCTTGTAGTCTGTTGTCCTTTCGTCCACTTTAGTTAAGAGCGAGTTTTATTTGATCTCTTCATCCTCCAGTCCTTCCTGTTATGTTTCTATACTTTTCTCACACATCTCATTTATGACAAATAAAAAGTTCCACTCCCTTTTAACGTTTTCCTTATTTTAATACTTCTGTATTCCTTTGACTCTCCCTTTTCTTTACCTTTTTCAGTCCTCGGAATAAAACCAATCCAATGCCAGATCCTCTGTCTTACTTTATTCTCTCAATGGAAGACATTTACATTGAGGGTTAATTGTTCTTTCGGTCACTTAGCACAGTGCCTAACACATAGTAGGCACTTAAATGCTTCTTGATTTCTATTAGAGTGTTAGTTCTCCATTAACAAATAGTGTCCTTTGTTTGGTCCAGTAAATTTGCCTTCTAGTTTTCTCTTGACTCTTGTGTATGTATTTTAAAATCTGAGCTCTGCTGTTTTTACCGAAAATGTTTGAAATTACTACATTCCATTTTTCCTCAATGTGATTATATTCATTTTTACTGATTGAGTTGCTCTCGGTCTATATCTTTTGCCTTTTGGAACATTGTATGTGAAGATCACTTCTTATGGTAGAACTTGCCAGGTCTTATATTATCCTGATTCCGGTTTCATGGTACTTGAAATTTTTCTTCTTGCTTGCAGGATTTTATTTTTGACTTAGAAGCTCTGAATTTGGACTATATCTTTCCCAAGACTTTTTGTAGATTCTGTCTTTGCCTTCTAGTTTCTTTAAATTTCATTTTATTTTGTTATATTATTTCTTATTATTTTCATTCTTTTTTTAATTTAAATTTTGTTTATTTTTAGTTTACATTATTCATTTCCACAAGATTTTTGAGTTATAAATTTTCTCCCTGTCTTTCCCCTACCAACCACCCCAAAACAGCAATCCTACTGTATACACCCTCCCCCAATCTGCTCTCTCTTATATACTCCCCCATCCTTCCTCCTTCTTTGCAGTAGAAGAAGCTGGATCTCCATACCCCAGTGCCTGTATATCTTATTTCCCAGTTGTATGTAAAAAATAATAATAATGATAATAATTAAAAAAAAAACATTTGATTTTACAAGTTGGAATTCCAGATTCTTTCCCCTCCTCCCTCATCACCCACCCTTACTGGAAAGATAAGCAGTTCAATATAGGTTGTGCACGTGTTGTTACACAAAACATTTCCATAGTGGATATATTGTGAAAGACTGGCTATATTTCCTTCCATCGTATCCCACCCCCTACTTGTTCTATTCTCTATTTTGACCCTGTCCCTTTTCAGAAGTGTGTGCTTCTAACTACCCTCCCCTCAACTTGCCCTCCCCTACATCATCCTCCCTCATCCTCCCTCTCATCCCCTTCCCCCCTACTCTCCTATAGGAAAAGATATTTAGTGTGTATGTCATTCCCTCCTTAAACCAAATTCAGTGAGAGTAAGGTTGACCCATTCCCTTTTGCCTTCTTGTTCTTCCCCTCCATTGTAATAGTTATCCCTTGCCTCTTCTATATGAGGTAATTTACCCCATTCTGTTTCTCCTCATCTCCTCTCATTAATATATATATAAAACATATATAATTAATTATATTAACATATATTAATATAATCCCTTCCTATTCAATTGATCCTGTGCCCTCTATGTATACCTGTACACATAGATACACATGCTCACATAGGTATTCATATACACATATACCCTCCTATATAGACATATATATGTATGTATATATGTATATACATTTATATTCCTTTCAACTATCTTAATATTGAGAAAAGTTTCATAAGTTACAATTATCGTTTTTCCATGTAGGCATGTAAATAGTTCAACTTTGATAAGTCCTTATGATTTCTTTCCCCTGTTTACCTTCTCATGCTTTTCTTGCTTCTTAGAGTGTCACATTTTCTATTCAGTTCTGTTTTTTTTCATCAAGAATGCTTGAAAGTCCTCCACCTCATTGAATGACCATATTTTCCCCTGAAAAACATTATACTCAGTTTTGCTGGGTAAGGTGATTCTCGGTTTTAATTCTAGCTCCTTTGACCTCCGGAATATCATATTTCAAGCCCTTTCATCCTTCATGTAGAAGCTACTTTTCTACAATATTCGAGTTGTTTCTTCTTGGCCTTCAATTTTTCCATTTGTTTGGATCTGTTTAATAGTATCTTGATTTCTTGATTTCTCATAAATTCATTAGCTTCCATTTGCCCTACTCTAATTCTGAAGGAGTTATTCTCTTCAGTGAGCTTTTGAAATTCTTTTTTCATCTGGCAGATTCGGCTTTTTAAGGCACTCTTCTCCTACGTTGGCTTTTTGGGCCTGTTTTGCCATTTGACTCAAATCTTTTTTTTTTTGGAGGGGGGAATGCAGGGCAGTTAGGGTAAAGTGACTTGCCCAAGGTCACATGCCCTCGATGTGGGGTGTCACAATCTGATCACTAGTGCATCTGAACTAGACATTGCTGTTCTTTGTTGCTGATGTGGTCCGGTCCACAAGATGAGTGGGAGGCCTTTATTCTTGCCGACCCTGCATATAAGACAAACCTTGCAGACTAGAGATATTTCTGGCCCATCTCTTGTTTTGTTGGGAGGCTTTTGCATTTTTTGCTTTGGCTGACTTTTTTGGTGGTTCCCCCTTTCCTCTTTCCCCATGGGCTTCTGGCTGATTTTATACATTTCTAGGGTAGATAAAGTCATTTGCCTTAGTTTTTTACTTGATTTTCCTTGATCATTACTTGATCTGTGTGATGGGATTTCAAAAAATAGATTTTTATTGATATCTTTTGTTTTAAAATCCCTTATATTTTTTCTCTTCTTCCCCTTTCCAGAGAGCTATTCTTTATATCAAAGACATTTTAAAGAAGTAAAATGGAAGAGAAATTCCCCCAAATCAACCTAACAAAAAAACCTACATATTTCACAAAATTAATTTTTGTTGTTTTGTGGTTGTTCTTTACATTGTGCATATATTGTTTTTTTGCTCACTTTACATACTTACTGGTATTATTATTTTTTTTTAACAACACTAATATTTTATCATTTTTGGGTAGCTAGGTGGCACAGTGGATGGAGTACTAGGCTTGAAATCAGCAAGACTCACTTCGAATTCAAATCTAGCCTTGGACACTTGTTTTGGGACCCTTGGCAAGTCATATAACCTTGTTTGCCTTAGTTCCTCATCTGTAAAATGAGCTGGAGAAGGAAATGACAAACTACTCCAATATCTTTGCCAAGAAAACCCCAAATGGGGTCACTAAGAGTTAAATTCTACTTGAAAAATTAAACAGCAACATTTCATTTACATACCGCAGTTTGTTGTGGAATTAGTATGTGGGAGTTGGGCTACCAGTTTAAGCAGTCATCTTAGTGATTTATCTTTTGTCTTAACATTCACCAAAATTCTTGTACATCACCCCCACTAATTCTCTGCCATCCCTAAGAACAAAAGATTTTTAAAAAGGAAAGGGGAGGGACGGGAATCAGCAAAACATATTGATACATCAAAACAGTCTGAGTATAATTACAGTTCCATGTTAAAGAATGCCTACCCACTTTACAAACGGTTGGGGGAAGGTGTCCTTTCGTCTCTGAGGTCAAGCTTGCTGTTTGTAATTTTGCAACATTTATTTTCAGTTGTTGTGGTGTTGTTCATTTACATTGTTACAGTCTTCTGTTGTTTTCTTGGTTCAGTATACTTCATAAGTCTTTTTACAATTGGCTCTATTATATTTATCATTTTGTTGTGTTTGTCATTTTATGACAGAGTAATACTGCATTACAGTCATGTATCATATGAATTTTTTTTTGATGCTTCCCAATCAGTGGTCACTAGGTTTGTTTCCAGTTCTTTGCAAATACAAAAAGTGCTGCTTAAAGATTTTGATGTTATGTGGGGCCTCTTTTCTTATCAATGACTTCCTTAGGGTATGTCATACTATATAGTCATTGATTTTTGCACATTTAAAGTCTTTTTAAAATTTTTAAAACATGAAACAGAATCTTATTCTTACATGACATCATTTTGGTCAAATGCACTTTCAAATTATATGGAATACCATTCATTTTATCACCTTTGGCATTTTATCCAGTTATCCCGTATGTAGCAATTACATTCAATTAAAGAAATTATAATTACAATAAACAACATTTATGTAGTGCTTACCATATGCCTGGTATCCTGTTAAGCATGGTAACCCTGGGAGGTGGATGCTAATTTTCTCACCTTTATGTATGAGGAAATACAGGCAAACAGAGGCAAAATTACTTGCTTAAGGTCACACAGATAATAAATTTCTGAGACTGGAGTGTAACTCAAGTTTCCCCAATTCATTTTGTCACTTTTTTTTTTCTTTTGATGCCACAATTAATAGGAGAACACATTTCATCGTGTCATAGTTCAATTAAAGGACAGATCTCAACCAAATCAAATCAGAATTTCCAACCACAAAATTAAAATCTCCATTATCTTCGGCTGTTAGGCACCCGTGCTTTAAAATTTAGAACCCAGAGTTAACAATTTTCATTTTCTACTTTGACCCTATCTCTTTTCAAAAGTGTGGGCTTTTAACTACCCTGCTATTTTAACTTGTGAAACTTTTCTCAGTATGAGGATCGTTGAAGGATATATATATATATACACACATACACAAATATACATATGTACATTTATATAGGAGGGGGTATGTACGTATAAATACATGTGTAAGTGTGAGGATATGGGTACAGGTATACATTGACAGAGGGCACAGGATCAGTTCAATAGGAAGTGATATCTAAAAAATAAAATTAAGAGGTGAGAGAAGAATATAATGACAGGAGAAAGGGAGAGACAGAATAGGGTAAATTATCTCATATAAAAGAGGCAAGAGAAAACTGTTATCTGCCTTCCCTTCTATCATCCCCCCTCTTATCCCCTTCCCCCCTAATTTCCTGTAGGGCAGTGGTTCTTAACCTTCCTAATGCCCAGACCCTTTAATGCTCTTTATGTGGGCGAATCTGCATGTGGGCAGGAACTGCCTGGAGCCTAATAGAGGGGATAGAGGAGCGGTGTCTCGGTTCCTAAGACCATCGGAAATATGTCTCTTCTGATGGTCTTAGGCAACCAAGTTCGATCTCCAAAGAGTTCGTGACCCACAGGTTGAGAACCGCTGCTGTAGGGTAAGATCCCCAATGTGTGTTATTCCTTCCCTAAGCCAAATTCAATGAGATTAAGGTTGACCCATTCCCTTTTGCCTTCTTGTTCTTCCCCTCCATTGTAACAGTTTTCTCTTGTATATTTGTGTGTGTATGTGTGTATACATATATATATATGTTCTTCAACGATCCTCATACTGAGAAAAGTTTCATAAGTTAAAATTATAATATTTTCCATGTAGGAATGTAAATAATTCAACTTTTATGAGTTCCTTCTGATTTCTTTTTCCTGTTTACCTCCTCATGCTTCTCTTCCTTCTTGTATTTGAAAGTCAGATTTTCTTTTCAGCTCTTGTTTTTTTTCATCAAGAATGCTTGAAAATCCTGTTTCATTGAATGACCACATTTTCCCCTGAAACATTATACTCAGTTTTGCTGGGTAGGTGATTCTTGGTTTTAATCCTAGCTCTTTGACCTCCGGAATATCATTTTCCAAGTCTTTTGATCCTTTAATGTAGAACAGCAGTTCTCAACCTGTGGGTTATGTTCAATTTCAGTCGCAAAATTATAGTTATGAAGTAGCAACGAAAATAATTTTATGGTTGGGGGTCACCACTGAGGAACTGTATTAAAGGATCGCGGCATTAGGAAGGTTGAGAACCACTGGTGTAGAAACTGCTAGATCTTGTGTTTTCCTGATTTCCGCAATATTCAAATTGTTTCTTCTTGGCTGCTTGTAATATTTTCTCCTTGACCTGGGAACTCCGGAACCTGGCTATCATATTCCTAGGAGTTTTCTTTTTGGAATCTTTTTCAAGAGGTGATTGGTGAATTCTTTCCATTTCTATTTTGCCTTCTAGTTCTAGAATAACATCAGGGCAATTTTCCTTGAGAATTTCTTGAGGGATGATTTCTAGGCTTTTTTTTTGGATCATGGCTTTTAGGTAGTCCAATAATTTTTAAATGATCGCTCCTGGATCTATTTTCCAGGTCAGTGGTTTTTCCAGTGAGATATTTTACATTGCCTTCTAGTTTTATATTTGTTTGGATCTGTTTTATACTGTCTTGATTTCTCATAAAGTCATTAGCTTCTATTTGGTCCAGTCTAATTTTGAAGGAATTATTCTCTTCTGTGAGTTTTTGAGAGTCCTTTTCCATCTGAGCCGTTCAGCTTTTTAAGGCATTCTTCTCCTCATTGGCTTTTTGGGCCTCTTTTGGCATTTTAGTTAGTCTATTTTTTAAGGTGTTATTTTCTTCAGTATTTTTTTGGGGTCTCCTTTAGCAGGCTGTTGACTTGCTTTTCACGATTTTCTTGCATCATTCTCATTTCTCTTCCCAATTTTTGCTCTTATTTCTCTTACTTGATTTTCATAATCCTTCTTGAGCTCCTCCATGGCGTGTAACCACTTCATATTTTTCTTGGAAGCTTTTGATGCAGCAATTCTGACTTCACTGTTCCATGCTTTGTCCCTTTTGTCCCCAGAAAAGGATTCTGTGGTCTGTTTGCACTTCCTCTTCTTGCTCATATTGCCAGTGAATCATTTGACTTTTGAGCTCTTTACCATGGTAGAACTCTGCTTCCAGAGAGAAGAGCTTTGTCCCAAATCGCTGGGGCTTTCACAGCTGCCAGACCTGCTAGTTGGGCACCTTCTCTCCAGCCCCCACAGGCTCTGCCCCACTGGCCACACACCGTAGGACCTCCACCCAATAACGTGATCCAGATCCAAGCATGTTTAAAGCAAGAGTGATTACCCTCTGAATGATAGTTTGGTCCCCCTACTGTCTGCAGGCCAGGAGCTCTTGAAGCAGGGGTGGCCTTTCCTTTGCAGCTTCTCTCCCTGGGGGCAGGGGCCTGGATTGGGCTCTTCTGTCCCCCCCAATTCCAACAGTTCCACACTGACCTTTTACTTGCTCTTTGGCGTTTATGGGTTGATAAATCTGGAAACCACTACAGCTGCTGGTGATTCACTCTCCTGATGTCTGCTCTGGCCCTTCTGGGTTGTTGGTTGTGGCAACCCTGAGGCTAAATCTGTGGGGGGGGGGGGGGAAGGTGTGGAGGGGTGACTGGGTTCCACTCCCAAAGTGCTCCTATGGATTCTTCCTGTCTGCCTGCCAGGCTGCCTTCAGTGGGAGATTTGTTTCTGTCACTTCCTGGGTTCTGTAGCTCTAAAATTTGTTGAGAGTCATATTTTATAGGTATTTCAAGTGGTTGTGTGGGGGAACTCACACACAGAATTTTGCTGCTTCTAT
>CM053588.1:261609989-261633885 GCA_028646515.1 Pseudochirops corinnae | reverse complement strand
ATATGTGTATGTATATGTATATATACATTTGTATTCCCTTCACCTATCCTCATACTAAGAAAAGTTTCATCAGTTACAATTGTCACTTTTCCATGTTGGCTTGTAAATAGTTCAACTTTGATAAGTTCCTTATAATTTCTTCTAATATTATTCTTAAGACTGTTTTACTTTTATCACTGTCCTCTTTCAGCCCTCCATTTTGCATTTTAAAAAATAAAGCTGCTTGGGGCGGCTAGGTGGCCCAGTCAATAGAGCACCAGCCCTAGTGTCAGGTGGACCTGAGTTCAAATCCAGCCTCAGACACTTAACACTTAATAGCCATGTGAACTTGGGCAAGTCACTTAGCTCCAATTGCCCTGTCTTCCTCACTCCAAAAAACTAAAAATAAATAAATAGTAAAGCTGTTTTAACCTAGATTAAGCATTCTTTAGTCTATAAATCTCAAATTTGTTATGTAAAAAGAAGAAAAACAGCCTCTTAAAGTCAACCAAAGAATAGAACTCTTTCTAAGGCAAACATATATGTAAATCTGGGCATTATAAATGGATCTGCTGATAATTTACCTGCCTCATAACTTAATTTTTTTCACTTTTAATTTTTTTTAAAATGTGCTCATTGTTATGACTAAAATTTACTTCTCCTCAAAATGTACAATGAAAAAATGTCAGTTCCAAATATTTTCTATCATGGTTCACATTACATATTATGAAAATAATTACTGAAACATCTTTGGGGCAGTTAGGTGGCACAGTGGAGAGTATAGAGCCAAGTCAGGAAGATCCGAGTTCAAATTCAGCCTCAGACATTTACTAGCTGTGTGATCCTGTGCTAGTCACTTAACCCAGTTTGTCTCAGTTTCCTTGTCTATAAAATGAATGGAAAAGCAAAAGGCAAACCACTCCAGTATCTCCGCCAAGAAAACCAAATGGGGTCATAAAGACTCAGACATGACTGAAAACACACGAACAACAATAACTGATACATCTTTAATGCTATCTGGAAAACAACTGCTAAATTTACAATCTGCTACCTTTTATTCTTCTTCCCCACAGTTTTTCTTTGTCATAACTTCTGTAGTCTTCTTTGATCCCTATGTCAACACAACTGCTGCCTTCAAGCCTGTACAACTCCCAAGATTTACTTCCCAACAACAAAAAATCTGACCAGCTTTTAAAGGGGTCTATTAAATCCACTTTAAAGTACCTTACCTTAGATGGTGATTTCAGATCTTTTTCTTTCAGATTCCTCGAACGTAATGATAAAAGATCTTGTTTTCCATGAGACTGTATTTCAATACCACTTATCTTTGTGTCTAATTGTGAATTTTCTGTCTATTTTTTAAAAAAAGATCCACATTTCAAAAAATTGTAAAATGTTACTATTGCCTAAAAATGCTATTTTCACTATTCCATATTATAGCTTTAAATTATTTCAATACTATATCCTAAAGCAGTGACATAGCTGGTAACAAATTCAAACAAGTCAATCTGATTTACTATTAAATTCTCTTACAGTAGTGGTTTCTTGATTTTCTGTGTCATGGACTGCCTAAAGAATTTAGTAAAATCTATAGACTTCTCAAGATGTTTTAAAACACATGTAAAATATATAGTATTACAAAAAGAAGTGAATTATTTTCAAATAAAAATTTTTTTTCTTACTCTAGTTCACAGACTCCTCCCTAGGTTAGGAACCTACTCTTTATCATTCTAAAATTCCAAATATAAACACAAAAGACTCATCCAACATCACTGGATAAAATGCTAAAACATATGAATTCATATCAGATCCATTAGAAATATATTTTTTGGTCTTTATTATTTTCCCCCTTCACTATCTTAGTGAAGTTCAAGTGTTATTGTTGGCTGGAATAATATTTTATTATGAACCAGGAAAGCTATTCAAAGATAAAGCTTGAATCAAACAAAAAAGATGAAGGGATATTATATATTCATTCCCATAATGCCTAAATTCCTTTGGTGTAAGAAGTTTTGGTCACCACATACCAATGTTTTTAAACACATAAAATTAAATATGTAAGAATAAAAAGCACATCAATTATAATAGTAACACACACACACACTTTTAGGGAAAAAAACCTACACAGAGCCTAGGCAAAGAACTCACATTAAAGGAACAAGGCTTTGTCTACTTCATAAAATACAGCAAATATGTTTTATTTCTGTCTGTTATTTTGAATAAATCTTAAAATAGTTTATTCTGAACTTAAACTATTAGACTCAGGAAATCCTTTATTCATCACTACAAATTTCACATAACATAAAGTAATAGAATTACAACAGAACTGGAGGTTTATATTACTAGAAATTAAATTTTTAGCCTGCAGTCTATTCAGAGAAATGGATCCAAGGTTTCTTGTCCCTTTCACGTAAAAATAATCACAATTCTGGTGGGTGGTTACAGAGCTAGAAGTAGTTTTCTTCCTCGGATGGAAGATGATTAAGTCACTGCTTATTTAAAGCTATACTGATTCGCCTAAAATTCACTCTATTCTTTTGCAGCAACACAAAAATGAAGGTCTCTGCTACACCAGTGGGAAAAACTCAAATAGTAACAATTTCTGCAATCATACTGAGTTGGAAAGACACAAATTAATATTATCTATGTTCTATTGTATTTTTATTTGTTTTGTTTTAATTAATCCTAATTCACTCTAATCTGGTCCAAGCTGAGTTTGGGATTTTTTGGTGGGGCAGTGAGGTGGGTGGTGGCACTCAGCCTTCAAAAAAACATAGTAATTAGAGAATTAACAGAAAAATAGTACTTACTCCCTCTGAATAGAGGCCACCAGATTCTTCTACTGGTTCAACCTCAAAACCAGGTAACAAAAGCAAATACTTCTGTTTGGCTTGTTTCAATACAGCCCTTCAAAAACAAAGTTGAGGGGAGAGGGAAGAAGGGATAGAAGGAAACAGTGGAGTTAATTAAAAAGCATTGTTAAGTCCTAAGTACAAATAAGTGCATTTAGATAATAATTTAAGATAAATATATATCTTGTCAAGTACCCCTCCCCCAAAGGAACTCTACTAAATATATAGGTATATAAATGCAATTAATTCACTAAAGTAGAGAAAACTTAATTGTCTACGAATATAGGTTCCTCTATCACTTAGTAGCTAATGCTAAGATAAACAAAAATCAACTTTTATGGAGTTTATTATATAAGTTGCCAAGTATAATTGAAATATTTTCACCTCAGTGGGAATAAATGGAGCTAGAGGGGAAGTATAGAAAAAGTCAAGGGAAAATTGTTTAATCCCAAACTCAGTTTCCCCTTTCTAAATCTTTTAGCTAAGGAATCCTATTAAAATCAAATTATAATGACTTATCATGAGTAACTTTCATTTAAATTGTATGACTGATACCAAGAAAAAGGAGGCGCTACTGATTAGAGAAATGCAAATCAAAACAACTTAGATACCACATCTCACTTGTCAGATTGTCTAACATGACAAAATAGGAAAATTATAAATCCTAGAGAAAACGTGGGACAATTGGAACACTAATGCATTGTTGGTGGAGTTGTGAACTGATCCAACCATTCTGGAGAGAAATCTGGAACTATGTTGAAAAGGCTATAAAAATGTGCATACACTTTGATCTAAAAATACCACTTCTATGGCTGTATCCCAAAGAGAGTATACAAATGGGAAAAGGACCTGTATATACAAGAGTACTTATAGCAGCTCTTTTTGTGGTGGCAAAGAATTGGAAATCAAGGCAATGCCCCATCAATTGGGGAACAGCTAAAAAAGTTGTGGTATATGAATGTAATGGAATACTATTGTGCTATAAGAAATGAGGCACAGACAGACTTCTTAATAATCCAGAGAGACTTACATAAACTGATTCTGAGTGAGGAGAGCAGAACCTGGAGAACTTTGTACACAATAACAGACATATCAAATCGGTGATGACTAACTTTGATAGACTGAGCTCCTCTCAGCAATGCAAGGTTATAAGACAACTCCAAAAGGCTCATGATAGTAATTGCTATCCACATCCAGACAAAGAATTATGGAGTCTAAATGCAGACGGAAGCAAATTATTTGCTCTCTCTTTTTGCCTTATTTTGTTCCTTCTTTCTCATTCATTCCACAAGTTATAAACCTTTTTTACAACTTAACTAACGTTTAATGTGAAGGCATTTAAAAAATCTCTACAGGATTGCATGCTGCCATCAGGGGAGGGGGCAGAAAAGGGAGAGGTAGAAAATTTGTAACTCAAAAGACTGTGGAAATGAATGTTGTAAACTAAAAGTAAATAAATATTTATTTTTTAAAAAAAGAAAAAAAAGAATTGGAAATCAAGGGAATTCTCATCAAATGGGAAATGGCTAAACAAGTTGTGGTATATGAATGTAATGGAATACTACTGTGCTGTAAGAAATGAGGAGCAGGGGCAGCTAGGTGGTGCAGTGAATATACCACTGGCCTTGGAATCAAGAGGACCTGAGTTCAAATCCGGCCTCAGACACTTAACACTTACTAGCCGTGTGACCTTGGGCAAGTCACTTAACCCCAACTGCCCTGCCCTCCCCCCCTCCAAAAGGCGCAAAAAAAAAAAAAAGTCATGTCATGTTTTGTTAATTATTTCTCTACATTTTAATTAGTCACTCTGGAGTGTTGCTGACCCCTCTGATTTGAGTGATTTGCCCAGGTCTCTCAGCTTTCCAGGAGGGTTCTCTATCCAGGGTTCCTGGCAGCATCTATTTCCTATATTAAAATTCTCCTTTTCTAAATCTGACTACTTGAAATATGTCACTAAGATAAGGAACCTCAAATCAGAAGCAGGGGGAGAAAAGGTTCCTGCCAACCAAGCAGAAAAGAACAGAAAAAAATATAAAACAAATACAGACTACAGGGGGTAGAGTCAAGATGGCAGAGTAGAAGCAGGAAATTCCATGAGGTCCCACCACAAGCACCTCCAATACCTGTCAAATATGACTCTAAACAAATTTTAAAGCTATAAAACCGATAAAGCGACAGAGAGAAGGCAGCCTGGGAGGCTGACAGGAAGGGTCTATCACACCAGGCTGGGAGCTACGCAGAGTCCCTAGTGAGCGGCCCTGACCAGTGGCCCAGAAGGGCCAGAGCAGACTTCAAGAGAGTGAATCACCAGCAGCTGTGGTAGTTTCCAGACTTCTCAAACCACAAACGCCAAAGAGCAAGTAAAAGGTCAGTGGGGAACTTGGAATTGGGTGACGGAAGAGCGTGGTCTGGCCCTACCACATGGCTACTTCAGAAGCTCCTGGCCTGCAAGACAGTAGGGAGACCAAACTATCATTGAGAGGGTAATCACCATTACTTTGACCTGCTTGGATCTAGATCACGGTCTTGGGTGGTGGTCCTAGAGCATGTGGCCAATGTGCCAGAGCTTGTGGTGGCTGGAGAGAAGGCACCCCCCTCAGACCTCTGACAACATTTGCAAAAACCTCACTGATTTGCGACAAAGCTCTGCACTGTGGAAGCAGAGTTCTACCACGGCAAATTGCTCAAAAGTCAATTGGCTGGCAAGATGAGCAAGCAGAGGAAGTGCAGTCAGACCATAGAATCCTTTTTTTAGGGACAAAAAGGATCAAAGCACGGAACAGAAGGAAGACAGTGAAGTCAGAACTCCTCCATCAAAAGCTTCCAAGAAAAATATAAAGTGGTTACAGGCCATGGAGGAACTCAAGAAGGATTTTGAAAATCAAGTAAGAGAAATAGAGCAAAAATTGGGAAGAGAAATGAGAAGGATGCAAGAAAATCATGAAAAGCAAGCCAACAGCCTGCTAAAGGAAACCCCCCCCCAAATACTGAAGAAAATAACACCTTAAAAAATAGACTAACTCAAATGGCAAAGGAGGCCGAAAAAGCCAATGAGGAGAAGAATGCCTTAAAAAGTCGAATGGCCCAGATGGAAAAGGAAATTTCAAAAACTCACTGAGGAGAATTCCTTCAAAATTAGACTGAAGCAAATGGAAGGTAATGACTTTATGAGAAATCAAGATAATATTAAACTTATCCAAACAAATGAAAAAAATAGAAGGCAATGTGAAATAACTCGCTGGAAAAACCACTGACCTGGAAAATAGATTCAGGAGAGACAATTTAAAAATTATTGGACTACCTGAAAGCCATGATCAAAAAAAGAGCCTAGAAATCATCCTTCAAGAGATTCTCAAGGAAAACTGCCCTAACATTATAGAACCAGAGGGCAAAATAGAAATGGAAAGAATTCACGAATCACCTCTTGAAAAAGATCCCCAAAAGCAAACTCCTAGGAGTATCATAGCCAAATTCCAGAATTCCCAGGTCAAGGAGAAAAGATTACAAGCAGCCAGGAAGAAACAATTTTGAGTATTGTGGGAACACAATCAGGATAACACAAGATCTAGGAGCTTCTATACTAAGGGATCAAAGGGCATGGAATATGATATTCCGGAGGTCAAAGGAGCTAGGATTAAAAGAATCATAGGGGTGGCTAGGTGGCACAGTGAGTAGGGTACCGGCCCTGGAGTCAGAAGTTCTTGAGTTCCAATCTGCCCTCGGACACTTGACACACTTACTAGCCATGTGACCTTACTAGCCATGGCAAGTCACTTAATCCCAATTGCCTTGCCCTCCCCCCTAAAAAAAACAAAAGCAAGAATCCACCCAGCAAAAACTGAGTATAATGATTCAGGAGAAAATATGGTAATTCAATGAAACAGAGGACTTTCAAGTATTCTTGATGAAAAAAACCAGAGCTGAACAGAAAATCTGACTTTCAAATACAAGAAGCAAGAGAAGCATAAGAAGATGAACAGGAAAAAGAAATCTTAAGGAACTTATTAATCTCATATAAAAGAGGCAGGAGAAAACTGTTACAATGGAAGAGAAGAGCAGGAAGGTGAAAGGGAATGGGTCAACCTTACTCTCATTGAATTTGGCTTAGGGAGGGAATGACATACACACTAAATTGTGTATCTTGCCCTACAGGAGAGTAGGGGGGAAAGAGATGAGAGAGAGGATGATGAAGGGGAGGGCAGGTTGGAGGGAAGGGTAGTTAGAAGCACACTTTTGTAAAGGGTCAGGGTCAAAGTAGAGAATAGAACAAGTGGGGGCGGGATAGGATGGAGGGAAATATAGTCAGTCTTTCACAATATATCCACTATGGACATGTTTTGCGTAACTACACATGTACAACCTATACTGAATTGCTTATTTTCCCAGTAAGGGTGGGTGAAGAGGGAGGAAGGGAAAGAATCTGGAACTCAAAGTTTTAAAATCAAATGTTTAAAAAAAAAAATTTTTTTTATATGCAACTGGGAAATAAGATATACAGGCACTGGGGTATGGAGATCCATCTTGCCCTATCAGAAAGTCAGAACGGGGATGGGAGAAGATATAGGAGAGATTGGGGTAGAGGATATACAGTGGGATTGCTGTTTTGGGTTGGTGGGTAGGGGGAAGATGGGGAGAAAAATCTGTAACTCAAAATCTTGTGGAAATGAATGATGTAAACTAAAAATAAACATTAATTTTATTTTTAAAAAAGAGGCAAGAGGACTATTACAATGGGGAGGAATAGCAGGAAGGTGAAAAGGAATGGGTCAACCTTACTCTCATTGAATTTGGCTTAAGGAGGTAATAACATACATACTCAATTGGCCCTGGAGTCAGTTAATTAGGGGGGAAGGTGATAAGAGAGGAAATGATAGAAAGGAGGGCAGACTGAAGCAGAGGATAGTTAGAAGTACACACTTTTGAAAAGGGATAGGATCAAAGTAGAAAATAGAATAAGCGGGGGGTGGGATAGGATGGAGGGAAATATAGTTATTCTTTCACAATATATATACTATGGAAACGTTTTGCATAACTACACATGTACTACCAATATTGAATTGCTTATCTTCCCAGTGGGGGTGGGTGAGGAGGGAAGAAAGGAAAGAATCTGGAAATCAAAGTTTTAAAAACAAATGTTAAAAAAAAAAACTTGTTTTTTACATGCAACTGGGAAATAAGATATACAAGCACTGGGGCATAGAAATCCATCTTACCCTATTAGAAACTTAGACGAGGTATGGAGAAGGATATAAGAGAGAACAGATTGGGGGAAGGCGTATTCAGTAGGCTCGCTATTTTGGGGTGGGGGTAGGGGAAAAACGAGAAGAAAATTTGTAACTCAAAATCTTGTGGAAATGAATGTTGAAAACTAAAAATAAACAAATATTTTTTAAAAATCAAATAAAAAGATTTATTAAGTTTTAACATCCTAATCATCAATTGCTTGTACTTCTCAACAGGCTGTTGGAGTATCTCTATGCTACTTTGGTTAATTAAGTCTAGAGAACTCAAGGTGAGGAAACTCCCTTCAACACAGGTCACATCTTCTATGCAACTAACAAGGCAGGGTTGAATGCCCAAGGACCCTGGATAATAACAATAATGAAACTTGTGAGATGAGTACTACCTCATAGAATTAGGAGTCACTTTTATTGACAAAAACAAACCTTTTCTGTTCATTAATGTAAACTCATTAAGAGTTTCAACTATATCTAAACAAAGTATTCATCTAGAACTTCAATCTATAAACATTATTTAATTTTTTTTTCTTTTCTTATGAACATTACTGCAGAAAATTAAAATTTTCATCTTACTTTAATTCTTCAGGATACTCCAGGAGAGTCTCTTTAGCAAATGTGTCATTCCAGAACTTAACACTCTGTTTGCAGATCTGTTTATTTTTGTGCAGAAATATTATGCATAATAATGGGGTGAGTTGTTCTAAAAGCTCATTGTTATAAGTGCCATTGTAGTGAAACTGAAGACATTTAAGAACCTCTCCCAAGAGCTTTTCTAACTAGGAAAAAGCATAAAATTTAGAAATATTACTTTTTAAGTTAAACAAAAAACTCAATCAAATTAGATACTATTTTCAGGATATAATTTATTACCATTTAATTTTAAAAGTTACATAGAGTTAGGATAGATTGTTTGAAAGTACATATAGAAAGACAACCTGCACTTATTTAAAAAAAAAAAATCACATGATATCAAGGCAACCTGGTCTGTGTTTCTTTTAAGACAACTTCACTATCCATCCACTGTTCAATCTGTGCATCTACTAATTAGGAAGATTCAGATACTAAATCTAAATTGTGAAGGATTTATTAATGATGGGGAAGGGGAGAGAAGGCAGGAAGAAGTGATGAAATCTGCCAAATTTTTACCTTGTTGTTGAGGCAATTATACACTTTAGGCACATCGCTAAGCCTAGGACAAAAAAAAAAAATTAAGACGGAAGAAATGATTATCACTTGGCAATTCAGGCAGTGATTACATGGGAAGCTATAGCATAACTAAATGGTTGGTAAAATACTACTTTGTGCTTTATTATTCCTAAAACCCTACATACATAAGATTTTATATAAACTTAAAGATAGAAATGCATTAATGGAACTTGCTGTTGAAAAGGCTTCATACAACAAACATTTTTGTGATCTCATTTTTGTTTTCTAATCTCTGAATTTCCTTAAAACAAGAAATGCTTTAAGATATTTACAAATAAAATATACGGCAATTCCCTATAAATCACAGACGTCAAAGTACTGCAGAAAGTTAGGATACAATTAAATTTATTTTAGTTCAACTGTCTTTTTCTTTTTCAGGTCTCTCTCAACTAATTTTCAAGTCTGCATATATGACTCTTTGAACTGTTAGGTAATATATGATATATATTCTGTGTCACAGGATCATAAATCTAGAACAGTAAGGGACCTCCGAGACTACTTGGTCTAATGGCTTCCTTCTGTAGATAAAATACTGTAGATAAAAAACCTAAGGTGGTTAAGTGTCTTGCCCAAAGTCACACTGGTAATAATAGGTTCTCCTGAGTTTAGAGGTAATTATTTTACCACACTATCATCATAAGCTAAAATAATAGGTTTTAGAACTAGAAAGATCTCAGATCATATTATTCAAACCTCTTATTTTATAGATTCAGAAACAGAAGCCCAGCAAAATGTACTGACCTCTTCAAGGTAACAAGGAAGTAACCGATTACAATCCAAAGCAGACGACATTAAAAACAGAGCTCATTTACAAAAGAATTATTCACCCCAACATTATATGAGAAAATAAACCGAGGAACAAATTATACATTGGAATACACTGTGGTTTGTGAAGGTAAGACCACTCAGAAATGAGGACTAGGAATAGTTTTTCCAACATATTTTATCGATATTTTTTGGTTTTTTTTAATCAGCCATATTTTCTAATGCATCCTTCCTAGAGACTCTTCACTCATTACAAAGAACTTTTATAGGAAAGTAAGTTTGGCAAAATTAAGCAACATATCCAAAAAAAGTCTGATGGTCAGTGTTCTATACCCATGGTCCCTCACCTCTACAATAAAAGTGCCTTCATAGATCTCAAAAAAAAAAAGTAATTGAACCATTACTCAAATCAAGTACTATTCTTCAAATCTAGTCAATCTTTCCAATATACCACATTCCATATTACTATCACAACAACAGTTACTAAGACTAACTTACAGAGTAGTTACTATAATTAAAAACACCCTGTTCTCGTGCACACACATACAGAATATCCATGTCAAATGACATACAATATAAAGTGCTTTTGCAAACGTCATTAGCTTTTATATACACTGGACACATGTTTTTAAAATGTCAGTCCAATTTTCAAAACAGGTGACAGTTTCTACCCCACTGAAAGTTTATTAAAATATATTAAAGTAAATGTTTATCAACACTAGTTTTAAAATTGTACTTCCTAGAAAAAAATTTACAAATGCAATTCTCTCCAAATTTCTGCAATAAGCTCAATGTACTTACTTTGAGTTTCCATATAACAAGGCCAGAGGCTTTGTTAAAGTTGCAAAGATTGTCTGTATCACTGAAGGCAAAGACACATGGCCAAGAATAGTAGAAATAATGCTGATAATTGAACTACCAATAGAGAAGAGTGTTTCTGAATGAAGATCCTTGAAGCTGACATCATGGAAAGCATCCATCATCTTCAGGATAACTTTAAATAAAGAAGTCAACTTCCCTAAAGGTTCTTTTTTTTTCTTGGACCAATCTGTAGGAGTCTGTGGTACTGAAAATAAAAGTGGTTTGGTTAAAGACAAAAAATTCATTCTTTCATAGAATACTCAGTGTCTTGGCTCCAAGATAAACAATAATTTAAACAGGTTTAGGTATGTCATACTTGTCTAAATGATTCCCTACAGTCTAGAAGTTTACATACACAAAGAATATTCATTCATAACATAAGGGACATAATGAAGATGAAATAAGTACAAACATTTCCCACTGTTAAAAAGCCTCATAAGTAAAGAGATAAAATCTTCTTGGATAAAAAGATAATATCTTATTGGATCTTCACAACAAGCTGGGAAATAGTGCAAGTGGCATTTTTCCAAATAAGAAATTACTCTTTGACTATACTGTATTGTAGTCCAAGAAATTCACTGAATGTCTGTGAAAAAGAATGGCAATTCAAACAGGCATAAGACACGGTCCCTGCCTTTCCTGAATTTAATATGACATCATGGAGATTTAGTGATACCACAACCTATATCTGAAGAGGTAAATGAACTGGTGGGACTACTGTTGTAGAATAATACCTGAAGATTTGGTAAGACTATCATCTGGAGCAGTGAATAGGACACCGGCCCTGGAGTCAGGAGAACAAGCTTTATCATTCCTTTACACAATTCTGAACCACACATTATGTTGGTACAAAAATGGGCTACATGCCAAAGTCATAAAACATTTAATATTTTATGTATAAGTTAAGAAGCAGAGCTCTTTTTAATTGAAAGCTAGAGCTGTCTCTGATCCTGAGGTACAACATCAAAGGCAATGGTTCAGTCAATATGCTGGATAGATCCCTGAGCTATGCTAACAGAATTAAAGTGAAGCCAAGAAATTACTATACAACATGTTTCATGTTCAATAAAAAAAAAAATGCATCAATACTCACATTTTATTTGGGGTTGATGTTTAGTATTGTACGGTGAAAAATTTATGCATTCAACTATTACCATAGCAACATGGGTAATCCTATCCAAAAAGGACAAGTTCTAAGGGGAAAAAAAATTAATATTAGGAATATCCAACCGTTAATCAGCATAGTATCTAAGGCTAAACAAAAAGCAGGTAAGCTTGTCAAAAGTGATTAGTACCATCTGTTTCATGTGTCTATCTTTACCAATGTTCCCCAAACACTTGTCTCCCACTCTGAAAGTTCAATCACAAAATATAACAAACTCTCCATATAGAGGACAGAACCAAAGCATTTATTTAGACACCAGAAAATGAATCCCAAAATCAGTAAGTCGATTCCATCACAGTACCAAAGATATTAAGAAGCCATAACAACCCTGAGAGCCATGCCATCCTTCAGCCTTCCCACAAACCAATACAAGATCAATATTTACCCACAAACCTCGCTATCTCCTTGTCTGAGTGAGCTCCTCTCTTTCCCCACCATCTCACTAGCTCTGACTCCCAGCTTCCTGTGACTCTGCTCTACCCTTTCAGTAAACTCCTCCCACCATAGGCTCTATGTGACTACATTCATGATCTTAGTGGGAAGTTTATCTCCAAAGCAGGGAAGCTTCCTGTGGGCTCTGCTCCAACCTCCAGCAAACTCTTCCCATCTCAGGCTCCATGTAACTACATTCAGCCTAGTGAGGGCAGAGCTTACTTTCAAAGTAAGTCTTCAAATTCTCCCTGGGTCTATTAATGGGCAGGGAAGATCTGCAAATTCCCATCCTCATTATACCTTTATAGCTCTGGACACCTACCCCTTTCTTTCCATTACTTAATGTTGGGTAAATCTTCTTAACTAGAGCCTCACCTTTCAACTAATTCCCAACCAACCTCCCATTTTTTACAACTGACTATTATGTAACTGTTTCACTTAAATGACATTCAATTTCAAAGCAATTACCCACCTACATGATTTCCTGTAATTAGTTAATTTGTACTCATTAAAACCAATTAATATTAGTCTGGGTATACCTTTAAAAGAATTTAGTAATAAAAACTTACTGCAAAGGTGTTGTCATCTAATGCAGACATCATCTTGAGACAAAGCTCATCACAGCATAAATTTTCCTCTGCTGTTGCTACCAAAGCTGCACAACGGGCAAATGTTCGATACAATTCTGACCAAGTTCGAAGTAATGACTTCATAGTGGGCTTTAAATATAAATCAAGTAGAAAACCAGAATGAATGGAAAACCACGTTATTGCCAATTCATTTAACTATATAATGCAACCATCTGTTATGTAAAGAATTATACCAAAACAATAAACGACAACCCTTTAAAAGACAAAAGTCAGTCTAATCTATCAAAAAAGGAAGTGTGTGAGTGTATCTCAGTAACAAATTAACATTACAGCCTAAAACTTTCCCAGAAAACATACTCTCTGTACCCCCCTCCTCCCCACTTCAAATCATAAACCATAAACTTACCAATGGAAACTCTTGTGCTGGAAATATATGGATTATTGGTAGCATCAATGCACCATACACAGCACTGAAATTGTGCTCCAATGCATCTCCCTGATTTACTTCATTGGTCTTGAATAAAATACAAGACAAAAATGTTACTCGAGCCGCCAAGAGAAACAGCCAGTTTGGCATTATTATAAGCACTAGAAAATTAGTTTAAAAATGGAGGAAATTCCAATGGGGAAGCTTATTTTGTTCTCTTTTAAAAAAATAAATAAATAAAGGAGCAAAATGCCCTATACGTAATGGCCTTCTTGTAGAAAGCAATGTTTTTCAACACAAAATGACTTTTGTTCTCATGGGAGATGTAAGTTTTCTGTGACACAAAGCTACTTAGAGAATTATATATGAGGTGAAATACACCTACAGATCAAATCTAACAATACTCTAATTCTTACCTTCATTGGTCTGAATAAAATACAAGGGAAAAATGATATTCAAATAAAAGAGCTTGTAGCACATGCAAAGTTACTACCAAGTGATTTTTTAAAGAAAATCTAGGACATATGAGGAGACATCTCCCCACAGCGTTTCTTTAGAGATGAGAGACTATGGGTTTGGAATTAATACATCATATAACATCAACACATTATTTTTGAACTTCTTCCCTCTTTATAAAAAGGGATAGCTCCTTGAGGAACAGGAGGTGGAGGGTCAGGGAAAACAGGTATGATAGGAAATTCAGGTTAGCAATTTACATAATCTTGTTTTCTAAGGTCACAAGTGAACTAGTTTTTGGAATCCCTGATTCCAAACCTGTTAACACTTAACGATCAAAGTCAACATAGCCTTTGAGATATAGCCAGATCATCTCCTAGAGGGAGAAGTCATAATTTCTTAGACTAATAGGGTTCATGAAAACATAGGTGTTTATGATCTTTGGAATGTGTTCAACATTAGAATGTAAGCTCGCTGAAGATGCAGACTTTTTTATTCTTATCTGTGTTGCCAGTGCCTAACACATTCATAAGCAATTCATATTTGACTCACATCTTTCAAAGACTTTAGAACTCTTATCAGTGCAATGACTAACCACTACTCTAGAAACACCAATGACAAAACATGTTACTTAGTACTTGGGAGAAAAAAAGACCATTCAATGCTTTCCACGATCCATCAGATAAAGCCTCAAATCCTTTATCTGTCATTCAAAATCCTCCAAAAGCTGGTGGCAGTCTCTTATCTTTTACCACTCTTCTTTACATACTCTATGCTCTGGTGGAATAAATCTTTGGTGGAATAAAGAAATATGAGCACATACCTGGTTAATCAGGTCAGTTAATGGGTTGACCAGAATACTCCACATTCGCCACAGATGCTCCTTGTTATCAAGGTGCTTTGCATTTTGATTAATAACATTTAAAACAGAATCACTGAAAGCTAGTGGGGAAGTAGGGCCAGTAAGAACACAACCCACGAGTGTTTCCAGGTTTTGAAAGAATCTAAAAAGGAAAAAAAAACACATTCAACTTAACAACTTTTTGCATGCATTAAGGTTTTATACAAATTTTTTGTTAACAGCACTCTAAAACTAAGAACAAAGGAGATCAAAAGATTTGCACTCAACCTTTGTTGTCCTGCCCATTTTAATGTTTATTTTAAAAGACCCTACTGAGAAACATAATCCCAATTTCCTAACATCTTTTCTATTATAATTTAAACGAATTGTTCATCCTTGATAATATTTACCAAAGGGCACAATCTTCACTGAATTATGATTAGGGAAGCTCACCTTTCATCAGCCACACCACATTCCAAGAGGTTATTTCTAAAAATTAATTGAATTAAGAACAAAGCTGGAGTTCCCTGTATAGAAAAGTACAGAAATACTAATCAATTTTGATTTATAAAAATTCTAAGCATTCTTATGTCAAGTTTTTAAGTATATAAATGTATATGTATAAATGTATATACACATATATACGTATATAGCTATCTCCATAAAGATATATAACAAAGTAGCCCACCTTACTAATATAATACCATCTGAGATTTGAGTGCACCATACTTCCAGATAAAGCTTCGAATAGATCAATCTTAACTATGATACAAATAAATGTAAATGATGCCTCTTATCAAGCAAACAAATTAAAATACCACCTCATATGGCACAAATTAAAGGACATTTAACAAAATTACCACGTTTTGGGATTGCAAAATTTGCTCCTTCATTCTTTAGTGAAATGATTGCTCTTCACGTTTTACAGAGAAACCAGCATCAAACATTTTTTCATTTTACAATTATTAAAAGCTAGATTTGCTATAACCTACTAGTTTTTCTTGATCATTATTATAAATAACTAAATGCTATTAAATCATGGCAGTTTAACGAAAATGTTATGTCAACATTTCATTTTTAGTTTTCTTACACAGACCTTTCTATAACAATTAAAAAAGTTTCACTATAAGCTATGGTACACAAGACTGTTATGCAGAATGAAACAAAAGGCTTTTTTTTTTTATTAACTTGTTTATTTACTTTTAGTTTAAAAGGCTTTTTTCTCTTCCATAAGGATCCACACATTAGTTAAGGTACAAGTCAATCAATTTTAGCAATCAAGTAGCAAGAAAATCCCTGGATAGGACTGTGGCAAATATTATGGAGGTACTAGGAAATGGAAAGCACTATTCTTCCTTCATCCTCCCCTAGCCTCCCTCTGCCTCTCCATAGTTGACAAAGAAATCATCTTGAAGCCATTTTTTAGTGAAACATTCAGTTTCTCTCACCAAGGTACACCCACACACACACCCCCACACACACACCCCTTTATGTTTAAGATACTTGCATTAAGAAGATCCATGTTAGCAACTTGATATGCTGGAGAACCTAATACTTTCTGAGGTAGTCCTTTAATTGTAATTTCTATGAGGACCTAAGGAAATTTTTTTTAAAATGGGACAAAAATTATTCCAAAAGAATACCCCAACTTGGTAAAAGTGAAATATATTACAAGTTTCTACAAAGACATATGACTGCAAATGTTACAAGTCTAACCAAAAATAACTAATGTGTTACTTAACAGGATATTAGGAAGACAGATTTAATAATTTACAAAGCTGTCATGCCTTCATAGTAACTCTGTAAGTAGGGCATGATAAACAGATCTTACTCATTTTTAGAAATGAAGAAATTACCGAGAGTAAGTGATTTGGCTGAAGCTAACACTTAAGTTTCCTGGTATATATTCAATGGTCTTTATACAATATAATATGCTGGTATTCTAAAACATTATAAATAAATCAGCAGATTCAGTATGAGGTCAAGATGAAAGCATATGATGACACAAGTTATGGAGGGTACTATAACAATTCATTTATTTCCAGTGCCACTTTCCTCTATGATTTTGAAGAAAGAATTTGTCTGAAACATAATTTTTAAATACTATTCTTTTGATCTACCAGGTTGACTTATTTAAAATCTAAAGCACTGACATCAAATTTCAATTTTTTTGCACGTAACCCTTAGTATTGTATTTTGAAAAATGTTTCCTAGGTATTGGTTTTGTGAAGCACAAAGGGCTAAGGATACAAATACGAAAAAACAACAGTTCAGAAAATTTATAATCTAGTTGAGAAAAATGATGCAGATAAACAGCTAACGACAATAATTATAAATCTGTAGGTATAGAGAAGCCAAAGGGGCAGATCAGAAATTTAAAAGGGTTTATTTCTAAATCCAGGGTGGGTGGTTAGGAAAGGTCAAGAAAGTAAAGATCATCAATGATGCAAGTTCCTGGGGAAGATGAAAATAGATAAACAGCATACAGGTAGAAAAGTTTGCCTTGGCAAAAAGACAGCCACATTATTACCTGAGACTAAAGGATGAGAAGATAGGTAAAAAACTGAGAAGGTAAAAGGAATGTACAAATGGAAAAGAAGTTAGGCATTGGATGGCCCTGTTCTTTTCTTGTTATCAGAGAAGTTACTTGATAAGGGACGGGGCGATTTCTATTACAACCGCAAATTAATTACAGTGGCATGGTTATAATAATAAAGTTGGATTTTTTTTTTTTACAAATATATAATAGTATTTCTTCAGGATTTATTTTCTAATAAGGAACTGATCAATTTGTTCAATCATATAAGAAATACCCATAAACCCTATGAGCTTGTAAGACAAGTTTTGCGGCAAAAAGGTAACTGTTACTAATTATCTTTAATTTAATTTTAATTTAACTATTAATAAAACACTTACCAATGTTTTTGATACAGGAAATGCATCGGCTGTCACTATACATTTCAAAGATTGTAGTAAAAGGGTCAATACTTCTGAGCCCTGCCTTTCTTTTTTGTTACCTAATAGTTCAGAAATCACAAGCATGTTGAAAATTCATTTAAGGACAAGTAACAATTTTCAGAACTTACAAAAAACTCGTTACTGTTTAAGTTTAATAAGTGCATGATTTCAACATTAAAGATAAAGTTAACATGTTAGAAGAGACATATTAAAAAGTCTAAACAGATGAGCTTTTAAGGTTTTGAATTTGCCCTGCAAGCTAAAGATTAAGTGACAGAAGATATCAGCTTGCCATGACTTTATTAGCTGTATAATGACATTACCTGATTCAATAACTGACTTCACCAAGCAAATAATATCTTTCCATATGGCATATATCACGGCATCTACAAAGCAAGAATAATTTCTTGTTTAAAAAAAAGGGAAGTCACCTTGAATACAACAGTGCTTTCTTGAGTCTTCGAATAACGTTTCTTAAAAGACAGACTCTCAAACACCGGCTAGAATTTCTAACGAAATGTTTACCTGAAGCATCTTTTCCAACAGCAACAAAGCTGTCTTGGACTGCAGCTATGAGTACATTTGCGTGTTTGCAAAAGAAGGAAGGGCTACTGATTAAAGGATGCTGAAGAGGCTCTATAAAGGGGAGAAAAGATCATGAACAAGTCAAACTGGATTTTTTCTGTAATATTCTTCAGCAACAAGTTGATTTTCTTAAACAAAAAAGCAAAAGTTTACCATTAATCCATGTTTTGTGACTACATCAGTTTTGCACATTTGGCAATACATAAAAAGTAATACTCTTAAGTACTGAAAACAATAATTTTTTTTAAAGATACCTAAACTCAGCACAAGTTTATTTTTCTTAGCAAATTCCAAAACTTCTGGACCCTGCAAGAAGTGAAGTAACATTTCAATTCCCAAGAGTTGAATGGACGGGATGGCTGCCATTCCACCGGTATTAAGAGATAAGTTCATCCTGGGTGTAACAGGAGTTCCAAATGGAAAAGATCCTGAAGAGAAAATCAGAAAGTTCCTCTAAGTAGTCTACATTAAAATAAAACAGCACTAAGTATAAAATTGTTCTTCTTCTTCTCTTTAGTCTCAAGCAGTTCATTCAAGCCTTCTGAGGCCTTTATCTTTTGCCATTTTTTTAATGGCCCAAATATATGCCATTCCATCCCTATACTTCAATTTGTTTAGCCATTAAAATTGACGGGTACACTTCCATTTTCCAATTCTTTGCTATAAAAAAAAAAGAACTGCTACTTATTTTTGTACACACTGTATTTTTTTCCCTTTCTTTGCTCTCTTTGGAGTAGCAGTTCCAAATGAATAATGAAGCAAGATCTCCACATTAGGACAGAGCAGTGATATATACTCAGGATTCAGAACCAAGAGTGCTTTTCCATTTGTTTTGTTTGATTACACATTTGCTGGAAGGCCTTTGCTTTTTTCTTTTTAAATCCAATAGGGTAGGGGAGAAAATGTAGGTCATTGAGGCTGCTTTTTATAAACTGGTGAAAGAAAGTAAAGCCAGGAAGAAAAAAAATACATCAGATAAGCAGGACAGCTTTGAAAGCTACAGGTTTAATTTATTACATAATTAAAAAGAAATCAGTACATAAGATGTTTGAAATTTTATGCTACAACCCTCTTTTTCTGTACTACTATATAAAGAACCAATTTTATCTGGTATTTAAGTTACAATTTTCTTTAAAAATTCAAACTAATTTTACACTAAACTGAAGATTGATTAGGGAAGAGGGAGGAAAGAAAAGAGTTTTAATAATGCTGACAACTGTCATAAATGTTCTCAAACTTCTCCTGGAGTTCTAAACCTAGAACATGTAAAATTGGACATTTAAAAAATAATTATTTCAATGTAATTAATTTCATTTGTAACTATATATATGTAATGTATTTTAAAACATTATGTGAAGGGGTCCAGTGTTCATGAGACTGTCAAAGGGGGTCCATGACATGAAAAAGGTTAAGTCTGGTAGAAAAACCCTGGGATTCTGGAATTGGAATATGAAAACCCAACTTTGACTCTGGGTATATCAATTACATGTATCTGTGATCAAATTATTTTCTGATCTTCATTCATGATACCTGATCACATGAGGTGTTAGAGAAGAACCAATGAAAAAAATAACGGGATTTTCAACATAAATGCTTGTTGACCTATCTGGCTATGTTAATATAAGCTCATATTATTATTCTTAAGAACCAGCTGTCCTTTATCCTTTATACAAGCTGAAGACACCTGAAGAAAAATCATTTTGTTATACTAGGTTCTTCCTGGATTTCAACTGCTCTGATAATAAACATATCTTTTTGAGAAGCTGTTTAGGACTAAAGTGATATATATGGTTTACGACTTTTTTTTGGGCAAGGGAGGCAAAGCAAGTGGGGTTAAGTGACTTGTTCAGGGTCATACTGCTAGCATCAAGTGTCTGAGGCTGGATTTGAACTCAAGTCCTCCTGACCTCAGAGCCAGTGCTCTATCCATCGTACCACCCCTGCCCCTTTTAAGTTTGTTTCTTTTAGCCTATGACTGTTAAAGAGAAGGAAACTAGTATATAAACAAAAAATTCCCGAAGACGAATGCTAGAGTAACCCGAAGAGTTAATATTCATGCACAAACTTAAAGGCTTGAATTACCAATATACCTCTTCTCAAAAACTTACATTCAAATAAAATGCATTGCTCTTTTTTTATTGTTAAAAAACAAAGAACAGGTAGCAACACACAGCTAAAAGTAGTAATTGTAGAATCTTAAAGACCTGGATTTAAATCTTAGCGCCGTCACTGATTGTTGTGAGTTATTACAGAACAGGGACTAGTTATTAGTCAAATGCACTCCCCACTCAATTCCATACCTAAAAACCTGTCCCCACATCGTCATCCTCTACGCCATCCACACAGGATAAAGCGGCTCTCCACCCTCTGCCAAGTTCTTCTCTCTACATACACTAGTTGCCAACTGAACATCACTATTTTCCTGTACACATTTGTCCCATTGATCATTTCCCTTCCACTAGACCTCATCTACTGCCTTTTTTCCCAATGCCTACTCTTATGTCTCATTCCACCATTAAACAAAAATATACCCAATCTCCTTAGGAAATATGCAAGTTTAATCATGTTTTTATGCTTATAGCAACAAAAATTTCATGACCAAAATCTTGTCATCGTTGGTAGTTGTTTGGTTTGGTATTGATTCTGGTTAGCACTTGTTAATTTCGTAAAAGAAAAATACTACAAATGTTAGTTTCTAATTGTTAAGTTACAAATAGTATTTTACTGTATTAATATTGACTGCATAAGACAGCATGGTTTTAATATTGGAAACTAATGTTGAACCTAATCTTCAAGAACATGACAAAATGCAGTTCCCTTTCTTTGTTGGAGACATGGGGGCCTATGGGTCCAATACTGCACATATGTTCATATTCAGTTGACGTGGTGATAAGTTTTGTTGAACTATTTCCTTCCCCCCCTTCTCTTTCTCATTGCCATTCTGTCCAAGGGATGGCTCGGTGGATGGAGAGGAGAGGGTGATGTTTAGAAACGAAGGCAGTGTAAAAATAAAAAACACCAATAGAGATTTTAAAATTTAGTAAGAGGTATTTATAAAATCAAAATGGGATTTCTGACTCTAATAATATAACTGTAAAGGGGTCACTGTAGCATATTTTTTTTTAATGTAGAAGAAAACGGTAGGAAGGTGAGAAAGAGGCACAGAAAAGCAGGGTAGCTTTGAAAGCTACAGAATGAACGACCTTTTTTTTTTTCTTTTTTATTATGGACAGTAACATCCATTTTAAAGGCTTTTATGCAAATATTCCTTTGTGCCTAAAGATAACTGCTGTACAAAAACAATTACAAAAACAAGTTTCTATTGCATTAATACCTGCTGACAGTTAACTATTTATAACTCTGTTCCTAAGACACTCACATATTAACTTTTCTAGGATTCTATATAAGCTGTTCATCTCAAATATCAAATACGTATTACTGACCAATATTAAAATAAATCTATAATCATTATAAAACCCAGCACAACCAATTTCAACTAATCAAGGAAATAAGCAGAATTCTTCAAACATCAGGATTTGTGATTAGAAAAAAGTTTTAATAGTAACACCAAACAAAAGGTGGATGCTAGCTTTTGGAGGAATTTAAATGGGCAATTCCTATTTTTTCATGATCAGCTTATAGTTTTAAATCAAAGTCTATCCTGTACCTGCTTTCTGGTTAGGAGTAACAGGGTTTAAACTTGTATTAGCTGCTCCACGGGATGGAGTTCCTGGGGATACAGTATGGCAGTCTATGCTTATTGTGCTTTGAATCAAGGGTACACAAACCTACGGAGAATAAAAAGGAAACAATGTACATTTAAGCATTCATTGATATAATCCTACTTCAGCATGATCAGAGTTCGATGGTCTCATCATGTTCCAATCTCGTTCTCCCCCAATCGACAAAAATATATACCACTAACCTAGGACTTATTAAGTTCCTTCTGACAAACATTAAAAATAAGTAAAGCAAAGACAGAATATAAAGAAAAAACACATTCAAGTTGGGAAAAGATTACTCTCTAAGAAACCACAAGGAGACACCTTTGAATGGTCTACAATAAAACTTCTCAAATTAAAAATAAAAACTCAATTAAGAATTTTTCAATTTTCATTCATTTCATTTCATGACAAAAGCCATGAAACTTGGCATTCAACATTATCTTCATGAATGAAAAAGCCACAATTCTATGTTTATTCCACTGTTTGTCTAAGGTGTTTTGTTGTAAAGAACACAATTTCCTCTAGCTGGCATAGTTATCTCATAATTCCTAACTGTCAAATCAAGCACTACTTACACAGTAGAAAATGCAACATAACTTATTTGAAAACCTTTGCTGACAAGAACACACAGACAAATCAAAATACAACAGTCCACATTCCATGTTTTGTTACCTGTTCAAAATTTGTAGGAAGATGAGGTCCAAGCCTCATTAGTAGGTACCACCAGACTTCCAGTTTTGTCAGTGCTAGAGCTTCTGTTCTCACATGGATAGAGCTCAAAGGCTGCATTAGCAACTTGAGACGTTTTGTGCTGCACAATATATCTTCAGATTTTTAAGAACGGATTAAAAAATAAACAATTCAATTGAGATAAACAACTACTCATTAATTTCTGTCTAAAATAGCATTTTTATCAGTCAATTCAATTATCCAGAGTGTAAATTTTCTGATGGATTACAATTATCCATTTCTCAAGATTATATTTGACTAACCATTTCTGAGTTTTAAGAATGACTTCCTCCACTCAGTGTTTGATAAGTTAATCGGTATGTATTACCAAGAAAAGGTCTTTAATGGCAAGCAGCACTGCTTCATTGACACCTTTCTTTAAACTCCTTTTGTGTTACATCACTACCAAGGCATTTTAATGACACTAATGGATGATATGTGAGCCACCCAAAATGACATGTTATACTACTAAAAAGAAGCAGTATATAGACTCAGTTCTTATTACATTTCTAAAGTACATTAACATACTAATGTAAACTTTATAATGCCCTATTAAACATGTACCACAGGTATTATATCCATTTTACAGGTAAGGAAACTCGGATTCAGAGGATTAGTGACTTGATCACGCAGACTCATCTAGGATCAGAATGGAACCGTGGTCTACCTGACTGCCTATCCAGAAATCACTCTGCTGCCTGCTACTACTGATTATGGGCCACAACCAAGTTTTGTATAAGCATTTGAGGGAAAAAGCCCTGAACTACACTAAGGCACTGTAATAGGCACATCAACATTTTAAAATCCTAAACTAAAAAGAATTAAGATGAGAAGATATAATTTAATTTCTTCTCCTTCTGTACTTGGTAAAAATATAAAAAAAAAAATTCAAACGTTTAAAACTTTTTTACTTACCTGGATTTAATGCAAAATTATCTATCAAACTCTTCCAAGCAATAAATGCAATTTTCTTTATCACAGGTGCTCCACTGCGAAATCCAAGCTCTTCTAGTTGTAACAATGAGTTGATAAAACTCCCACTTCGATGAAGAGTCTAGAGATAACAAAATATCAAAAGTAAAAAA
>CM053588.1:261579883-261609489 GCA_028646515.1 Pseudochirops corinnae | reverse complement strand
AAATCCTGAGGTGAGAGAGGATTAGATTGAGAGGAGACAGGGAGAGACAGAATGGGTTTGAGCATCTCATGGAAGAGGCAAAGGATAATTGTTACAATAGAGGGGGAGAACAGGAAGACAAAAGGGAAAGAGTAAACCTTACTCTCACTGAACTTGGCTTAGAGAAGGAATGACATAAACTCTAAACTGGGTATCTTTCCACACAGAAGAGTAGGGGGAATGGGGATGGAGGGGAGGGCAGGGTCGGGGGGAGAGTTGATGAAAGTGCACACTTCTGTAGAGGGACAGGGACAGGGTAGAGAGTGGAATGAGGGTTGGGGGGGCAGGAGAGGAAGAAGGGACATGTAATCAGTCTCTCACAGTATGCCCAACGTGGAGAGGTTCTGCGTAATTACACATATTCAGCCTGTATTTGATTGCTTGTCCTCCCAGTAGGGGTGGGTGACGAGGGAGGAAGAAAAAGAATCTAGAATGTAAAGTTCTATAATCAGATGTTAAAAATATATATGTATATATACAATTATTATTATTATCATTATTAACTACATCCAATGGGAACTTAATATACACAGGCACTGTGGTAGGGAGATCCATCCTGCCCTACCAGAAAGTCAGAGGGGTGATGGGGGAGGACATAGGAGAGAATAGATTGGGGGAGGGGTTATACAATAGGATGGCTATTTTGGGGTGGTGGGTAGGGGAAAGATGGGGAGAAAATTTGTAACTCAAAATCTTGTGGAAATGAATGATGTAAACTAAAATAAATAAAAGTTTAAAAAAAAATAATTACCTAGGGGGAAAAAAAAAGAATAATATTAGAAGTTGAGCCTACCCCGGCGGCTCCAGGCCTAAGCTATTTGTAATTCAAGAACTTTTATTGTTTTTTATATTCTATTTTGTTTACATTGATGACATCCCTGAACTTTTTGGCCTTCAGTACTCTGTTGTGCCTTCTATTGAAACCGTGAAAATGTCTCTTCTTCAGAAAATCTCATTGTTCTACATAAAAGTTGACAAGCAGCTGTAGCAACTTTTGCTTTTTCTTACCAGTTTTCCTAGTTGGTACTGAAATTCTTCGCACATTTAATAAACCTATATTACTGTTCTTGAACAATTTTGTTTCTTTTTGTAGACTTGAGAAATATCTTTAGCCATATGATGTAGGCAGACAGATTTCAAACATTATCTTGTAGTCTAAAATAAACTCACTTGTTTTTTTAAAAATAACTCACTTCTACAGAAGCAGCGAAAGAGTAAGACTGTCAAATGTGGAAAATATTTAATTTCTTTTTTTCCCCAGAGTTCATTTATTTATTTTTAGTTTTCAACATTCATTTCCACAAAGATTTTGAGTTCCAAATTTTCTCCCCATCTCTCCCCTACCTCCCACCCCAAGATGGCAAGCATTCTGATTACTCTTTCCCCAGTCTGCCCTCTCATATATCCTCCTTATCCTTCCCCTTATCGCTTTACCCTTTACTTTCTTGTAGGGCAAGATGGCTTTCTATACCCCATTGCCTGTATATCTTATTTCCCTGTTGCATGTAACAATTTTTTGACACTTGTTTTTAAAACTTTGAGTTCCAGATTCACTCCATTCTTTTCCTCCTCGCCCACTGCCACTGGGAAGACAAGCAATTCAGTATAAGTTACACATGTGTAGGAAAACATTTAACTTCTAAATTGTATTATATTTCTCTTAGAATAAGTGATTGATCTTGAAATACAGAAACATTTTAAAACCTGAAAATTAAATATTGTATTCTTCAATTTTTTTTTTGTAGATGAAACTTGAATTTTTATCTCCTAAATTAAAAAAGGATGACATTTTCGAAGATTGTTCATCTGTTGATTTTGTGTTTATACCTCCCAATGAAAAAGAAACAAAGGAAAGAGTTTTAACCGAACATCAGAAAGAAGTATTTAGAACAAAGAGGTTTGTAAACATAATTGACATTATTGGTAACATAAAATGAATTCTGTTTGAAGCCCATTTTTTTGTTGATGTTAGAAAACTTTTTTTATGCTAAAACTAACTAAAGACTATATTGTAGGTGGCAATATAGTACATAATAATGTAACAGATTTTTGGCTTGTTAGCTTGCTTGTATAAGGAAAGAAAATCTGTACTTTTTGACAGTTCTTTGCAAAGTTTAGTATATAATATTAATTGGAACATTCTTCATATAATTATAAAATGATTTGCTTTACAGAAGTGATATTCCTACTCTGTACAATAATCTGGATGTATCACAAGATAGTTTTTCTTACCATACTCAAGAAGAAACTGTGTAAGTAATTGAAGCTTCAGTAAGCCTTCCATTAAAACCTTTTCTGATTTCTCAAATATTAGGGGAAAAAAAACAACAAAAATGTAACTTGCATATTTATTATTTACTGTAGGGAAAATCCAAGTTTAACTGAAGAGCCAAAGGAAGAATCAAAGATTATCATGAAGGTATAACTAATTATTTTGGAGATTTCAGAAGAAGTTCTCCGTTAATATTTATGTCTTCTTATTTCTTTTATTCCAAGATAGACAGTATAATCTTTGTTTAATGCTATTATAGGACCCATAGCCATGATTCTAGGTGTTCATCAGATCTAAAACCAACTGCCATTTAGTGGGTTGTTTTCTGTAATTCATAGAGTAGAAGTAAAATAAAATAGAACATATAATAATAGCATGTTGTTCCGTCATTTTCCAAATAATAAAATTTAGGTAGATAGAAGATGACTTAGCAACATTTGAGTTAATAAGTGAAAACTACTTTTATAATACTTGTAATGTTAAATGTTTTCTGTATAAAGGTTTTGGGCAAGACCATAATTTTCAAAATGATTTAAATTTTATTTTCTGTGTAGGAAGAAGAGAAAATTGATGCAAAGAGCAGCACTGAAGATATCATAGTAGATAGTAGTATTGAGAAGCATCCTGAAAAACCCTCTCTCCCGAAACATAAGGTGCAAAGTTGCCATGAAAGGAACAATATATTATTAAATATAAAAAAGCACATTGAAAAAAATTCTTCTAAAATTGTTTCAAAAGCGCCTTCAGGAGAAAACACATGCATCAGTGAAAATACTTTGAATACCAGTAACAGTTCAGTTTCTAGTGGACCTATAAGCCGAAGACAGTCTTTTATTACTTTGGAAAAATTTGATACATCAGAAAACAGACCCTTTAGTCCTTCTATCTTGAACACTGTATCAGGAGCTGTTTTAGTGTCAGAGAACCAAGAAAATATGGATATAGCGAGTACTTCAGTGAAAATAAAGACCAAAGAAAAAAATGTTTCAAAACCTGATAGAGAAAAAATCATGAGTGGAACCAAAAAAACAGTTCGAAAGTCAAATAAAATAGAACACACAGGAAGTAAAAGACCTAAGCTATTAAGATCAGAACAAGAAAAAAATGCTCAAGAATCTGGGGGTTCTATAATACCCATAGAAAATAAGTTGACTGATTCACTGGATGACACAGAGGATACCCAGGATGCTCTTCCTCAAGCTAAAGTATTGGAATGTGAAGAAGTAAAGTTTCAACATACAGTAGAAAGTCTTGAAGTGGTAGAAAACATTGCAGAAGGAAATAATTTGGGAAATAATTTGGAATCCAAAGAAAATACACCTCCAGAGGTAATACCCATAACAGACCAAATAGCTAATGATGATAATCATATGCAGATATCAACTAATCAAAAAACACTTAGAAGGTCTTCAAGACGACGCTCGGATATAGAATGTACTCCAGATAAACAAGATAGAGAAAATAGTCAAGAAAAAAAGGAAAGGCGAAAGGAAGAGGAGAGGTCTGTTCAGAAGAAGCTATCACAAATAAAAGACGACATATCACAAAAACAGAAACCAGTTTCTGAAAAAAATATCGGTGAACAAGAACATTCAAGTAAGAAAGCAAACAATTTATTTGAGAAAACTTCAGAACAAACTAACATTGAAATTAACAAATTAAAACCTGAATTTGAGAATATTAAGTCAAATGTTGTTGATTTGCAGGACTGTAGTTCAGATAAACCTTCACAGAAACCATTAAGAGGACGAACAAGGTATCTGACAAGGAGAGCATCTCAAGGTTTACTTTCTAGTATTGAAAACTCTGAATCTGATAGTTCAGAGACTAAAGAAGAAATTTCTAATAAGAAAAAATCTGAAAAATGGAAAAACAAGGGTAGTAGTCTTGAAAATGAAAACACTAAGGGAAAAATAAAGAGTAAGGACTATCTGTGCTCTGAAACTAAAAATGAAGAAAAAGATGTAGGTGAAACAAGTTCTGAATTGGACATGGAGATAAGATTGTCATCCCCGACTGCCATTATGAACAATGAACAGAACTCTTCAATTATTAATGATTCTATAGTATCTATAGAGCCATCAGAAGTTTCTAGTGATACAGAGAACACAAATGAGAGGAGTAAAACTAGCACATTTGCAGAAGATTCTGGTACAAACTCTTGTGTGCCAGAGTTAACTTTAAGGACTAGAAATGCAAATAAAAAATACCACAAACAAGATTCTGTGGACACTAGTGCTGTTTCTCCAGTGGATGATGTATCAGATGTATCAGATACCTCTTTGCTTTCCGAAAACCCCCTGCAGGCAATTGAATGTCTTCACAAAAGAAGTAGAAGGGTGAGAAGGTCCAAGAGCTGTGATTGTTGTGGAGAAAAGTCAAAACTTCAGGAAAAATTATTTACTTCATTAAAGAACACAGACAGTTATGATGTAAAAATGGATGAACCACAAAAGCTAGATTTGCAGGCCCCTGAATCTCCTTTGGAAACTTCTTATGTGGGCACAAACTTAGAAATAAAACGTTTAAAGGAATCCTCTACTGCTGTTGTACTATTACTTCACAAGAAAGAGACTGAAGCTTTGAATGATTCAATGAGTGTATCAGAAAATGAATTGAAAGAAAATTGTAGTTTTGAGGATCATCCCTCCCCAGAAAGAGTATACTTTGAAAACAAAACTTGTGTCATTATTAATAATGAAATGGACCTTGTGGTGCAAGAACCATCTGATCAGGCAAATAAAATGATTGATTCTGGTCTACCAATTGATAATTCTCAAGATTCTTTTGAACAGAAACCTGTTCTGAAGGTGAGCAGAGAACAACCAGTAACTTCATTAGAAAAGGAAATAAGTCAGCATGTGGAAATAAAGAATTCTGCTGATGGAAATAATACACTTGAAGTAAAGGCTGAATCTGATCCTGAAGTAGAAATAAAGCATGAAACTGTTGTTACAGCTGAGATAGACAAGTTTAAATCAGGTGCTGATGTGGATATCCCTGAGGTAAGGATGGAGGTTAACACACCTGAACAAAGTGCCATGGCAAACAGGGGAGTCATCGAGCCTGAGGCTGGAGAAGATACTGCCCAAGACAAAACATTTGCTGATACCAAGGCTGGGATGGGTAATGCCCAGGCCAAAGCACTTGAGGCAAGTGCTGAAACTGATGTATTAGAGTCACCTGAAAAAATGAATACTGTAGAAGCAAAAGCACAACCTGGCACACCAGAAAAGGTAGAAGCAGACATTGATGATGCTGAACAAACTAAGTTAGATCAAGGTCATGTTGAGGCAAAAGAAATCAAGGATGAAATTTTAGAGAAAATTCAGGATACCTCAGAGCAAGTGGAGGAACAGTCAAAGATACTTGCAAATATTTCTGAGCTGATAGCCGAAGAAAGTCATGTGTCTCCTCAGAAGTTAAGGAGAACAGACACTCAATCTGAAAATGATAGCCCAAGTGGAGTGCAGTCACGCTGCATGTGGTCTCCTTTGGCTTCTCCCTCTACCAGCATTTTGAAGAGAGGAATAAAAAGACAACAAGATGATGAGGCCCCATCACCTCTTAATAAGGTAGGAAGTAAAAACTGACTTTTATTGGGTATATATGTGTGTAGTTATACATGTATTACTGGAATATATCTCCGTAATTTTTTCCACTATGGAGAGGATTACAGGATTTTTACCTATAAGGAGCTTCAGTTACCTAGTTCAACCTCACTCTGTCCTGTGTGATGATAAACATTCTCTAGCTTATCAATATTTTTCTAAAAACACAGTGCCCAGAACCGAATCTAGTACTCCAGATGAAGTCTGACTGCAGAGTACAATAGGACCATCACCTCTCTATTCCTTCAAGCTATACCTTTTTAATGCAGATGAACTTGGTTACTTGGCTACGTCTAGCAACACCGCTAATTGCACTTGTATGCACTCTGACACCCAGGTATTTTTTCAGGGCATCTGCTGTCTAGCCTTAATTTTCTTTTTTTAACCCGTGTGCGAGATTTCACTTATCGCCCTTTAGTAAATATCCATTTTTAATAAATTCAGCTCAGTGCTATAGCCTGTCAAGATCCTTTTAGATCCTGATTCTGTCATCCATTGTTAACTTTCTTTCCCATTGTTCCATCATTTGCACCTTTGATGACCCTTTACCCAAATTATTGATAAAAATTTTAAGTAGTGTAGGACCAAGCACAGATTCTTGGAGTTGTCTGTTGGATATGTCCTGTCATGAGGCTATTGATTGCTTAACAGTTACTCTCTATGGCTGGTGATCTAATTAGTTCTGAGCCCAGCCGGTTGTATTAGCTCCTAATCCATTTATCTCCATCTTTTCCACAACAATATTGTCAAAATTCCCCATTTAATAAGTATTGCTGGTAGAACTGGAGAGGAAGCTAGCAAAAGAAAAAAAAGGTTTAGCTCAACATCTTATGGTGTGTCCACAATAAATACAATGGATACATGATTTTATTAAAGCTTCTTACATCAAATCTGAGAATGAGATCAGGTATCTTTAATAACTCTGTTTTCATTATCCTTTAAAATTTTTTTTATCCTGAACTTAAACACCCACAAAAGAGCATTTCCATGTGTATGACAGACAATAGTTGTTTGTATGAAAGCACATCTCCATATCATACCATCTTCCTTTTATGAAAAAATATATAATAAATTTCATATGTTACTTTCAGAAATACCCTGCTTATCTGTGGTTCCTTCAGAGCATATGTTCTCTTCTGTGCATTTTTTTTTAAAAGAATGTTTGTTTCAGTGTCCTTTTTGGCAGCACTATTGCTTGTTTCTATTTCCTTTATATCTCAGATAACAAACTTTTCTAACATGATGACTTTTCTACAATCAAGAATTTCCCTTGTCCTACTTACAGAAACAAATCTCCATCTAAGTGGAAGTGGCAAAGGAAGTGAAATCATGAATAATTAAAATGGCAAAAGCTGCGTTCTTTTCCCTTGAGAACTACTAGACTTTGAAGCTAGGATGATCTGCTTATGTACAAGGTTCCCAGTTGCACCAGCAGTTTCCCAGTCTAGTGCAAACTGGCTGGCCCCTGTCTTGACTCCCAAGGACACACAGGGAGTCCAGCTTGGAGTGCTAATAATGAACTGTGTTAGCTTGGGGGCGGAGGGTGTGCAGGGAAGGAGAATATACTTCAAACTTGACAAGTTCAGGGCCTCTTGCATGCTCAGGGTCCATGTTTCTGGAAAATATGGCAGTTCAAAAAGCAAGTTCAGGGGATCCCTTAAACACAACTAATCCCATGTAACAGTTGAGTTTGTAACACTCTCAGTATGCTCATCGTCTATAATAGTTATCTGTTTGGGTATTTTTATTATCATCTTTACCTTGTAATTACTTCAGTGGCAGAAGTCATGCCTTACCTCAACTTACACTATTATAAGCCAGATCATTTGCAGTCATTTCATTGCTCAATGACTATTTTTCAAAGTGTATTTATTTCTCCCCTTCATTACTCTGTTACCCAACGAACTGGCCTCTGCTTTTTCACAGGGTTTTTTTTCTTGCCTAGAAGATGTACTCCTTCCACACTTCTCTCTTAAAATCTCTCATTTCATTCAAAGCTTATTACTAGTGGCACATTTCATGGGAAACATTTCCTAATTTTTTTCCCCTCTCCAAGATATTAATGCCCCTCCTCCCAAAAAGAGGACAAAAACAAACTTTTTGGTATATTTTTAACTACGTGTGTGTCTTGCTAAGAGAGAGAGCACCTATCATAGTACTTGGTATATAATGGACACTTATTAAAATGCTCGTTGCTAGTAATTAGAAAAATGCTCTTTACACATTTGCCACTTAATAATTATTGGTGTTTTTTCTTTTATAAAATGATGAAGTTATCTTCAGGTGGTCTCTGAAGGTTCTTTCCAAATCTAAATTCCCTGAACCCCAAATTAGGCAGCCAGTCAGTTACTGTTAGAATCCTGAAGTGAGAGATTAGCCTGGCAGTGATATAATGTAATTACAGGTGTCCCTCTGACCAACTACTTTGCCGTGTCATTTATTGTGAATCAGTTTGGATTCTGAGAGTGTAGATGATGATAGAAAAACTAAAATGTGAGTATTGGGCCTTGAGTCTTGTAAAACTAATCAAAACAGCCTACTTGTAATCACCATGCTAAGAAACACAGAAGAAAGCTATGATGCAGGAATAATAGAGATGCGAGAAAAAATTTTAAAAAGCAACCAAAAATAAAGTGCATAAAATTACAGAGCAAGATGGACAAAAGTTAAGACAAAAGGGCAAATTCGATATGGCTTGGGAGAAGAGAAATGGGACGTAAATGGAGCAGTTGGGAGGAGGTTGCCGACTCATTTTATATATTAAGATAAACTTCTGAAGATACCTTAAAACCAGCAAGGAAAACTGTGACAGAAAGCATGTAGGTACAGAAGTTAGCACAAGTGGTGCTGTCAGACATTTGCTAAAGGCACTTGGCCAGAAAGTGGGAGTAGGTGTGGCTAGGTGTGGAGCTTGCTTGAGAGGGTGCAGTCTTACTGGAGAAAATGATAACGTTTTAGATTTCGTTATCCTCGTACCTGCAATCTTTCCCCGAGGCTGGGAATAGTATAGATAATCCGCTATAAGGGAAATGGAAGGCCCTGAAAGTAATCATAGATACGTAGTTAAAAGGAGCCTTAAAGTTAAACGGTAACCTCGCAAGGCCTTAAGAGATTTATCTGGTGACCCAGATCACAACTCAGCTTTATCAGGAAAAGTCTCACGGGGATCAGTTAATAGGCCAAAATATGTTATTTAGATTAGTAATATTTAGACTCATATTAAAAAGGAGACTTTTCATTTCAGTTGGGTAGGTAAGCCCCCCAGTATTTAAAAGCAGATAAATGTTGCTACTCACTGTTCAAATGAAAATTTGAGAAAGTAAAGCCTCCTTCTGTGGAATTCTACACTTACTGATGAAGCTATTATCTCTAAAAGAAAGGGTGAATGGTTGTAGGGAATTGTTTTTATGGTTTGACCTCTCTAGTTTCTAATTTAATCACCAGCAAGTTGTTTAATTTCAGAGGTCTCTGAAAACAGCCACCCCCAGATCTAGTAGCTTAAATGTGAAATAATCTCTTGGATTCAGTATGCTTCTCTGTGTAGCATGAATATTACATGATTTCTTAACCACTGATATTTATCAGTACTGGTTATGGAAGCGGTTGCCAGTTTGGTATTGATGAAATAAACTAGTCATTTATTGACCTTTTGGGGGGAAAAGATTTCAGAAATTAACATTATGGGGTTAATTAGAATGAATTTTATCAGTTAACTATTTCTTTTAGGTTCGAAGAGTTTCATTTGCAGATCCAATTTACCAGGAAGGTTTGGCAGATGATATTGATAGGAGAAGCCCAGTTGTCAGATCACATTCTTCTCATTCTTCAAATAATTCTTCAACAGCTAAAAGTCTTAAAAGTTCCCCTACTTCACAGTCCAAGGTAAGCCATCAGTATCTAAAATACATATCAAAGTATTATTTCTTTGGTTTAATATAAATGTGCATACCTATGAAAAATGAGCTGTCTTTTGACTTGCAGGATTTTTAAAAATATGGTAAGCTAAAAATCAGTGTTCACTGAACTGTTCTAAATTAAACCTTATTATCTAATTTTTCATAAGGGTATTGAATATTTTGTAAAATACTTATTTTAAACTTTATACAATTTGAATTCTCTAATTATTTAGGGTTCTGAGTGAGTTTTTTCTCCTTTTTTCTATCTAGCATAATACCACTCCAACCAAAGGATTTCTGTCCCCAGGATCACGTAGCCCTAAATTTAAGAGCTCAAAGAAGTGCTTAGTAAGACTTCTTTAGTTTTCATGTAACTTTATATGTTCGTTTTCAGTAATGTAATCCTTATTTAACCATTTATCTAATTGTTCAGATTGCTGAAATGACCAAAGAATCCCCTCAATATTCTAATGAAAGTATATACCCTGCTTTGGTGAGCTGTGGAGCACCTGTTGACATTATTTTACCTCAGATTACTTCAAACATGTGGTAAGTGGTCTCCACTGTAGAATCAAAATCACAATAGTCCGTAGATTCAAAACAAAAACATACTAGGGGAGACATGGCTAGGTGTAAAGAGTTGGAGATTTTAGCGGACTCACAGGTCACTATGAGTGTTTGTTTTGTTGTTGTTACTGTTTCAGTCATATCCAACTCTTCTTGACCTCATTTGGGGTTTTCTTGGCAAAAATACTGGAGTGCTTTGCCATTTCTTTCTCTCATTTTTACAGATGAGGAAAGTAAAGCAGTCAGGATTCAGAGTGACTTGCCCAGGGTCACACAGCTAGCAAGTGTCTGAGGCCACATTTGAACTCAGGAAGATGGCTTTTTAGCTTTGTTCTTATGTAGAAAGTCAGGTGTCTGTATTGTGCTAGGAATGCTTCCTTGCTTTTGGCGATTCCAGGTTGGTGATTGGTTAGGAACTGACGTATTGTCCTCACCACTTGTATATTTACAGAGGATTGGAACATGGGGAGAGAATCCGACTCATTGTGATGTTGATTTCATTTTTTAAAAAATATTCTGAGATGCTAATTTCCTAGGTATTAAATTCTTTTGTGCATGCCAGAGATAGTGAGCAGCTTACATTTCCTCAGGACCTTTTGTGGATTAGTTTAGCATGTCTTGCATCTTTTGCACATTTGAAACATTTGACTACAATGAAAACTAAGATGAAAAGTAGTTGCTCCTTCAGTTCTGTGTTTGAACTTACATCTTTTCTGTTCATCATGGAGTGTGTGGTTTTGAATCATGGTGGTAGGGTAAGGTAGAGGGCGAATAGGCAAGAGCCAGAGCTGCAAGGAGAGCTTAGTTTTCTGTGACATTTCACTTTTAGGTTTTTCTGACACACTTTTGTGTCTTAGGATACCTGTTATAAAGTCATATTTTGTGGATCCTAGAGTTAGTATCTTATTATTCCTCATGATACTATTCCCTAGACTATCTGTCCCATCCCCCTGTAGGGCCCCTCCACCCCAAAACAAACAAAAGGATGCCTGAATGAGACGGAGGCATTACTTGATAGATGCAAGGGATAATGGATAGGGAAAAAACAAAACAAAACATGGTACAGCTTGCCACTGCACAGGGAAAAATTGTCTCATGGCAGTAGATTAAAATATGTAATAGTTATATGAAGAGAAACTAATATGGAGATATGAGTAAAGTGGGAAAAATAATTTGGAGAATGTTGGGATGGAAAGTTAAAGTGTAACATAAAACTGCATTTTATAAGGTGACTTTCTCCTGATTTTCTACTGTTCAGGGCAAGAGGCTTGGGACAGCTCATTAGAGCAAAGAATATTAAGACAATTGGTGATCTGAGCACTCTTACAGCAACTGAAATAAAAACTCTCCCTATCCGTTCTCCAAAAGTTTCCAATGTTAAGAAGGCTCTCAGAGTATACCATGAACAACAGGTAAAAATAGGTTTTTTAAAAAAAACCTTATTGATCATTATATAATAAAGTGCCTGTAGAAGTTGTCAGTTCAAATTTAAATAATACTTAATTCAAAAGTACGTTTTTAACACTTAAGTTTGAGAATGAATGATCTTTACATATTGGTAATGTTTTCCCTAGTAATTAGGAGAATTTTTCTTCATTTAGGGGCGTGGTAGGAGAAGGAACTAAATTCATTCTAACATTGCAAGATGCTGAGGGCAATGCAGATAAATTTTTCAGGGAGTTTTTAATGTTATTTCAGTTTTTAACACATATCTTACATGAGTGACCACTTTTTTTTTTTTTTTTTGCTGTAGAGGGAGTCTTGTCTATATGGAATAATATATCAGGTTACATTTGTGGTTCTTTACATAAGGGTTATTGGAACAATTTTTTTCCTCATCATATGATGTATATGCATTTTGGAGGATTGAATATTTGATCTCAGCTTGACTTTTGACCAGTTTTCTGATTGTTCCTTCTCATTTCCACATGATCTGTATTTATTTTGTCCTATAATATCCCCAAGTCCTTAACTCCAAACTTAACGTCCTCCAAAACGAACATTTCCACGCAGTAGAACAGAAAAGGGAGCTTACATGTAAAACCATAGAGCTCATTTTTTCCCCTAAGTATATAATAAATTCAGCATGCTACTTTCAAAGCTGTACTGTTTGCGTTTCTGCATTTCCTACTTTTCTCTTCATTTTTAGAATGCTTTAATGATTTTTTGAGGGGCAACATTTTTGCTTGTTTCTCCACCTTTGAAAGAAAGAAAAACAAAATCCTTATTACAAGTAAGCATAGTCAAGCAAAATCAATCCCATATGTTTGCCATAAAAGGTTTTCTCATTTTGGAACTTGATACCATCACCTCTCTATCTGGAAGTGGGTTATATATCCCATCATCTTTGCTTTGGTCATTGCAGTCATTGCTCTTTAAAAGGTGATTTTGTTTAAGATATTTAATCAATTTTTTTTCTCCCCCATCTAAACTCATCCCATCCTAGCCCTCCCCTCCCACCCAGTCCCCCATAGAAAAAATTCTTGCAGGGAATATGCATAGCCAAGCAAAACAAATTTCCACATTGGCTCTGTCCATAAAAGTGTCTCACTTTGTATTTTGAACACATCTCTTCTCTGTCTGGAGTAGATAGTATTCTTTCATTGGTTTTTTTTTTTAATTTGTAGTTGGACACATTGCATTGAGAGTTCTTAAATCTTTCAGGATTGTCAGTCATTGAGGTTTCTGCCTCATGGCCCATGCCTTACTTATGTGTACCTGCTGTCTTTGAGTGCCTTTGTACTTGTGCTTTACTGCTGCAACACCAGTTCCTTTCTTAGCTGATGAAGTTAGGTTGAAAAATGTCTTTTGTGCTTTATTATTTCAAATTTTTGTTTTTAAAAGTTAAATCTGATTTTTTGAAATTCCTATATGTATCTGTCCAGATGAAGTCTCGAGGACTAGAAGAAATTACCCTTATTGAGGTTTCAGAGAAATCATTAAATGGAATGGAAAATAAACCCATTTCTCCTGATGAAGAAACATTTGCTTCAGGTATTTTTCTCCTCATTTGTAAGTGTTGTTTCCATTGTTGTAATTCAAAATAAACCTTCAAGCTTGGCTTTTTTTTTATTGTCACCTCCCCATCTCCACACAAGTAACAGAGACTGTTTAAGTCATCAAAGGCAGAAGTACTGTTGTGCCTTGATTCTTGATGAAGGTAAAACATGAAATAGAGCAAAACTGAAGTAATAATGAACAATACTTTAAAATAGATTTAACGTGTGTGCCTTTGAGCTTTTTTGCATTCACATTTTTTGTACCTCACTTGATTGTTCTGAGGATCATTTGGTAAAATAATGTATAAAATAGCCTTTCAAAAACCATGATTGAGATTACCAAAAATTGTGGACTTTTTAAAGTGTGATACTTTTTTGATTAATTTGTTGGTATCCCAAGATTCTGTTTTATGTAACTAAGATGGTATCGGTAAATTTTTGTCTTTTCCTTTGGTAGTGCTTACTGGTCATAGAAAATGAGTTCTTAAGATTTTAAGAGTCATTAAGTACTCACTAGATGATACAATACTTTGCTTATTTGAGGTACCAAATGAACTGTTCTATCTTATTTTCTCTTATAGATTTAATCGAGCCAGTTATCTCAGATGGTCAGCAGGCCCAAAATCTTGTGGCCCAGATCAGTGCTCTTGCTCTTCAGCTAACTTCAGAAGATCTGCATAATTATTCAGGAAGCCAACTTTTTGAAATGCAAGAGAAGCTGGGTATCATGACGAACTGCATAATGAAAAACCTACAGTCTCGATGGAGGTCACCACCCCATGAAAGCTCTACTTAGGATTTCTTTAGGATAACGTAGAAGTTCTTTAATATCACAGTTTTTGTTAATTGATGATGGCCAATCTGAAACATTCCATAAACACAGTTTTAGAATTTAGAACTGAATTATTTGCAGAGTAGATCATTTTAACTATGAGAAATATATCATGATGTACATTGAATTTTTAAAATTTTGTGGGATTGCTTTTTTTTTCCATGTGAAGTATTTGTTCATTTGCTGCTATGCATCATCTTTCAAGTATTTCAAGTGAGATTTTTACTGAAACATAAGGAAAGACTGAAATCAGATATTCCTAAACTGAAACATTTTTATTCCATCAAAACTTTATGTAAAATGACATTTTAAGTATAAGTGAAATTGAAAATGTTTTATTTGAAAGCCAGATTACTTGCAGAGCTGTTACTGGTGTTTGATACTCCATTTCCTGCTTGGATTTGTTGTGCCTGAGAGCTAAGGAAGTCTTTTTTGGTGAGGCATCTAAAATGAGATGGAGCAGAATCAAGGGGTTTTTTCGTTTGTTTGTTTTTTTCTTCAGTGAAGTTAACATGCTTTTACATGATTTTATGGACAACTCCCATGAAAAATGAAATGTTAGAAAAAAGTAATAACCATCATTTTGGCATCGTCATGTTAAACAGATTTCCTGAGCTCTTTTCATTTGTTTGGCAAATGAAAATGTAGCAGTGTTTTCCCATGGGAATTTGTTTCTATGGGACATAACACAATACAGTTAAGGCATAACCGTTTGTATATTATGTATAGATTATAGATGTTGGTTTTTAATTTATAAATTTCAACTGATTAATTGCATGGATTGTCCTCATAAAGAGCTTTTGGGTAAGAGTTCTTGGTTTTACATTATAGAAATCCACTTTTGTATATATTTTGTACTGTATTACCAGTATGGAGGGGTCTTCATGAGATCACTTTATTTGTACATAAAGAACCCTACAAAGTCCTACAACAGTGAGCGCTATAATTGGTCATTGAAATCTTAGCTGTAAAGATGAATACCTGTTATGCAAAAGATAACATCACAAAATCACTGAAATGCTAAATGATTTTTGGTTTTCAGTTACCTTTATGTGTTGTGTGTGTGTGTGTGTGTATATATATATGTATGTGTGTGTGTGTATATATACACACACACACATATATGCATTCAATCATAGGAAGACCACTTGAAAGTTTACCAGTTTTATTGACACTTTCTGAAAGTACATTCTCTTTAGAAAGTTTTAGCTCAATTTAACTAGTGAAAAACGTAGAGGTCTGATTCTTTGGGGGGTGGGCACACTTGACCATGTTTTCCTTTTATGGCTATCTGATTTGAGAAAATTTGAACAAAATTAAATTGTGCCAAATAATATCATTAGTAATGCCTGGCATCCCATTCTATATACATTTAGTTTCACTTTCATGATTTTTAAACAGCAGATGAATTCAGCTACTTTTTTTTTTTTTTATTCTTTCATCACTACCTTCCCTTTGGTACAGAAAGCTCACCTTCTTAAATAGGTTGTGATCAGTTAGCCCCTTGGATAGAACACAGTGCTAATGAGACCAAAGTCATGAGTTCAATTCTTCTGTGGACCTATTAGTTTACATTAGCCACTGGGTGGGTAATGTCATTCTTCTTAAAAGTATGTGCTAATGGCCTTGGGGGAAACAGGGTTAGAATGCGGGCAGATCAGTAAGACTTTCTCATGCCATTTAGGGAAAGAAAACAAGCCCTCTATCCTAATAAAAATGGCTTCATTGGTGATATCTTTGCTTTTGTTTCTTGCTGGAAATACCTAAGTAATTCTATGTATTGCAATTTGAAGAAAGCCAAATTAGGGTTAGCTGGGTATTCTAAACAGATAGTTGATGACTTATAGTTAACATCTGTCATCCCCAAATGATTTGCATGTTTTTTACCTAAGAAATTTTTTTCTGCAAAAAAATTATTCTTAAGAATAGTAAAAAGATAAAAATAGGTCTCTATTTTTTTATTGGATCAAGAACAAGCTGGAGGAATATTCGGCAGAAAAAAGATTAGCTTTTCAGACATTCAAAATTAGTGTATTTTTGTTAACATAAGTTGTAACAATCAAATTCAACAGAAAATCAAACCAAACAGTATTAGAATATTTGAACTGACACTCACCTATATAAATTTGAAGATAATTTTTCACATTTGATAGTAGGGGGTTTTGTATTTTAAGTTTTGCACAGCAGTTCTGAGAATTTCATTTACCACTCTGTTGATTAGATACAATTTTTTTCTGTCACCTTTACCTAAATGCTTTCTCAGAGTTCCACTTGTAGATAACAGGAAAACTTCATTTGGATTCTGGTGAAAGGCCAATCAAAATCAGCAAAAGGACTGCAATAAGCATCATTTATAGAGAAATTGATTCAGTAACTTCAAGCAACCCTGGATTGAACTAGGCTTGTAAAGTTAACCTAAGATTAGCAAATAAATGACCTTGGGAAAGAGGAAAATAATTTTTTTAATTAGACACCTGTGTCTCCTCTCAAAAAGAGGCCTTATGTGGGGTAGGTACCCCCTGACATCTTTTTTCATTCTAAATCTGCATTACTCTGTTTTGCGAGAGTAGGCTGAAGTTTACCTCTATTCTATCTGCACTATTGTAAAAACAAAAATCTTAATGAGGTTTTACACTTCTCTAACTTAGTCTATAGTGTTAAGACAGATTCTTTATTATAGCTTTATTAGCATTTGTCAATAATATTTGAGTTCCTGGGATTTAATAACTTGATCCTAACTACAAATAGAGCTAAAATTGGTTTCATTAATAGGCAAGAACCATTGAATAACTGTTGGAAAACAAAAAAAAGGCTTTAAATCTGAATAAAAAACATCTTAAGTTTGAGTCTTTGGCAATGGATTATTTTCCATATAGAGATCAATAAATTACTAAGTATTCTGTTAGACATTAAATATTTAAATGTAAATGTCTAGTCAGTGTCTCCTACGGGTTATGTGGAGTGTCAAGGGAGGAGGTGGGTGGGTGAGGATCAAGAGTCTGGTTTGAGTACCAGATGATTTAGGATTAGAAAAGAAATACAAATGGAAATTGAAGTAAGAAATTAGGGAGACATAAAGTATAAATTAATTAGAGGTACTAATGAGTTCTCTTGTCCCCATCCTCTAATTTGGTCAACTTTGTAAATCACTTGGAAGGAGCTCAGTTAGCTTTCTTACGTATTTGGTCAAGTATCCCATGAGGCCATAAACTCATCATTTAACAAATGTTGATAGTTGTTAGTTTTGATTGGTTTTGGCATATTAATGCTTCCATAAGCTTTGGAGGGAAGGGAGACAGAGGGATGTGGTCTCCAACCTGCTGGAGCTATTTTTGCACTTTATAGAATAGATACATACTGATTCATCCTTTTGATACTATCAGACTCATTTCATTATCTGATTTTAGAATGAGCCTAGAAACAAAATCTGGAGAGAGTTGAAATGTCAAGAGTAGAACTTTTATGTAATAAAATTTAGCAGTTTTTTCTTTTGACCTACAAAAATCTTTTAAGCTATGAAATATTCCATTTTAATACATAAAGCAGCCTTAGGACTTAGTTGCATTGGGAGTTTACTTCCCAAAGCTGCATAGTAAAATCCCTCAACTAATTTGTTACGATTTTCTTGAGGGTTTCTAACTTTAAGAAAAAAAATTATTTGGGAAATGTGACTGGTTAGTGTTATCTGAAGGATAAGATTTTCCAGAAAGATAGCCTGTCACAGAGAGCTGGCTTCATTAAAACCTGAGTTCAGGTTGTGCCTCTGATGCTTTAACTATGTGACCCCAGGGCAAGCAATTTAACTTCTGCTTTATTCTCCTAAGCAAAGCTTTTAAAGATTTGCCTAACAGCTTTAGGAGGAATTTCTTCATTAGAATTACTTATACTTATGAAATCACAGGTAGGTCTAGTATTTAAAAAAATAATACTAAAGCCTGCCTTTAAGAAGGCAGATGTTAATTTCCAAATAGGCCAAGATAATCCTGGGTGAAGTAGAGTAACCTTTAGTTTCCCACTAAGTGCTTTCCTGGATAAAGGACGCTTTATGTTATTTTCAATTATAAATCCCAAAGAGATAGTTTTCTATTTAGATGAGATTTTGGAGACATTTGGTATTCTAATATCTTCCCCTCTTTGACTAAGTAAAACAAGGTAGAAAATAACCTTACGTATACCATTCACGTATCAGTAACTATGCTTCGGAAAGGTAAGCTTATATCCTTTTAAACCATGTCTAAATCAAGTAGTTCTTAATCGCCTTCATCTGAACAGTATTCACTAACATCCCTTCTGGATCTAATATTCTCGATTATAGGCTATTTGCAAACTGATGTGCTAAACACTTTTTCTGTAAAGATTTATCGAATTAGAGTTAGTAGAGTTTGTGGGGTTTTTATAGTAAATAACAGTGAAACAAAAATATGTAAAGTAAGGCATCATGGGTAAGGCTCAAATAAGAAGTACAAATTAGGACTTTAAAATAGAACGGAAATTTGTAAGCCGCTCTTCCCTACCCACAGCCTCCCACGCATGCAAAGCAGGGCAAAGATTCAAAGGTGTCCGACCTGCGTTTGCTGGAAATTCCATCAGATATCATGTACAAATCGCTAATAGAACAATGACCCTTTAATGATGGTGAGATTTCTGTGTATTTACCGTTGGCTTCACTATTAATCATAGGTTGCCAGAAGAAAAATAAGGTATCCCCTAATTGTATAAGAGGCCTTTTGTTATCCTCAAATTATGTTATAATTGTGGGTCACTTTAAGTTTATTGATTTAACAATAGTTAATTTAAAATGGGGATAGGGCTTGTTTTGGATGTACAGATGAGATGCAGGGAAGAGAGATAATAGCTGAATAATCCTACCCAGTAGTCTGGAGTCATTACATCCTGTACACACCTTATTAGAAAGCCACCTAATACTTGAGTTGATAGCCTCACTTCAGAGGCTTTATGAGATACTATTTCCCTAGGCAGAAATTGCTATGCATAATGAACCATCAAAAAAAAAAAGGGCCGTGTTCAGACTTGGTATTGTAGAGTACAAGGTGTTTTAGATTTGAGTGTTTTAGTGAATTGTTTTAGAATCTTCTGTATTGAAAATGGTTGAATTTATTTTGGCACTTAGGGAGTCAATTTCAGTTGTTTGCAGATTTTATGTTGCATGTTTTGTTCATGAAGGATCCAAGATAATAAGGTATTAATGGAATAAATGAAAGAAACTTTGGAATCCTGTAAAGGGTACAAGTGGTATACTTAAAACAAGTGTATATTAGGTTCATAAAAACTATTGACTTTGGGTGGTCTCGTGATGGATTTTCAAATTTCGGTAGACAGGAATAACAGCTTTATATTTGTATCAGTTTGTGACTTGGAAAGTTCTTTCCTCCTAAACTTATCAGGCAGATAGCATAACTCTTATCCCTATGTGATTTAAGTGGAATGAATTTAATATGTAAGTTTGCCTAAAGAAAATTATTGTGGATGAAGAACTGCCTTTGGGGGTGTGTGTGTCAGAATAGCAATGGCTTTTATGTTTGTATCTAGATTATTTGTATCTTGTTAGTGGCCTTAGTAGCATCCATGGTGCTATTGACATTTCATATTTTTGCTAGAACAGATTTTTGATTCTTCCACTTTTGCATCTCACTATCCTTCCCAGTTACATATGCCTGCTTTTCTAGTGACATACTTGAGCAGTCCATATTGTTTTACAGATTTTTTTTAGCTCCTAGTTATACCACCTTGAAGTGATATTTAATTTCTCATTGTTCTGTTTCTGTCCTATAATGCATGAGCATTAAATCATACCTGTGAATTAAGTAGGTTTGGGACTTGGGGATTTCAGGAGAATATTAAATAGTAATTCCTTCTGTTTTTAACATTCTACCTCTGTTGGTGGTTATACTTCTCCACCATTATGCACTTAGCAGAACACTGACTGGCAAAGCCTAGTCACAAAGATTTAAAACAGTTCAGGGGCCCTACCTATAGTATTTTTGTGCCTATCACTTGAACTCATTTTTCTAAGATAGTTTAGTTTTACATTAACAAGAAATTTATATATTTGATAAATGCAACTGGTAAGTCTTAAGTATCCCGAAGTACAAACTCAAGTTATAGAAATATATGCATGTCAACTCTACAGAGAGGAAACTTGCAGGCAATCTGCAAATAAAATTTTGTGGACTTTGGAATGCATTATTCTTTTGCAATAGCAAGTATACTTTCCTCCTTATATTTTCTTAGACTAACATTGAATTCTCCGAGTTCATGATACATCAGTGGCTTAGCTAAGTGAGGAGGAGAAAACCCACAGAAGAAAACATCTTGGAACAACTTATTTCAAGGAATATTAGGAATTAACTGTAGCTAACAGTTTTTGACTTAAATGTGATATTAAGTGGAAAAGTACTGCTAAAATATTTTTATTATTTGCACTTTTTCTCTGAAATAAAAGTATAATGTAAATAATTTGAACCTTTTGTGCATGTATGTATGAGTGGTTTAGGGATTGTTTGGGAGGTTTGTTTTTTGGTGAAAATGGAAAGACTTGGGAGTATTGAGATGCTACTTAAAAAGTAGAAAGCAGTCTGGTACAAATTAAGCTTAGACCAACACCTTTCACCATATGCCAAAATGAATTCCCACCGGATGTCCAAAGGGTGATGTAAAAATCTTGGAGGACAAATTAAGGTAATCTACCTTTAATAAAATTATAGCTATGTATAGAATTCTCTCCTAAACAATGGGTGTTGTTCATAAGACAATGAAAATTTTTGATTAGAATTTTAGAGTTTTTCTAACAAAAGTAAAACTTGGAATAAAACTTACTAGCAAATTTCTCTTAAGTATTCAGTACTCAAGATATATTGGAAATTGTTATAAATAAGATCCTTACCTGTCAAGCACATGAAAAAATAGTGTTCCAAATTACTTATCAAATTCAAGTTAAGACAATACTTTTTTCATCTCATTTGTCTGATAGGCAAATTAATTGTTAGAGGCAACACGGCAAGAAAGGCACACTCAGTAGTGCACTATTGGAATTGTGAACTGGTTCAAGCATTCTGGAAAACAATTTATATTCCAGGTCACTTAAATTGTGTATTTCCTTTGATATTACTAGCAAGCAAGGACCCTATGTAAAAATTGAGAATTATTTTTGTAGTTAAGGGTGGAAAATAGATACTCATCAACTGGGGAGTTAACTGAACAAGTCATGGTATAGGAATATAACAATTTAATTGCTATGTGTTGAGAGATAGGATGAATCAATACAGAGTAAAGCTAGCAGAATCAGGAAAGACTCTAAAATTGCTCTAATTTAACAACCAATCATACTTCCAAGGATGAAGCATAACTTTGCCCTGCCCTAAAAATGATGGAATACAGTTATAGAAGCAGACGTGTACTCTTAAAGCTAGGTCCTACCTCTTAGTTCCCAGTGCTCTTTCCACAGCACTATTCTCTTACAACAATTTAAAAATGGTCAGAAAGTAAGTTGGAAGAGAATATAGCCCTGAATTTAGAATCAGAAGACCTGGGGCCATGCGCTGGCTTGTTATCTGCTAGTAACTCACATTACCTTTCTGGACCTCATTTGCAAAATCAGTGTTGAACCAAATGATTCCTCTTAGATCACCTCCAGCTTCAAATCCTTGATACTATGATGATCTTAGGTCCTGCTCAAAGCGTAGCCGGCTGCTCTATGGATGTGGCTTATTCTCCAAACTTCTTCTAAAGGAGAGAATTTGGGAAAATACTTAGCTTCAAGAGGAGATGGACTTTTGATCTTAGGGGATTTTAAAGTTTAACTGTGTAAACATTCTAATCAGTCAAGCATTTAATAAGTATTTTCTTCTATGTCCCAGGCAGGGTGCTAGACCCTGGCATATATGAAGAGAGGCAAAAACAGTACCTGTCCTCAAGAAGCTTACATTCTAATGGAGGACAAAGCGTGTATATAAATACTTACAAACTGTTGAAGAAAAGAGACCTTAGAGAAGAAGGCTCTTGTCGCACAAACTTGTCAACTAAACATTTTTACATATGGATACGACGGTTGTAATGGGAGTAAGTTTCCAATTTAGTAATAAAATGAATTTATTCCAGATGTACAAAAGAGCTTTAAGTAAATCCTTAAATACTACGTAAGCTTTTTAAAAATAAATGGATTCCAGTAACCTAAATTGCTTTGGAAAAAAAAAAAGTCATTTTTTTAAAAGGAATTTGCTTAAACCACAGGAGGGATGATCTCAAAATTGGGATGAATGGCTAGAAAAAAATTTGTACCAAAGTTGAGTACCACACCCAGTCTTTAGTTTACTTGAGGGTGTGTCAGTCTGTGTGTATGTGTGTGGTTGTTTTGCATTCGGTTGGCCTGTTATATTTTCTGAATTATGCATATAATTGAAATGATCTTTATCTTTTATAATCACCTCTATTCCTAATTCATTTGAGATTTGACCTTTAATGGAAACAATAACTAGAATACAATAGAAGTGATGCTTCAGAAATTGTAATAACCAAGTTAGATCCCCAAAAAGGAATATGAGAAGATTCCTGCCTCCATCCTCACCGTTTCCTTAGCCTTCACCGGTGAGACTCTCTTGTTTGGTAGAGCATTGTATATAATATCAGACTTTTTCAAGATGGTGGCTAGTTTTGCTAATCTTTTTCTTCCTCTTTTATGTTCCGTATTAAGACAGATGCCTCTTTTGGAGGGAGTGGGAGAGAATACAGTGGCAGACATAGGTAACAATAAAAGTTTACTTTAAAAAGATTATGCCCTTTGATGTTTTTCCTCTGTTTTTGAAAAGACTATGCTACTCTAGTATTTTAAAATATAATTTCCTTTTTTTCCCCCTTGAGGTTTGTAGAATTTTTCCTTTTCTTTGTATTTTTTAGTTTTGCTAAATTGGAAATCCCCAAATCAGTTGCTGAAGAGGTATAAGTAGGGGGGATTTCTGTTGAAATCCTTTCTAGGTTCATTGTCCGAAAAGAATTACTGGACTCAGCTGTCTGTTGGCAGAGTTATAAAAGTTTATTGTTACACTGAGGCAAAAGGGGAGCGGGGAGACCTGCAAAGTGTAGGAATTAGGGTTAAGTGTTACGCTCTGTAGTGGGCAGATGGCCTGCAAAGAGCAGGGGGTAGAGATGCAATTTTTAAAGACACAAAACTGTCAGTCATAGGTTCATTAGGCTAACTAGGTATACAGAGGTGGAGTTAGGGAAGGGCCTGGGAGGAGCCAAGGAGTGACTAATACTTAAAGGAACACGCACCCTTCACATCAACTGCGCATGCATTTTCCCATAATTCACTGGGAGAAACTCCAGGGTGCAAGGAGTGGGAGGTGTGGTTTTTTGCCTTGAAATGTCATAAAGTCAACCAGTGGTCAAATTTGAGGTCTAATTTAAATGAGAAGTACCCATCCATTCTGCAAATGGATGAGTCTTGTTTACTAGAACAAAAGGAGGTAACGCTTTGAAAGGATTCTTGTTATCATAGCTACAGAGTTAATGGTTTCAGAGGAAAGACCTCTAGGCTGGGGGCAGGGAGAGACAGAGTTAATGCTTTATGGCTTTTACAACTTAAGCTGATATCACAAACTGATGGTACATACACAAGACTGAAGTTACAACAATGTTTCAAAATCATAAAATCACCCCAAAAAATATTACAAAGCCCACTCAGCACCACCTCATTGCCACCTCCACATTTCTTGCTTCTGTCCCCTTTTTCATACTCACATACCATGGTAGTTGAGGCACTGATCGCCTCTTCCTTGAACTATTGCCATAGTGGTAGTTGGTGTCCCTACCTTTTCTCCCCATTCTAAGCCATCCTCCACATGGTCACCAAACTCATTTTCTTCTAATCATCTCCTCCCTGTGCCCCACACCTTGTTCCTGAGTGGCTCTCTAAGACTGAATGTCAGTTCCACTGTTTCTGGTTTAATCTCTTCCCAACCCAGCTTATCCTGCCTTTCTAGCCTTACTGCACATTACTCCACTTTCTCCAATGTGCAGCTAAAAGGGCTGCCTTGCTGTTCTGGGCTCCATGCCTTCACAGTGTCTCTCTGCCATACCTGGGATACACTGCCTCCATCTCCTTTTCAAGACTCCTTCAAGGATCAACTTAATTTTACTTTTTTCTTGAAACTTTTTCTGATCACACAACCAGTTGCTAGAGTCTCCCCTCCCAAGTTTACCTTGTGTCTGAATTGTGCGTATTTGAGATATATCTAGATGTGAGTGTATGTGAGTATCTATATTGCTGGATACCTACATGTGTGTGTCGTTGGAATCCTTTGAATCCTCTCCTCTCACATGGTTACCTGATCTTGTGAACTCTGGAAAGTTGTCTCTGCTGAGATCAGTGAATACAATTATCTAATCCCCCCCACCCTCCCATTTTAATTTTTTTGTACTTTTTTCTTGTCTTCCAAATCTGTTACTTTGCTCTGCATGCCGTTACTTGGTTGTTCAGTTCTATAATAATTTGTGCTTATTCTTCACTTTTATTTTTCTCTCTTACTTTTTGTTCTACTTTGTTTATTCTCTTATTTGCCACTTACGTGGATGATTTTTAGCCCTTGGACACCATTTTGCAATTTCCTTAGTTCCTTCCTCATCTTTTGTAACTTTAAATTTATTTTAATGTATTTATGATCCAATTTCATTTATCCTTTGATACTTCTATCAATGAATCAATCAATAAGCAACAAGATTGGGAGTGATTTTTTTTTTTTTTTGAGGGCAATTGGGGTTAAGCAACTTGCCCAAGGTCACAGGGCTGGTTTTGTGTTAAGTGTCTGAGGCTGGATTTGAACTCAGGTCCTCCTGACTCCAGGGTCGGTGCTTTATCCGGGAGTGATTTTTTTCAGTGGGGTGAGCCACGCTGGAGGTAAAGGGGATAGGGGAGGAAATGGTTTTGTCAGGTTCAGGGATGAGAGTAAAACACTATGATAAATGTGGTGTGGTGGTAGTGATGGGAGTGAGGGAGAAATGGGGAAGGAGAGCGTGAGAGGCAGGGGGAGGTAGCAATTCCTCAGGTAGTAGGATCTAGAAGTATTGGGAAAGGGTTTTTCTCTTGCTCTAAGGCAGTAGAAGTCTGGGCCTGCTTTTCTGAGGATTTGGGAGAAGTGTGACTCCTGATGATGAGGAGACCGGCGGTTCCCAAAGTAACCTGAGCTATCTTTACTTCTGGCGATGAGGCTCAGCTGTATCCCTGGCCATGGGTGAGTTGGTTGAAACAGAGCTGTGTCTGCTCTTCTAAGGCAGGGTGTTGGGATTATGAAGCTGGAGGGAGTATCCCTGATTGGCCATGGCAGATGGCAGCAGGGGTGAGAAAAGATGGAGGAGAGCTGGCCAGTCTTATTTTGTTTTCCAAATCTATTATTTTGGGGGGAAGTTTCAGTTGCTTCAGTTTTTCCATTTTCCCACCAAAGGTGAGAAGGTTTGCTTGTTACCTCTTCTACTTTTGTCCTCCTCTCTTACTGATGGGATGAGGATGGGATTGCGCAATGTTAAAGGCAGGCAATGAGAGGTTTAGAGCAGCCCTTAGCTTCTCTTTTTTTCAAACATCTTTCTAGAAGTGCATGCAGTTTTGTCTTTTTTTTTAAATTTTAATACGTTCTTTTAAAGAGTTGAGTTAAGTTAAATTCTCTTTACATGTGTAGTTGGAAGTAGAGATTCTTAGCCTGGGATCCAATGCTTTTTTCTTCTATTTCAATGTATTTTATTTATGCATTTTAAAACATGATTCTGAGAAGGTCTGTAGGCTTCCCCAGACTGCCAAAGGAGTCCATGATACAAAAATGGTTAACAATTCCTCATTTTAAAGGATATCTAGGATTTGAACATTTTTCTGAGTTCCATGAAACTGTTAAAAAATATATTTATAGTACCCATAGTCCTGGAAAGCCTGTTTTGGAAGGCTTGGTGTTTTTTGAAGTAGGTTTTCTCATTTCTCGATGTGCTCCCTTCTGCCTGGTACTACTTCCCTTTTCTGGAATCTATCTGAACTATTTTATGCTAGAAACTTCCATCTCCCATGAAACAGTTCTGATTGATGTCTGCCTGTACCTGTCACCAGACTTGTTTATGTGATTCCTGCCAGATTCTAGTTGTATCCCTTGCTTCCCTCCCCTCCTGCCATTGGTTGTCTTCAGACAAGCACGGTAAACTTATCTAATAAGTTTTGGGTTGAGTTTCTTTTAAAGGGGCAAAAGATCTCAGACTTATGGTTTCATTGGTGCAGGGAACTTCTAATTAGCAAACATAACCTCAGTTTACCTCAGTTTTCTCTACTCTAAAATGAGGATAATAATTGCACCTACCTCACAGGGTTGTTGTGAGGTACAAGTCAGACATTTGTAAAAAGCATTTTTAGCGCAGGGCCTGTATAAATAAGGCTTATTTCCCTTCTCTGCCTCTTTTCTTTCCTTTACTGATACAGGTCCTCACCTGCTCTGTAACTTTCAGTCTTGGAAAATTGTGGGGATACTGAGTGGTTATATGCCTTGCTAATGGTCACAGGAGCAGTGGAGGAGGCAGGTTGTAAACCCAGATCTTCCAGCTTCCCTTGTGGTCTCTTGGCCTATCGAGCACCACAGCTCTCTAACCCTGATGAATTAAATGTGCTGAGTAAAGGTCCTATTGTTTCATCTCATTGGTCCCTGGAATTCTTCTGTGAAGCCTTGCCCTCTCTCCAGCAGTGAATTACATCAGCAGTCCCAATTAAATCAGCCAAGTTGGTTGCAGAAATGTGAACTTTATTTCTAATTTACAGAGAACATCAGCTTTATGCCCCAGAACACCTGACTGAAAAGATGCATGCATTAGCATTCATAAGCAGGGAGGAGAAGAGGAAAGGGGCTTCTTTCTGCATTGTGCTTATTGTGACTCTATGTTCTTGCTTCAAAAAAAGAATAAAGTAAAACATTTTTCACAATGCCAAAAAGACTAAGTCTCAGGACAAGAAAAGCCAATAACCTGACACAGCAGTAGCCTTTTTTATTTGTTGAATTTTCTAAAGTTCAACTCATTCCAAAACCAAAATTTATTTGAAAATTTGATTTTTCAAAAGCCCCCAAATTGCCAGATGACAGTTTTTCTTAGGTAAAGATTTATATGTAGAAGACAAGTTTAATTACATCGTCTGTCCAATGTTTATGCAAGTCCAGCCAGGGTTGCATAAAATGTTTCTAGTGTAATGATGAGTGACATTGGTGTTTGTCATTTGGCTGGAGAGTTTTTAAAATCTCCATAGTTTTATGGAGAAAAGAATCCAGAAGAAACTTATCATAAAACTAAGTCAGCATGGGAAAGCAATGAGACATCTCGGAAGCTATCAGGTAATGGACTGTTATAGGATAGTTATAGGACTATGTTTGGAGGCCCCAACGATTGGCATTGCATGTTTAAATGGCTTCCACGTAGTTAGCCGGGAGCATCCCAGTCCTGCCTGTTCTCTGCACGGTGCCGTACATCCAGCCTTCATCAATAGCTTGAACATTGACAATGGCATCACCATCTTTGAAGGACACTTCATCTGCATCAGCAGCCATGTAATCATACATGGCCCGGAAGGTTTTCTGTTAGTGGCATCAGGAAGAGAGAAAAACATAACATTATTGATTTGTAAATTAAGCAGACTAACAAGACTCACCATTTATATGAACACTATATTTCCAGAGAAAACCGTGTTCTCTCAAATAAATGTTTGGTAATACAACTTTAATTTGTCAAGAAGTTTAATACATCCATTCCTTAAAAGGCAAGAGGCAATATGTGAAATCATCTTTTTTTTTCCTTCTTTAAAGCAGAGAGATCAGACCTTTGAAGCACTGCTACAGCACTTCTATGGTTTAAAGCAGCTGGTGGTTCAGTGGATAGACAGCTGGGCCTGGAGTCAGAAAGACACGAGTTCCAATCCCACCTCACACCAGCTGTGTGACCTTGGGCAAGTCACTTAACCCGTTTGTCTCATGAGATGATGATAGCATCTACCTCCCAGGGTTGTTGTGTGGATCATATTAGATAATATTTATAAAGCAGAGTACCCAGAACATAGTAGATACTATCTATATGCCAGCTATTATTTTTAATTATGGCATATTTTCTCCCATCTTTGGAACTTGCAGAGTGTGCGCTAATGATTTTTCAGTGTTAGCCCACATTTATTTTTAAGTCTTTCATTTCATACTGGCTAACTAAATAAATTATTTAATTACCTTTTTCATTCATTCATTAAAGAAAAACTTACCAAGCTCCTCCAGTGTTTAATGAATGAATGAATGAATGAAAAAAAAAAGAACCATCTATATATGCCAAGTCTTGGGCTAAATACTAGGGACTGAGTTTAAAAAGCATCACAGTCCCTGCCCTCAAGGAGTTTATATTCTAATGTATATGGAGCTGCAGACAGGTTCCAAATAGCTAATATTTTAGGGTCATCAGTGTTCAGTGGCCCAAACTAAAATAGATACTTTAATTATAATACACGAAAAATCACATTTGTCCAACTAAAGGCAATTCTTCTCCCTGCAGTTGTGGTCTCTAATCTCTCTAATCTGGACTTTAGATGATGGTAGGGTTACTTTTTTCAGCTGCAGAGGCAGAGCTCAAAAGTAGGTATGGGAAAATGTCTTGGATTCTAAGAACAAAAAAAGCTTTTATCTTGATTTTGGGACAGCCCTAGGAAGGGAGTAAGAAAAGGGAATGGGGGAAGAGCTCAAGTGGGAACAAAATATCTTTGTTAGCCTCTAGGGTGAGGAAGCTTGTTTAAGTCTTAGAGGGCCAGTCCTTGCTGTTTCTGAAACAAATAGTGGTAGTGTTTCTTTTTGGTTGGCCTCCTTAGAGTCCACATCCTTAGTTTAGACTCCAAATAGCTGGGCTCTAAGCCCAGATTTATTCCTCCATGGAGGTGTCAGCCAAGTCCTTGATGGAGTGAAGGGGGAAGAGCCCTGTGGGTGGATGATATGGTACTGGGGGAAGGACTGGGGGGTGGGGGCGAAGAGGAGAGAGTGGAGGTGATTTGTTTTACCACTGTCATAGGCTGGAGACCTTCAGGGGGAGAGGAGACCTGGTAAAACATTCCTGTCCCAAAGTTTATTTCCTAGACCATTATGTATCACAAATTTTATATTTAATCGGGATGGAATGTTTCTAGGATGGTGATGTGCCAGATGTGGCCAAATTGTAAAATAATGGCTAACAAGACTCACCATTTATACAACCACTATATTTTCAGAGAAAACAAGGTTCTCCCAAATAAATGTTTGGTAATACAATAATATTTTTTAGCATTAGCTTGTGTTTGTCTGTTTTTAAAAGGTACTTTGCCTTCCTCTGCTCTCCCCTTTTCAGCTTCCACTTTTT
>CM053588.1:261506364-261579383 GCA_028646515.1 Pseudochirops corinnae | reverse complement strand
AAGTAAGGGAACTAAGGGAGGGTTATAGAAATTACAAAGTAGTAAGAACAAAAGGTAAGTAAAAGGTCTTGAAAATCAGAGGGTTCAGATGGTGAAAGGAGTATTTTTTCTGTGTTTTTTTCTTTTTTTGTTTTTGGTTAAGTCGATTAACAGGGAATGGGAAGTTTTTATTTTTAAAAGTTAAAAGGAGAAAAGGGAGGATTTTAATATGGTTAAGGGAACATTTATGCTCCCAAATACCGAGCTAAAGTTTTCTTGATTGTGTTTGACTCTCTCCATCTCTGGAGTGACCGGTAAGGGGGTTCCCTTGCCCAGGTTCTCTTTGTACAACACCTGTATAGCACAAAAAAGCATCAACAATGACGTCAGCACGGCACCATGTGCAGGGCAGATTAGGTTTGTCTTTAGGAACTATCATTCAAAGGGAATTTGCAGGCACTAAAGCAGATACAAGTAAGGCCCTCACTTGGGTTTTTCTAAAGTTTGTCTCATCAATGCTTTTATCCCTGCATACAGCTGTTTCTGGCATACATTCCCAGAGAGATAGATAGATACTGGGTATTGTGCAGTTGCCAAGCTAAGAGCATCCATCATTGCCTTGACTGTGTATTAGCCAGCTCTCTGGATGGGCTCTGAGTTTGGAATCAGAGATGTAAGCACTAGAAAGGGCTCAGTGATCACCTATTTTATAAATGATGGAAAAACAAGCTCAGACAAGTGAAGTGACTTGCCCAAGGTCACACAAGTAGTGAGTGGCAGAACCAGACCTTGCAAGGTCTCCTGGCTCTTAATCAAGTGTTCTTTCCACTATACCTGCTTGCCTTTAATTGTTGAGGAAAATAGAGCACAAATTACTAATGGGTAGAAAGATAATATCATGAGGTAGCCAGTCAGGCAATAAGTGTTTGTCAAATGCCTAATATGCTCCAGGTACTGTGCTAAGCACAGTGTGTCTAAGACATAGGTTAGAGTCTGTTCCCTATTTAAGAAGAAAGAAATGTGGGGGAGAAAAGCAAGAAATATTAGCCACATTTTCTGTAGACCCCAGAGTGTTTCAAACAAAAACAGCATCCGTATATAAGCATCTTGTGTGTATGATTATAGTAGCCATTCTGTATGAATGACTGAGACCTGGAGATTTATATCTCTGGGTGAAGTATTCTGAATATTGATTGGGAATCATGTTCTCCCAAAAGGACCTGTGAAACACAAGGAAAGCATCTGACAAGGTAACAAAGAATACAAGTAAAATTCAAATTTTTTTCTTTAACTAGCAGAAATATTAGACTTTAGACTTGCACGGCACAAGAAAATACCATGTTAGAAACATCTACTGTTATTTATAAGAAAACAGGAAAGACTAGAGTACAATGGGTTTTTTTTTAGGGCAATGATAAATATATATGCTAGGGTAGCCATGGTTAAAATTTCACACCGGAACTGGATAATGTATGTATATTAAATTAGATTTAGACTGAAATCTTAAGTATTATTTGGTAACATTTCCTCTATTTTCAGGGGCTTAGTTATTTTACAGGGAAGATATTTGTCAAGGGTTAGGGTTATTTTTAGCAGCATATTAAAGGAACTTTTTGCCCCCCCCTAAGAAATACCGAGCTAACGTTCTCTTGATTGCGTTTGACTCTCTCCATCTCTGGAGTAATAGGTGTTGGGGTTCCAGTCCCCAAATTTTCTTTGTACAATACCTGTGAGATATAAGACAGCACCCAAATAAACCCACTCAACACAGGCACAGTAATTCAGGAAGTGAAGAAAACAGGGGTGGGGAGGAGGAAGGATTGTTTTTGTTTTTGTTTTAGTTAATTGGATTTAGTAGGAGTGTAGTTTTTTTATACTTTATTCCACACATTAAGAAGATGAATTTTATGGTGGTAATTATTCTTTGGATTATAAATGATATGAGAGAGTTGAGTTATGTGATGTAAGCAATCATGAAGAATTCCATGTTAATTTCACTAGGGTCTTTCACACTTGTCAGTCACCCACAATGTTAAAGCTCAATGGGTAAAATGAGTCACTAGGTGTCATCTAGGTGGTTTCGGTCAGATGGTGACACACACACAGCACCATGGTTAGGCTGTTACTTTTTTTAAAAGGGTGAGTTATGATGAGTTATGAGTTATTTTAAAGCGGGGTTTGAATTTCTTGTTTTTACAAGTACCGAGCTAAAGTTCTCTTGATTGCGTTTGACTCTCTCCATCTCTGGAGTGATAGTGGTTGGAATGCCTGTCCCCAAGTTCTCTTTGTACATAACCTGTAGAATATAAGGAGGACACCCAAAATGATAGTAAGATGATTAGCCCTTAAAAATCATTAAGCTAGTATGGGTATCAGAAGGAAATTAATTTGTAAAAACATTTTATCATTCAAATATATTTAAACTAGAGAAAAAAATTATTAAAGAATTATTTCTCTTTCAAAAATTAACCTCAGTTTTACTGTCTTGGAGAAAGAGCATCTATTCACTTGCTGTTGTCAATAATCAGTGAAAAAATTTTTCCCTGGAGGTAGAACTCAAGTTTATTCTGTACATTGCAACCTATGGTTCACTGTTAGATACCACCGCTACCAAAATTTCCCATTGGAAAAAAAAAAAGGAAATCTATTTTGTTTAAGCTGTTTTATCCCTGCATACAGCTGTTTCTGGCATACATTCCCAGAGAGATAGATAGATACTGGGTATTGTGCAGTTGCCAAGCTAAGAGCATCCATCATTGCCTTGACTGTGTATTAGCCAGCTCTCTGGATGGGCTCTGAGTTTGGAATCAGAGATGTCAGCACTAGAAAGGGCTCAGTGATCACCTATTTTATAAATGATGGAAAAACAAGCTCAGACAAGTGAAGTGACTTGCCCAAGGTCACACAAGTAGTGAGTGGCATCCCCTAAATTTATGGCATCTTCAAGTTGGAAGTGATTTTAAAGATCATGTACCTCCCCCGCCTCACTCCCAAACCCATTTTCACGAAAGAAAAGCTAGGCCTAGGAGACAAATGTGATGTAATAAATACAGGTTCAGTGAGCTGGAAGGGAACTTTCAGAGATCACCAAGTCCATTGACCTGTCTCATCATAGGACTACACCTAAGCTATTTAACATTTAATATTTGACTTAAGTTTACTTTGTTTACTGTGTGACCTAAATAGGTTGAACAATGATATAAATTATCTTTTTTGGAATTCTTTGTATAAGTGGAAAATCTACCATTTGTCTGGGAGCAAGGGAAATTGGTGAACACCTCAGGAAAAATGCTGTCAAAGATCAAGCTAGCTCTGTTCATATTCCAGAGAAGGGGGCAAGGAGTATTGACTTTTTTAAGACTTTGGGGGCCTGTAAATGTGTGAATTCTCTATTTTCTGCTATTTTGTTAACCCAGATCTGTTTCCTTCTAGCTACAAGAAGTATTAACTCTTTGAAAACCTAAAGAATCCTAATGTGCTTATTCTGGAGTCATTGAGTTATTAATAGAAATGTTCCTTTTTCTTTTCACCCCTGCTGGGGATATAGGCAGAGAAAGACTCTGGGAGAGTGGTCCAGTAGCTTAGAAGAGAGAAAAACAAGACAAAACAAAACATGTCCAGAGGCTGCGTGGCATAGTGAAAAAGCTGCTGGATTTGGGATCAGAAGACTAGTATCTGAGTCCCTACTGTATATTCCATATTTTACTTCTGTCTGACCCCGAGTAACTCATTTCACTTTTCTGAGTTTTAGTTTCCTGACCTTTAAAACAGGAATAGTAGCAATTATACATCCAATTGCATATAATTGTTCTGAATGACTTATTAATGATATAAATTATTATATAAATTAGAATTATTATATCACGGTTCAAAGAGTGTTAGACTTGGAAGAGGCTGTACATAAAATATCTACTCCAACTTTTTTATTTTACAGATGAGGAAATTAAGCCCCCAAGAAGTAAATTGCCTTGCTCAAGATCCCACATATATGGGATAGTCAATTTAAAAAACAGAATTAATATGGGTAAAAATAGCCTAGATGCTAGAACCAAAAGCATGACTTTAAACAAATCTCAAAAACTTCCTTGTATGGCCACTTGGATAACATAAAATCATTATCAAAAATCACAGAGCTCATTTTTCATGATCCTATGAAGTACGTAGTATTGTTCCCATTTTACAGAAAAGGAAACTGATACTCAGAAAGTTTAAAAACCTTACAAAGAGTGATACACCTAGTGTGTGTCAAAACCCGGATTCAAATCCAGGGTTCTTCTGACTCTGGAGTTGACATTCCCTATACTACTGTCTCTCTAGAGAATATTTCTTGTCTGTCTGACTCCCACCTTAAGTGGAATTGTACTTGTGCTCCCAAAGAATGCAACCCGTAGTGACGAAAGACATAGACTATCTGGTAATAAAAAGAGGCAGTTATATAAATAAGTATAGAAAGTATCAGCTACTACCGAGCTTATGTGTTTTTGTGTCTCCTTGACACGTTTCACTTCAGGAAGATCAGGAATTGGGGTTCCTTGTCCAATATTTTCCTTGTATTTCACCTGCAGTAACACAAATGGGAAATAAATGACAGTTCATATTAGTTGCATGTATTCTGTCCAAGACTAGTTTCTGGCTAATAGACTATAGAAATCTATTAATCCAATTAATTCCAGCTTAGCACCCCTAAATTTATGGCATCTTCAAGTTGGAAGTGATTTTAAAGATCATGTACCTCCCCCACCTCACTCCCAAACCCATTTTCACGAAAGAAAAGCTAGGCCTAGGAGACAAATGTGATGTAATAAATACAGGTTCAGTGAGCTGGAAGGGAACTTTCAGAGATCACCAAGTCCATTGACCTGTCTCATCATAGGACTACACCTAAGCTATCCATAGCAGACATGCATCCTTCTTTAAAAAATAAACGAAATAAAGAAAAGATATTCAATAAAGAAAATCCTTCCACTTCCTTTTAACCCCATAGAATCTTGGAGTTGAAAGGGGAGGTACCAGGGGTTATCTAGTTTAACCAGCAGTTCTTCTCAAATCCTCACTATAATATCAGTCATAAATGTCTGCCCTTGAGGCTGCCCATTCAACTTTTTTTTGGAGGTGGGAAGGCAGGGTAATTGGGGTTAAGTGACTTTCCCAAGGTCACACAGCTAGTAAGTGTTAAGTGTCTGAGGTCAAATTTGAACTGACGTCCTCCTGACTGCAGGGCCAGTGCTCTATTCACTGCACCACCTAGTTGCCCCTCCCATTCAACTTTTTGATAACTCATCGTCAGAGCTATCCTTTGTTTAAAATCTTTTATTGTTTAAAACATTAAAAAAACCTGGTTTTGCTTTAAGCAAACCAACAAGAGTTTAATTGTTCTCTAAATATAAATCCTGCCAATTGGGTGGTGACCAGTGGTGGCCACTATAAAAATCTCAATTTATGAATCATAAATTATCAGATTCAGAGCTTGAAATGACCTTAGAGGCCATTTAGTCTTATATCCTCATTTGACAGATGAGGAAACTGAGGCCCAGAGAGGTTAAGTGAGTTAATGTAAGGGTACAGAAATAATAAGTAGCTGAGCTGAACAGGAACTGTATAAGGGGAGTAATTAGGGGACCCTCCTCCCATGAGGTTGGACATACACTCTGGCTCCATGGGGATGGGCATATATCCTGACAGAGTAAATGCTGAAGGATTTGTCCTTTGGAATAACAAAATCCCTCATTAGTGTCAATTCCTGGTAAGGGGTGTCAATGTTTATCTGAAAGTGCAAGTCCTTCAGCCCTGGAGCTGATCAAGGTCCCTTGCTAAGGAACCAGCATGCATACACAGATCCATTGGAGAGTCCCAGTCCAACAAATCAGGAGGATTCCCCGATTACTCCTTTTCCAATTGTGTTGTTCCTGTTCAGATCATTTATGAGTACTGCTCAGAGAACCATGTAACTTATCAAAGCGATTGGAGAAATTGGTATAAAATCCATTATCTTTACCGCACTAATGTGATCCTGTGTCTGTTTGACTCTCATCATCTCTGGGGTCTTTCCAATAGCCGTCCCGGGAGAGATGCCTTCTTTATATAAAACCTGGTTGTTCAGAACAAGGACAGTGTTACCACCAAAAAAGGTGGAATCTCACCTTTTCCTGGAGAATGATTAGGAGAAGAAGGTTTCTGTGGAGGCCAGAGAACTTTCATATCCCTGTGTAGCCTCTGCACATAGCAATATTATTACACCGACAGCTTTGGTAGTCAGTTTTGGTTTTTCTTAGCTACTCAACGAATATCCAATCATTCAAAAAATCAACAAGTATTTACTATATGGGAGGAGTCATGCTAGGGTCTGAAGACAAAGACAAAAATGAAATTGCCCCCTCCCTTAGGGATCTTACATTCTATTGAATGAATGGATAAAGGAAAAAGCATTTATTATATGCTTACTATTTGCAAAGCACTATGCTAAGTGCTAGATAGAAATAGAAGAGCAAGACACTCTGTCCCCTCAAGGAGCAAACATTCCAATGAGGAAGATAACATGTACAGTTGGGAACATATTCAAAATGAATACATAGTAATTTGGGGAAGGAATACTCTAAGCACTGCTGAGGAGGTTTCCAGGAAAGGCATTCACTGCAGTCAAACTTTAACTTTTACGGCAATTTCCCCCCCAGACCGTGCAACCTGGTCAGCCCAGGCCCGAACAATGCTGAACTTCATTCCCCACATGGAACATGAAATCCATTCTGAGAAACACACATGAAGTCAAAACAGATGCAACATGTCCGTGCTTTAAAAGTGGCTTTTTGGGGCCAAGAACACTAAGAGTATACAACATCGAAGAGGATTCAACTGATTGGCCACAAGACAAAACAAGAGACCACATGGTTACTGCTTTGGGATTTAAAAGAAGTTATTTGGTTAGAATTTTTCAGTGACTTTAGATGTTCTTTGATGGAGCTTGCTTAGGTAAGAAGTTTGGTTATTCTACCGTCAATTATTGGTATCAGGTAGGGTAGTAAGGAGTTAATTATTTGAAACATTAGGAAATTAGCATCATTACAGATAAATTTTCCTAAAAGGAGGTTGAAATTACTTGGGTTAGCATTGAAATGGAAAACAAAATAAATATACCGAGCTGAAATTCTTTTGATTTTCTTTAACACGCAGTATTTCTGGCGTGTCTTGTACAACTGTAATTTTTCCTTTAGCGTTTTTAAGATCACTCTGGTATTGGAGCTATAAAGAAAGAGTAAATAAACACCTAGTTACTATTTAAGCATTCTCGTGTAGGCCTGGGTCTTGTAACAAACAAACAAACCAAATCTAACATAAATCCTTTATACCTGGAAAATATCTGAGAAACACTGATCTTAACAAAAAAAAATTCTTTAGTGAGAATTTCTGGGGGGAAATTTATTATCATATTTTGGTTTAATGTTGGGGAGCCTGGGGAATGAAAGAAAAAGAAAAACACACACATCCAACACAAAGCCAGCTGTTGCCTAGAGCTAAATTTCAGACTTGACAAAGATAGGCCATCACTGACACAGGATGGCAAACATTTATATTTGAAGAAATAAAAATATTAAGAGAAGGGAACAGTCCACATTTCTGCTTATCCTTTATTTTTGCCATTTATGATCATCTCCAATCTAGAAAATGATCCTAAACACTGTCCCTTGTTTTCCAGAGAAGGGATAAGAGACAGAAGTTGATCATTGGGCCCATTCTTAGCAGGAGAATAATAATCATAAATTCTAAGATGCCCATTTGGGCCTTAACCTCAAGTGTGTTGGTGCTGTACTTTAATAAAGAAATTCTTTTTAAAAATTATGAGCTTACAAACATTAAGAAACCCAAACATTTCAGTAAACAAAGAACAGAAAAGAGGATTTCTTATGAAACTGTGGATGTGTTATTTACTGGGTTTTTTAAAAGTGCATGTTGACTTTTAAAAGTGTATATTAACTAGGATGGTAACAAAATTTTCTTGCCTCTGTGTTCCCTTCTAAGCTGCCCTTTCCCATCTTAACAGTGTGTTTTTCTAAAGTTTTATAGATGTGCTTTTTTCCTTTTTTTCACATCACTGTCACTACTCACCCAAAATCCTCCCTCTTATCCTCCCATCCCCATAGCAGCTTTCCCTTCCACCTTGTAAAATACAAGTATAATAAAACCAAATGGACTTTGATTGAATCAAACACATACAAGGCTGAAGTTCTTCTGGTTCTCTCGGACCCTCTGTATTTCTGGAGTCTCCAACACTGTCTCATAGTAGGACATGCACCTTTCTGCATCCTCTTTGTACTTTTTCTGAAAACACATTCAAAGGGGACAGAGAGAGTGAGCAACACAGATCTACATGATATAATGTTGATGCTCAGGGAACAGAGCCTTAAGATGGCCTGAAATGATGGGGATTCATAGGATCGTAGACGGGAGAGCTGGAAGGGATCTCAGAGTCCCTCTAATCCAACTCCCTTATTGTATAGATGGGGAAACTAAGACCCAGAAAAGTTAAATGAATTGGCTAAAGTCACACAGGTAGTTAATTGCCAAAGCTAGGATTCAGATTCTGATTCTTTGCCTCCATTGTCCTGCTCTTGACTCTTGGGTCTTTTTTCCTTACTATTTACAGAAGTTGGTGGGTCTACAAACCCAAACTTTCCTAATAAGCAGAGCACGTGTCTTCATAGAACTGTTGAGGGTAGGCACTATGTATACTGCTGTGCTTTTATGCACCTGTACAGATCCAGGGATGACACCTGTCTAAGAGAGTGTCTTTGCATATTCTTAGTCCCTAATCCACTGGAAGACCGGCCAACAAAGATGGTCAAAGTTGGGCCCATAAAATGTGAGTACCTTGAAATCTAGTCACTATATGTAAATAAGTGTTATATATTTAACCAGCTGCTAAACTATTAAACCCAATAACAAGACAGGAAGAAAGCAAGGAGGCCCCAGAGTGAAGGAGAAAGAGATTAATATAGACTTATCCCTATCTTACCACCATGTTATTTTAGTTTGGTTGCTTCCTGGCTCTAACCTTTTGTTCCACCAAATTTCTGGGGTGTTTGTGGGGAAGGAGTCTGGTCACTACTACGCTAAGAATTTATCTGTTTCCTCTAGAAAAAACCATATCATCATATATGTTTTATAAGTCATACTATAAGAATGGAAAGCCACAATGACTTATACTTGTGTTATCTAAGAATTTTTTGGGGAAAAAGGGATGGATTTTTAAAGGGAAGAAATGGATTATTTACTGAGAAGTGATTATTATATCAAAACAAAATATAATAATAAAACAATAACAAAGAACCTATATTAATAACAATTATGTTGGGTTATTTTCTAACTTAAGTTTTAAGTTGTTTATGAGAGTAACTATTGGGCATATATAGTCCAAGGGGGCTAAGGATGGGATTCCTCGTTCTCATGTACAAGAATTCTAAAGCATCACTCTTTGTTGTGGCAGAGAATTGTGAAAAAAAAAATCCATTGTGGAATGGATAAACACATTGTGATATAGGAATATAATGGAGAATTACTGTGCCATAAGAAATGGTAGATTCAGAGAACCATGGAAAGACTTGTACAAACTTATGGAGGGTGAAATGAGCAAGACCAGAAGAATGATTACATGATGACATTAATATGAAGAAGAAAAACAACTTTTCACAACCTCAGAACTCTGAGCAGTGAACAATAGTGATTTTAAAAGTATGATAATAACCATAGGTAGAATTTATACTTTAAGATTTGTTATCTTATTTGATCCTTACAACAATCTCATGAAGTTCATGACATTATTATCAGTACTTCATTGATGAAGAAACTCAGGATAAGAGAGATTAAGAGACTTGCCCACACACCCAGTAAGTGTCTCAGGTGGGATTTGAACTCAGGTCTTCCTAATTCTAGGTCCAACACTATCTCATCTAGCTGACAGATAATGAATGTACTTACCATCTCTTAATAGAAAGGAAATTGACTCAAAAGCAACATGATGTGCATTCTCCAATATGACATTCATTGATTTATTTTGCTGGTGTATGTGTATTTATTACAAGGGAGGGCTTCTGCTTGGAAAGGTAGAGGTGAGGGAGGTAGTTTAGTGGGTAGTGAAAGACAGATGCAAAAAAAAAGCATTAGTAAGGTATTTTTAAAAGTTTAGATCATTCAAAGATAACAGTAAGAAGAACCCCTCAGCAAGGGAACCCAGACTAGGCTTCTGCTAAGACTATTAGACCTTGGGTGAAAAAATGAGTAAATTGCATCTTCCTTAGAGGTTAGGAGGTATTTGGCTGAAAACACACAACACCTGTATGGTATGACTGTAATTTACATCTGATCACATCTGGAGGAGAATGGCATGACAATATATTAGATATGAGGCCAGAAACAAGTCCCAGATAAGACTGAGTTAAGAAGTAAGGAGAAACAAGTAAATCTGTCTTGTGATTTTGAGGGAAATAGATCTGAATCTAGGGATATGGCAGAAATAAGCAAGCCTCTTGCAAAAACACTGAAGCTTCCCAAATCCATCTTAAGATTACTCATGTGCAAAGCTGATAGAACTGTGAGAGGTATAGGGGAATAAGACATTGTAGTGAGAATGTCATGGAGGTTTCTGATTTAAAAAAAAAGAGGGATATAGAGGCTTAGCATACTCTGATTATTTCCTAGCAGCTTAATTAGAAAGCTAACTGTTCCACTTTCAAGGACCAGTTTTTATATTGTCGGCTTAAAAAAAAAGCAACAACTTTTTTCTTTATGAGTGAGAATTCCATTTCCTTTGACTAGTTTTGGGGATTTTAACAATTATTATTGTTGCTATTGATAACAACAACAACAGCCAACACATATATCAAGACTTAAAATGCTTTTCCACTGCTTTAATCTGTTTAATTCTGACAAAAGGAATTCTAAATCTCAACCAAACTTATGTTATATTATGTTCCTTTTTTTTTGTTGTGTTACAAAACCTTATGTATAAAATGCTATTTTTGGTATTTATGGAAATGAACTAGTTATAGCTTTTTGCTTTGTTTTCCCTGCCTTATTACATTATGATTTTTTCCAGTGTCCTCACCTGGCTTGAAAGGTTCTTGACTTGCTGAGCATGAATTATCTCTGGAGTATCAACAACAGAAGTAAAGTTGGCTTTTTCCATTTCTGCCAACTGCTTATATTTAATCTGAAAAAGAAAGAAAACCAATAGATATGTGCTTTAAAGGTCTTGAAAACAGATTTTCTGGTTTACTTAAAAATGATACAAATTTTTTCATCAAGAGATTCATTCATTCATAAGCCTGTATTTATTTCTACTCTACTCAAAGCACTGAGCTATGGAAAAATCAAAAGAAGTAAAAGACTTTACAATATAGTTGGGAAAAAAAGGACCTATGTGTAGGAGATGACCAGAGGGTTGGTACAAGACAATGCCATAGTAGAACTATATAAATAATCTCTGGAGAGTGAAAAGGAAGGAACAGATCAACATGGAGTGGGCATCACGAGGGAAGTCAGAGTGCCTTGCAACAAAGGAGAGAAAAGACCCCAAAAGGATACTGAGTAAGTGCAGACTGAAGATAGCATCTGCTAGGACCCTCCCAGGCACTATGCTCTTTATAATGGGGGTGCACATTCTCTGAGTCAGAAATGAGAGATGGAAAGTAGAAGAGGAGCGGCTAATCCTTCTACTAGCTAGGCAAATATTCACTAATAAAGAAATTGTTTATGTCTTATAGGCAATAAAATAATATTCATTTTACTACCCATGAGACTCTTGGGAATGGGGCAGGAATGGAGACATTTTTCTAGAATCAGAGAATCTCAACAGCTGGAAGGGGTCTTGCAGATCATTTAAGTCCAATCCTCTCATTTTTCAGATGAGAAAACGGAGGCCCAGTGAGGTGGATTTGCCCATCTTGTTAATGTCAGAACTGGGATTAGAACCAAGGTTTCCTGACTTCAGGTTTAAATGTTTATAATGTATGCATGTTGGCAAATTGGAGTCAAGAGAATCCAGGAGCCTTGGACCTTGCACTAACCTGGCTAGCGATGTCTGTTGCATTCCTGGCCCTCATGAAATCCGGAGTTTCGTTTGCCATGGTGGTCAGACCTCGTCCTTTGACTTCAAGCTCTAGGTCTCTCTTGTATTCTTTCTGTAGAAGAAAATAATGGATTTTAGAAAAATCAACTGATCTCCTGGGTCTATGGCAGATAATAATGGGATTCAGTGACTATAGATACAGTCTTCTATGATTTCTACAATGTACTGATTTAGAAATAACAGCCAGTGTATATTGCAGTATACATACATGCATACAGTGGTGATAGAAGAAGCTCACATTGATATAAAACAACTCAAGATTTATAAAATCCTTTATACCCATGATATCATCTTATCCTCACAAATATGTGAGGCTAATGTAGATTTTATAATCTCCTTTTTACAGATGAAGAAACTGATCAGGCTGCTACAACTTCAATGTACAGGAGAAATGGAGAAGATTTTTAGTAAAACTTTGACCACTGTTGGACTCTTCTTAAAAGCATTAATTTCTTTAACTCAAATATGGTAGTACATTCTATGTAAAGCAAAATGTATTGTGTTTTAAAGGGGAAGGTGAGAATCAGATGATATTTGTTAGATCTTGGGAGGTTTGTGGGGTTACCTCATTGAGGATCTGAGTTGCATTCTTTGCTCGGAGCATATCAGGTGTGTCATCCATTTCGGTGAGACCCTTTCCTCGGATGCTTTCCTCTAGATCTTTCCTGTACTCTTTCTATATTACAAAAATAAGACCAACAAAACTGCCAAGAGAGCCAGGAATATTTCTCTTAACTGAGAAACCAAGAAAAAAAAGTTTTAAGTTTTAAAACAAATAAAATTTAGTAGAATTTCATGAAGATATGAACCATAGCATGGGGCAAACCATCAGATGGTGTTAAAAGGAAAGAAAGAATAGTTTGAAAAGTTACATACATTTATGTGATAGTCAATTAAACAATTAGAAGAATTAACATGGATAATTGATTAGGTAGAAGAATCAAGCACAAGAAGATACAACTTGAAACATCAAGAGGTAAGTGGTAAAAGGAACACGTTGATGAGTGTCATTAGTGGAATTATGGAATTATTTGAATCAATAGAGGAAGAAAAGACCAAGTAATTGCTACCTCGCTTGCTATTTTGGTGGCATATTTGACATGTAATAAAGCTGGTGTAACCTCCAGGCCAGTAAGGTTTCTGCCTTTAATGGACTCTTCATAGTCCTTTCTATATTCTTTCTAATATAAGTGGAAAGAAAAAAAAAAAAAGTAAAAAAGCAAATCTTTATGCTGATTTTCCCCCCTTAGCTATGGGATGAAAAATAATTAAGAAAAAGTAACATTTTTCCTTCAATATATGGACTAAAGACAACATTTCTGTGAAACAATTTCTGAAAAGGATTTTTTTAAAATTCTGAACTCACCAGTATAAGATAAAATGAGCATTTCCATGTACATACTAGTACAGAAGAGGATTATACATAAAACCACCAACTATTATGTACAGATTGCTTTTCTTTTTAAGCATATAAAAAAATCAACATTTAACTTGAAAAGCTGTCCTATTTGTGATTCTTTCTGGACTCCCTTCTTTTTTTTGTGAATCAAAATTGCTTTAGTATCTTTTCTTTTTTTTTTTTTTTACTTTCTTTTTCCTTTTTTCTATTTTTGGGGGGTCTACCTCATTCGAACCTTCAGATTGGGAAAAAAAGCCCCAAATTTCTTGTAACAAATAGGCATAGACTTGACAGTATTTCTGATCAATGGTAAACAATTATCAGAACATTTCTCTTTTTTACTGGGAAAAAGTTAGCCAGGAAAAAGACATAGGTTTTGAAGAAACCCAGAGTTACCAAGCATCTACTTCATACAAATGTAATAAGATTTTGGCCAAGGCTAGTCTAACTGATAGGAAGTTTCAGTTATCACTTACAATATATGATTTCCTGGGTTTTGCAAGAGACCTACTTACACCTCAAAATGTCTCCCTTACCCCGTTTTTTGTTTTTGTTTGTTTTTGTTTTTTGGACTTTCTATACACATTAAATGGAGACAGTGCCTTTTATTCTATAATAAGAAATAAGATTTAAAATGCAAATAGCTGTGAGAAAGGCAACAATAGTAAAGTATCTATTTTTAACATCAGAATTTTTTTTCTTAGGGCAGATTTTGTTAGGGAAGGTTTTCTTTTTCTTTTATTTATTTTTTAAAGTTAGAGCTTCATTGCCTGATTTAAAACAAAACAAATTTAACAAACATTGTTGGGTCCATTCAGTGATTTCATCAGTGTGGGGATAACTTGGTGTAGAATCTCCTTGCAGTGGTGCAGATCTATACTTTACAACCTTAGAGAATTGCTTATTCCTTTGAAATTTCACATCCATGAAAGCCTCTACAAAGGAAATCAATAGGTGTTTATCGAACTTTCTATTTTAAGGGAAAAACTCAAAATTACAGAAATGGGTTTACGTTGGCAGAATCTACTGCCTAGTTAAGATTAAATTAGATAATGTTTGTAACATGCTTTATAAACCCTAAGGTTCTACATAAAGCTATCCTCCAGCCTTATAGATCTCTACAGCCTTTGAGGATTGCTTGGGGACACTGCAACATTAAGCAACTTGGTTGTGGTCACCAAATCATGATGCATCACGTGCAGATAGATGTGTACCCTGCCCCTAGAAGGTAACCTTTTCTATTTTCCTGCATTCTGTGCACTTCTGAGTTATTTGCTTCTAATTATCTCTCTATTAAATATGTTTTATTACTAAAGCAAAATTTTTGAAAGGAATGGAATGTGAAAATCTGCAAACCTTTATGGCAGAGAGAGCATAAGTCCTGGTTCTCCATCACAGCCATCCTGTCTGTGTATTGCCCTTTAACTTGGTCTTCCCTGATTTCAAAATTTATTATCTGACCACTCTCACAATGACTCTTAAATCTCAGCCAACAAAATAATAAAATTCTAGTCCAATCCCCTCATTTGATGGTTGAGAAAACTTTGAGTGGAAATGAAGCCCTCTGTTACTCTTTTGAGATCTACTTTCAATCATGTGGGAGTAGAATTAATTTTTAAAAGATTTTGTTGTTGCACTAAAAACATTTTTGCCTATAGTTGTGAAAATGCAACATGGCCAAAAAAATGGTCTCTAGTGATGATATTCTAAAAATCTATTGGATAATGGGGCTGCTTCATGAAACTGGGTCTTGCAGATTTAAAAATAAGATTAGAATGCATTTACCCTGTTGAAGAGCAGCAAATTAGGGCCCCCTTGCCATGACTGAAAATTACAGAATTTCAAGACTTTTTATGCCTATATCTACAATATCAAATGCCTACTGCTTTATATGAACAAATAATAGTAACAGGAATTTATATAGCATCTTAAGGTTTGCAAGACAAATATTATCTACTTTTATCCTAACTACTAGGCAAATTGTGGCAAAGTAAATCCATTTTTGTAATTTAGAGTTTTCCCCTTAAAATGGAAAACTCAATAAGCACCTATCGATTTCTTTTGTGGAAGCTTTCATGGGTGGGAGATTTCAAAGGACCAGCTTTTTTTGACATATATCCCTCCCAGAGGAATCTTCGGATTCAGTCAAACACATTAAATTGTATTCAGTAACTAATTATATTTTATTATATTCTTGCTTTTTTGGAAAATGGCCATCCTCATACATTATGTGTGGCAACTATTTATTATTAATCAGAATATTTTGAATTATAGGATAACAGGATTTCAGAGTTGACGTTAGTGATTTACTTGATAAGACTATCCCAACCATACTACGTAATAAAAAATTCTGAGCATTTATATGGGCACATTTTCACTTATTTCTTACCCCACTCTGCATCTGTTGAGATTCCTTTGCAGTGATGTATGTTGGGGTTTCAAAGTCCAACATGGGTTTCCCTCGTTCCTTTTCATACTTTTCTTTATATTTCACCTAGTATTAGAGAGTTCAGTTATAAAGCTTTCCATCAAGACAACTACTCAGGGCTATCAATTATATTATTTGAGATCCTGTTTTCTTTAAAAGTAAGCAAATAACTACAGCCCTAAGGATTAGGTTGTGAGACACGTATCTTTACCTTGAATGGGGAGAAATTTGTTTCCTTTACCTTTACCTTTATCATGAAAATCCTAAATAATCAATAGCCATAACATAATTTCATTATCATTCTCTTTATCAAAATTATTTTTAATTATAGACTTGAAAAATATGAATACTTCTTGGCTTTCTCATTGAGTCAGTGAGTGGCAAACACTCAGGTTGTGACTACTTTCCTTTGTCTTGATACTTTGTTTTTAGGGATGGACTCAATTTTAACTAAAGGGCATTAGAAAAAAATAATAGTTGATGATGTATGTTTTTTACAGAAGCCTCGCAGGGATGGTGACCATCAACATATGAATCCGTGGATCCAACATCTGAATCACATGTACCAAAGAAACCCACTTGGCTACATATAAGACATAGCTATACACTTGCAAAAAGATAGAGGTGAACTAGCTCATGCTAGACCAACTTAGGCTTCCTTTTTCAATGAATTGTAAACAGTATTACCAGTTTGGCCTTAGTATTCTGACTCAACTCACTGAATTGATAGAATAAGTTTTTGTTGTTCAGTTGTGTCCAACTCTTTGTGATCCTAACTGGAGTTTTCTTAGCAAAGATACTGGAGAGTGGTTTGCCATTTTCTTCTCCAGCTCATTTTACAGATGAAGAAACTGAGGCGAATAGGGCTAAGCGACTTATCCAAGTTCACACAGCTAGTAAGTGTCTGAGGCCAGATTTGAACTCAGGAAGATGAGTCTTCCTGACTCCTGGCCCAGCACTCTAGCCACTGAAAGAATCACCTAGATGTCCTGAAAGAATAAGTAGAAAGGTACAATAGAAGAAAAGAATTGTATATTCAGTATGTATATTAATTTTAAGAAGATAAAATTATTAACTGTGGAATATTCAACTGAATTAGGATATAAGGAAACTCAGGAAAAAGTGTCCCACTGATAAAATAGTTGGATTGTATGATCATTTTTGTTAAGGCCTATAATGTAAATGAGGTAAATCCTGAGGAATACAGTACGGATTTTAAAATGATTATTATATGCTTTTCCTATGAATTGTTGGAATTGAGCTCTTTCATAACACTTAGATATGTTGAAGTCAAAATGAAGGCTATTTTGCATATTAATTGCTTAGTAATGATGATACTTCCTCAGTACATCAAAAGATCTGTTATTTTGTATTTGCAGACATACTCTGCTGACACCAAACACAACCCCTGTATACTTTAGTGAAGGCTTTTTGAGTTGTGACAACAACAGCACAACTTCATCTGTTTACAGCCTTCTTTGACGGATCTCTGTACTTTGTTAGACCTCAACCATCAGGCCTACACCTCAAAGACTTCTTAGGAAAAACGGCTTATGTCACGCTTGTCTTCCAGAGATGTCAAAGTCTTTCACACACATTATTTCCATTACTCTTTCAATATCTTTGTGAGGTGGAAAGGGCAGGTATTCTTATCTACCATTTTAAAGATGGAGAAAGTGAGGCTCAGAATTTAAGAGGATTGGTCTTATTTGGATTCATATGCTCATGTCAGTAGAAAACTGAAACCCATCTATGACTCAGAAGTTGGGCTCTTTATTCATTAGAGGTGAGATTAAGTCTTACCGTTGTTTCTATTAACTAAACCCTTTTTGATGGTATGCAGTCATATCTTGAATCTGGTAGCGTAGCAGTAGGGCAACATTCAGGTGCAAATATCTCTCCTATGACGTTTTATATTTTTTTTAAAGTGAGAATTCTTATATGTAAAGTGATTTAAACCCAAACAAAGAGGAGACATTTCCAAAGATTAAAGTCAGTGACAGAAGAAGAACCTCAATTTGGAATCCATAGCTCTTTGTTTTCTCCTCTAAACAGTTCATAGTGGCTTGAAGAGGTGAGAGATCTCCATTTGGGTGAGAAAACTGCAGCTGTGACGAAATTATACTGGGGAGATGAATGTGTAAAGTTTAAGCACTTGTTAGCAACTTCTAAATATTATCTCACTTGATCCTCACAATGATTATGCGATGTAAGTGCTATTTGTTACCCTCATTTATAGTTGAGATAGAGGTTAAATGACTGGCTCATGGTCACACAGCTGAAGTGTGTCTTGAGGCCGGATTTGTTCTCCGATGTCCCTGACTCCAAGCCAATGCTCTATCCACTGAGCCACCCAGCTGCCTCTGGGCAAGGGTGAGGGTCTTTTCCAACTTACCTGGCTCTGTAGCTCTGTTGCTTCTTTTAGATGGAGCTGTTCCAGGTTATCAGGAATTACATGGTAGTGACCCTTACTCTTCTCATATTTCTTCTTGTACTGGTACTGAAGGGGAAGATGGCAAGAAGCACATCAGTGAAAAATCTTGCATTATGTTTCCTTCCTCTTCCAAGGTCAGAAATTCATCCAATTTCATGTTAAATCCAAATTAGACATGTCAAAAAAGATACCTCCACCCCAAATGAGTGATGGATAAAGAAAAATATTTTAACAATTTTTTTGTTTGCAGATCTTAACTGAGCTGGAAATTAGTATTTTTGGGGGAACATACTAACATTTTAGCAAAAGTTAGGTAAATCCCAAAGAAATAATAAAAATCAGAGGAAGCCAGCAATAGTATAAAAGTTGTCAAGTAACATAACTTGGAGAACAGCAGGTTTTAAAAGTCAACAGCAAAAAAGGAAGGAAAAGAATTCTAAAAAAAATTTAGAATTAGAAAACATCTGTTAATTTTTAGAAGGTTAAACATCTTACAGTATTAGCATATCTACAAACCTTGGAGATGTTATTCTACAGAGAATGCACAGATTAATGTTGCTAATTGAGCAGGAAAAAAATGCATTAGACCAAAGAGGAAGAAGTCACTACCAAGTGATGTCCTAATGACAGGAAAAGCAATACAGATGGTTAAAAGTGAGTTCAAAAAGAGAAATTATTGGGAAATGGTGAACCAAATTGGTTTGTGAGTTGGTGCTTGAGCTTACCGAACTGGCAAGTTGACTGGTATTCAGCACATGGTGCATAATCAGAGATTCCTTCATGTCAGTCACAGGTTTATGAAGCTTCTTTAAGTCAGCCTTGTACTTAACCTGAAAATTTAAAAAAAAAAATTGAATTTGCTTCAGAAGAAAGATGAGATTATCTACTCTTGAATGTCAACCATAACAGAACACATCACTGAGGAGCAGGGTCTAGGGTGGTGTTGAGGGACTCACCTCACTTGCAAGGTTGTTAGCATCTTTCATGGTTTTGTAGAGCTGGCTGTCTTTTAAATTGTATTTTGGTGTCTTGCCCTTCTCTTTGTCAAAGTTTTCTCGATATTTTACCTAATGTAAAAAGACAAATACCATTTATTCCAGAATATTAATCAGTCTGGAAACTGAGTAATGGTGAAATGATAAAAGACAAAAGATTTAGGTTGTGTAGACAGTTGAGAATAAGACCAAACCAGGTAGGGTTTGTTTAAAGTTCACTCTTAAATTATCCATTGGCATGATATATAACCTTTACCTAGTACAGGAAAGAGAGTGATTCAAAGAATTTGATTTAGCTTAGAGCAATGCAGAAGAAGAAAAAGACATCATAAATCTGCCTTTTAGAGAAAATCAGGGAATTGTCAAAAGGGTTAGTAAAACCCTCAGGTGAATTTAATATAGAGTTCTTAGGGAAGAAGATACAGTGAGTTAGACTAATGTCTTCAAAATATTATGACAGAAAGACAAGGAAAAGAAATATTTAATGTAACATAAATTATACTTTTGGAATACATGTAAGAATATAGATATTTTAAAGATGAAATTTTTTTTCTGAAAAAAGATGAGACATTCACTATATGAATGAATTCACTGTATGACTAAGAGGATCCAAAGGAGAACACATAAGAACTTAAACGACCATCCAATTGTGGCAAAAAAAGCTAATTTTTTCTTGCTACTAATGAGATCTGTGATTTACTTATATTCCAGGTACAAATCTACAAATAAATTCATATAATTCTATTCATCTAACAAAAGATGAAAATAAAATTATTTTCAAAAAAATCAGTCAATTAATAGGTAGGTGTAGGTTCTATACTTTCTTGTTAGTAAGGTAAAAGATGTACTGATGCATAATTAGCACACACTCCATTCATAAAAGATTCTCCCATTCTTCCATTCCGTTCTCTAGCACAGGAGTTCTTAACTTTTTTGGCGTCATGGACCCCTGTGATCAAGCCTATAAAACCCTAGAGACATTATTGTTGTTACATTAATGATTTAGAGAAACACTAAAATTTCAGTTAGATGTTAGCAAAAATAAAGATGTAATTGTTTTTTTTCCCCATTCAAGTTTACAACCCTCTTGAAATCTTCACATGGTCCCTTTAGGGGTCTGTGGACCTCAGGTTAAGAACTCCTGCTCCATGCATTCCATATGCCTAATACTTAAATGGTGATGCATTGTCTTTTCTGTTGCTATACAAACAGATCAGAATAAGGCAGGACAGATGGGTACTGAAACCATTCTAATGCATTAAAGAAAAAAAAAATGTGTCCAAGAGAATAAGGCCCTTAGGAAATCTAGAACTGATTACATTTAATAAATCCATAATGAAAAGACAAAAAAAAAAAATAAGGATGCAATGCTCAAGACATAGAGAAGCAGACATTAAAAGGAGAAAGCATAAACACTAGTTTGAAAAAGTTTTCAATTGCTGCTGGGAATCTACTCCTCACCAAGGGAAATTCACCCTCGAAACAAAGAGAAATCAAGAAAGGAACTGAAAAAACGAGGACAAATTCCAAGAATAAAACAAAACAAGACAGAGAAGCAAAGTAATCCAGAATCCACTGATAGAGGAAAATAACACATCTTTTCAAAGGGGTCAACCAAAATAATCCTCTCTTCAAAGGCATTGGGCTAATACTTCTTAGCACTATTATAAATATGACTCTACATTATAAAATCCAGCTTTTGCTTGTTTTTCTTGCTGCCCTGAGCTTTATAATAAGAACCAGAGCCTTTCAAGGAATAATAGCATGCATATAGTTCCAAACCTGGGAAGCTTGGAATTTCAAAAGTGTACAAGAAATGATACTTGACCATGCAAAATGTGCATGCAAAACAACACAAAGACATCGGGTACTGGTGAGATCCCCTTTTTTCCAAATTAACTGTTGCAGTAGGTGATGTTGCATTGCTCCATGTTTTGATATATTGCCCTTTAGGCACAGGGACTTAGAATTTTGTAGAGTTAGTATAGAAAAGTAATTCCCAAGATTCAACTTGTATTATCTTTTCAGTGCTTCACTGAAGACTTTACTCTGATCGTTCTGTATCCCCTCCTTTGAGGAACTGATTGGTAACGAATGTCACTTTTGAACATACTTTTTTTTTTTTTTTTGCCTTTTGGAGGAGGGAGGGCAGGGCAGTTGGGATTAAGTGACTTGCCCAGGGTCACACAGCTAGTTAGTGTCAAGTGTCTGAGGCCTAATTTGAACTCAGGTTCTTCTGACTCCAAGGCTGGTGCTATATTCACTGAGCCACCTAGCCACCCCCTGAATATCACTTTTGGAAAAGAGAAAAAGATCAAAGTGCTTGCTGATGGCAATGAATATAAAACAAAAAGAGAGAGGAAGGGAATAGGCATTTATATAGTATTTATATATAATATTATATATTAATATTGGTTGCATATTAATATATAATATTAACATATTACTTTGTGTCATACACTGTATTAAGCTCTTTTTACAAATATTATCTCATTTGATCCTCAACTCAACCCCTTGAGATAGGTGTTATTATCACTACCATTTGATAGTTAATAAAATTGAGACATAAATCTACTAGCTCCTTCAAGGAATTCAAGGACAATACCATGCTGTGATAATTTTGGATGAAAGAATCTCCTCATATTTATTTCTTTTTTGGTAGTAATGGAGCACCCTGGATCTAGAATTTCATTAGTATAAGGAACTCCTGGTGCAGCAACTCTCATTTATTAATGTAGGTTAGCAACTGTTCTGCTATTGATAGTCTGGGACACTGAAAGATGAAGAGACTTGTCAGAGTCATAAGTCAGGATGTGTCAGAAACTTGAACCTAGCACTAAGCTGGACGCTGGCTCTCTATCTACTAAACTTTTCTGCCTCTTTCTATAGTATGACCATGACCAGATACTAAAATAAAATAGTATCTAGGTCATAAAAATTCATTTGACTTTTTTAGATTATTTTTTATCTATAATTGACTGCAAAGTTGGTAAATCCATCTTGATATCGTCTTTATTTTACTGGTGTCAACAACCCCAAAGAAGCTTGGTGGTCCACTTGAGTCTACTAGCTGCCTTTCTCCATTACCTCTTCAATTATTTGCTATATGCCAGACTTAATTTTTCTTCAGTGTTACCTTACAGCATTGAGGTGCATTTTCACGTAGGAAAAAAGGGGTTTGTGCAGAATGATCTCCTTTGACAAACTTCAACTGCATTCTACACTTGTCAATATACACACATATACCACAAAGAAAAACAGGGCAACTGGGGCACTGAAACATCGGATACAACCTTTGCCCCCAGGACTAGGACTAGCAACAACAAAGACCAAGAGAAAATGAGAAAGACAAAGAGTTGGCACTCCCTGGTTGCAGCAGTCAATCTTACATCACTGATGAGGACATTTATTTTCTTAAGGTGCCTCATCATGGGTGTGTCATAAGATGCGGCGCCATGCCCCTTCCTTTGTCCTTTGAGGTATTCTGCCTAGAGTAGGCAGCAAGATAGCACAATCAGAATAGGGAGACATGCCATTACACAGATGGACAGCACAAGATCAGGTGATCACCTTGTGAGGACGACCCAAAGCCCTGCCAACACCTGGGCAAAACTTTCATGGGAAATGTGCCAGAGTGGATTGACTCAAAATGAGGTTGGTACTTTCCCATTCATTATAATTGAAGGATAATCCATGTGCAGAGACAGCAGTTGCTGTTTTTCAAATATAGTGAATCTATTTTTAAAAGATAGCACTAAAATGACTTCTTTGCATTTTATTATTTTATATGGCAACCCATTTCGACAATTTAAAAATAAGACATAATTTCAGCATTCTCCATTATCGTTTGCTATATCTGACTAATTTTAGAAATTTAACTTTAATTTATTTTACACTTTACCTGTTGGTTCTCTAGGACTCACTGGTAAATCCCATTAATACTTTTTTAAAAATTGTGATTTTGTCTCTTTAGGTACTCCTTTCGCTGATGCAGATTGCACCACACCACATCAAAAGGTTTCATTAATTGCTATGGTCCTCAAAAGTTTATCAGCTGATGGCCAGTCCTTCAAGGATGAGCCTCTGTGAACTTAGCCAGGTTGGTCCTTAGACTTGAATCACAGAGGTCGTACTCTAACTCATACACTAACCTTTTCAAGTGCAAGAAGGACAAGCCTTCTGAATATGTTTTCCTAGAATAATTTTTGATAACGCATAGTCATCTCCACATCAGATAAGGCATCAGAAGAAGACATTAGTGGAAGTCTCCCATGATATGTGGTATATACCTGTGACTTCATTAGTGTAGAAAACAAACTTCTGGTGAGAAAATCCTTTCTAGTGAAGAACAGCAACTATTCTATAACCTTGCAGTTTTGTAATAAGAGGTTAAATAACTTGCCCAACGTCACATAGCCAGGAAATATCTATATCTATTTCTTTGTCTCTGTCTTTGTCTGTCTGTCTGTCTATGTCTCTGCTATCAGAGTAGGACTTGAGTCCAGGGCTCCTCTACTCAAGGTCAGATTGCTGGCCAAAACTCCATGCTGGCTCTCACATTGTGACACAGCACTAATAAAAAAAAAAAATCTCATGTAAACTTAATAGCATTGGAGCTGTTGCCTTCCTGACAAAAAATATTACTAATAATAGGCATTTATATGGCACACAGTTTAAATGCTACCAGAAAATTTTTAAATGACAAAACATTAAAAACAAACCAGTATAATTATTTACAAGATATCTAATTACTCTATCCCATCCATGCTTCAAATCTAGGTTCTGAGGTATTATCACTTGCAATTATTAATCTACTACTTAAAAGACTGGAATTCTGCTTTTGAATTAGTACTGACAGTATAGGTAATACCCAAAAGTACTCCAAATGTTTCTACATCTATCTTATATTGAAATGAACAAATGTTTAAGAAAAAAAAGATGAGAATCTTGACTAATGTGCATTTGATAGGGCTGCTGAGTAGGATAAATTTGAGATTCATGAGCGAGGTGACCAAATTTCTAAAAGTAAGGCCATATATTTTGACTCCTGAGAAAATGTGTGAAAATTGTGACAGAGGTCCTTGGATCTTCTGGATGAGTTGTATAATTGGGGCAAATCAGGTCATCTGGGTAATGCTCATCAGAGTTACTTTAATGTATTAAGATAGAATTTCTTGGAATAAAGTTTTCTTCAAAGAACGTGTTTCTTTCCCCTGGCTTTACAGAAACAGTGGTACTCAAATATTACTTCAAGCCTATCATATCTTCTCTCATCACTATCTTAAAAAGAAAAGGGCCTTCTGCAGCCACAAATTTTAATTAGGGAAATAAGACATGGGAAAGTTGGCCATTTAATCATAGAAAAGGGCAATAATAGGGTTGTGCCTATGAATCATTCAACATTTCCTTTTTCTTGACCAAACACTAGTTACAAGGAACAATAGGCCTGTTTGGTTAACACTAGATTATTTCCTCCTAGAAAGTCAAAATCTGAAAAAAATCCACACTTGTCATACTTAAAAAAAAATTTATTCCTACTAATATGTAAGAGTGGTACCAGTGAAATGCATGTTATCTGTAACATGAAAATTGCTACAGATACATATACTGATGAACAGGACTTATAAATGCAGGTAGCTTTATGAGGAAAAAAGGAAAAACAAGAAATCTTAATCATTCTTTCTATTAATCTCTTAGCTAAGCCTAAAAAAGAGTTGTGAAATGCCATCCATAAACTTGCTTTTCTTTTGTCTTAAAGAATTTTAGTGACGTGTAGGAATCTATGGTATATCAAAGAACTTTGAGCCAGACAGTCTTTTCAGTGGTCCCATTACTCCCTTCTGACTGCCACCATTACCTGACTGCTCAGCATGGAAGCTTTCTTGGCCATTTCGATATCAGGACGGCCAAGCATGCTTAATCCATGACTGCCTTCCTTCCGGTGTTTGGCTCTGTATTCCACCTAGAGCAAGCAAAACCAAAATGGCTGTTCAGTTGAGTAACAGCATCCTTCTGGCAAAAGAGATCAAATAATTGAAGATGTCTTGGATAATTTACTGACCGTGGGCACTGCATACTCACCTCACTGGCTAGCTTGGCAGCGTGAGTTGCTTTTTTGATGTCAGGCCGATCCGCCACAGTGGTATAATGTAGGTTCTCCTTGGCATCTTTTTTGTAAGCAATCTTAACAAAAAAGGAAAGAAAAGTCCATTCAGTCAAGGTAAGCATTACATTTTTCTGTGGTTTCTAAGCAAATAGAAGCTGTTTGCTTTTCAATTAAAACATATTCCCAATACTTTTGTCTTAAAGAAGATACAGAATGAGACATATTTTTTTTGGACATGGCTGATACAGAAATTTGTCCTACTTTACTAGGCATATTTGTTACAAAGATTTTGTTTTTCTCTTCTTACTTTCTCAATGGGCTGGGAGAAAGAGAAAATAAAACCTTGTTAATAAAAAAAGTAATTCTGAAAACCAGGAAGGTGAGGCAGTTAATTAGCAATTAATTACGATTTAAATTATAATTAAAAGTTTAAAGGTAATTAAAAGTTTAAAGGAGAAAAAGTCTACCAAATACATCAATCATAGACTCTGTAATGTTGCTTCAACAGTTTCAATTAAATTCAGCAAGCATTTATTCAGCACCTACCATGTTTTAGGCACTGTGTGAGGTGTGTGGGATACAAAGCAAAAATGACAGACAAAAAACGAAAACAGTCCTAGGTCTCAAGGGAAGGAAAAACCCTACAGGAGGGAAAAAAGTGGCCCATAAGTGAGTAAATACATAGTAATACTAGGCAGTTTCAAGAGGGTTAGATCAGGAAGGTTCTAGGAGGTGGTAACTGAACTGTACTTAGTAGGAAGCTAGAGATGCTACAAAGGGAACTGAGGGGAAAGTGTGTTCCAGACATGGGCGGCCACTTGTGCAATGGTACGGAGGAAAGAGACTTCCCTAACTCAGATGATGACAGAGCAATGCTGTCTGGGGAAGAAGACACTTACGTTGCTTTGGTTTTTTGCTACTTCCATGGCATGTTTCACTTCTGGTGGCTCAAGCATGATGGAATAGTTGGACTTTCCTCTCTCCTTTACAAACTTCTTTTTATAATTTGTCTAAATGGAGTACAAAGGATTAGCAGGATCAGAATTTTGTCAGGTAAATTCTCCTTGAGCAGGGTTGGGAATGGAAATTATGGCCTTAAAGACCCATGATATCATCTACTAATAAATCTTCCAGAACTAGAGATGGCATCTGTCTGGCAACTAGGATAGAAAGTCCCTTACCTATGTTTTGGTGTGTTTTCCCTTACAATTTCTACTACTCTACAGCACCTGATAATCCTTAGGAAAATGTATACCTGTGTTTAGACATTTAATCACAAAGAGGGCAAGACTAGGGTTGTGCCTATGCATTGTTCAATATCACCTTCTTCTTCCCTGAACTAACATTAGTTACAAGGAGCAAACTTGTCTGGTTAATACTTCCAGGAAATCCATCCTTTGACAGAATCTATACTTGAAAAATTAATGTTTCAGATGACTTTTGATTAAAAACAAAACATTATAGTCATTTCTGGAAATAACTCCCCTTCCTCCAACCTCCATGCAAATTGAACTCTTTTAACAGAAAAACAGTCAAGTAAAACCCCTTGAATACAGTGACCAAATCTGGCAACATATAATAGCCTGCAATGGTAGTCATTCATTCACTTCTCTGTTGAGAGCTGCGAGGTCACTTGCCAAACTTTTTGGACAGCCTTTAATTAAACCTATGTCTCTTAAATCTAGCTAGTACTAAATCCAAATATTGATCCTATTTTCCTTCAGTGATGTCAATAAATAAATATGATTTCTTTAAATTGAAGTTCTGGCTCCACAGATATTGGTAGCAATACTAAGGTTATAAAATGCAAACAGAACATTGTACAAAGCTCAGAGAAGTTTCAGAGCCTTTATATATCTGGCAAAAAGTCTCTGTCACCCAAAGAGGGACTTGGGGTTAGTCACATTGCATGTAAACAATTAATTGGAATCCAGAGTACCACTTTTATGATGGCTGGTTACTTACATCACTGACATTCTTGGTCACTTCTTTGACATGAACTGTATCACGAGTCTTGGGAAGAGTTGTGTAGGAGCCCTGTGAGAGGTGCTTTTTCACATAGTCCTTATATTTGTTCTGAGGACAGACAAAAGCAGCTGGTGAAGGGGTCTGGGTTGTAAGCAAAGGCCCTGGATGAACATAGGTAAAATCTGGAAATTAATTACCTCTGATACCAAGTTACTGACAGTTTTAGCAAGAAGGATCTGAGGAGTATCGGGCACAGCCTGGCAGGTTCCTCTTTCCTTGATATGTTTCTCTTTGTATTTTAACTGCATAAAAAGAAAGAAATACAATTCATTAGCTTTTTGGTGCACCCTATTAGCAAATCTGCTTTCAAATTCCCCAAATGTCCTTAAATGAGCACACATCACAGGTAGACTTGATTTTTTGTTGAATCAGGGACATCCTATGAACTTTCATAAAGAGACATGATATTTGCTTACTTTATATGGTGTATTTGGCACCTTTCATTTTTGCATCTTTTGGATTCGAAGTTTAAAGCTCTAATACAAACATAAAGGAAACCTAATTGCAACAGCAGCAGGAAAACATCTTGCATGTGTCTATCACAAAAATCACAAAAACTTAGAGTTTTAAGGGACTTCAGAGGTCATCTTGTCCAACTTGTATCTGAAAGCAATACTTTCCATAAAATCCCCCCAAAGGGGGGATTGTAGCTTTTGCTAGGTGACTTTAGTTGAGCAGGGACCCACTATCTCCCAAGCAGTTCATTCTACTTTTGGTTAGCTCTAAGGAAGACAATGTTTCTCCTCATGTAAAATCCAACTATGCCTCTTTGTGCTCATCATTCCTGGGTATGACTACGCGGGCCAAGTAGAGCAAGTTTCAAGCGCTAACACTTTAGGATCCTATGCACACTCATCCTTGGGTCTGGGGTCCTGATACACGTGAGAAACAGGGTAGGAATGTGGCCAAGGTTGTCAGTGAAGGAGAAGATACTTACATCACTTTCTATTAAGGAATTTCTCAGGGCCAGCACCATGTCTTTGTCATCTGTGACAGAGAGTTTACAACCCTTCAGGAACTCTCGGTCTAGCTTATATTCAAACTGTCTCAGAAGAAAGGGAAAGGAAGAGTGAAATGAGAAAGAGAAAGAGACCAAGCCATCATAGGAAGCAATGGGAATCTGTAACAAGTCACACAAGGAATTGTATCCAGGTATGACTAACCCCTTGGAATTTACGTTCACAAGAGTAAAGATAAATTGACATAAAAATGGGCAAAATGACTTTTGTGACCCTCATCAAAATGCACATGTCAAACTTGAGAAATTTCTTATCATGGTACCTTGGGGGTTGCTCCTACTTTCTCTCTCCATCTAGAGTTTCTTGGAACTCAGCTACAGTGGTTAGTGGTAGCTATACTTCACAATTTGAGCAGAATTCATCTTTGTGGCATACATGCTGCCCCCAAGACTAGATTACAGCATCTACCTATTCACCCTGCAGATGGGATGGCTGACTATTATAAGAAGCTAGAAATATGCTGGATGCTGATTAAAGTTTTTTCCTTTTATTTCATGGATGCTTTATGCTCTTGTGCACGGCCGTGTTTTTATTTCTCTTACATCACTTTGTTGCAAGGTTGACTTGGCAGCTTGTATAAAGTCAGGTCTGTCAGCAATCCACTTCCAGTGAGCTTTGGTTGCTTCATATTGCTTCTTATAATCCCTCTGTTTTTAATAAAATGAAAAGGAATAATTTAATTCGGTAGAGCACAAATAGCACATAGGGACCTAGTCTTCCCTCTGAACACTTGCCAAGTGATGACAATTAATGCAAAGGAAAGCCCCAATCATGATTTGCATGATTTTCATGAAGCTGTAAGGGAACTCAAGAAATGATTTGGTATGGCCTCCTGCCTCCAGGCAGGTAAATGCCTGAAGCATCTAAGAGAGAAGTGAAGATTCCACAGCATTTCTTTGTGTGTATGTGCTATTCCGGCACAATCACTTTCAGAGGAAAGTCCGTTCTTATTTCTAACTCAGTTCTGTCTTGGAGGAATCTACAACCATGCCTGTTTGATCCTTTGGGGACACAAGGAATGACGGACATCTTCTAATAGCAATCACTTCTGTTAGGAACCATTCATATTTGAATTTAATCACTTTGGAAGGGGCTCTTTCAAGTAAGTGATGAAGAGTTAATGTGTGCACTGGTAGTTGTCTAATCCAGTTCCTCAATTTATCAAGCTCTCAATTCTTTTCCGTTTCACAAGTAGACCCCGACCTCAGAGTGGTGCCGATAATAATATGAAATTCTGTGTGAAAGATGCTCCTAATTACTTAAAAGAATGAAGGGGGAGAGAGACACTTTTCCAAAGTTCTGCTTGTGCTAAAACTGTCTCATTTATATCAGAGTTGAAGGCCCTGTTTCTTAATTACCAGATCTAATTCCCAAGTGGTTGTGACCTGTATGAGTGATGTGAGAGTAGCTATACTCTGCCCCTTACAATCTGACTATAGTCACTGTTTCCAATACACCTTTGTGAAAACCAACTGTAATCATTCATTTCAGTGTCCAGCTGCAAGCTCACATAATTTGTCTCCTGAACTGAAAGCTTGATAACGTGAAAAGACACCCAAAGAAAATGCAGTAAAAGAGTTCATGGATTTGAGTTTTGCTAATACCAATGCAAAGGATCATTTACTGCTGGGCAATGAACGTCCTGGGACTTACATTCGTGTTTACTTTGTAGGCATCCTTGGCTGCCTTTATATGAACTGCATCAGGTTCAATGGTGCAATTAGACTTAGTCCTGTGGTAGGCTTCTTTGTATTTCAGCTGTAGGAAGAGATATATACATATATAATTAGCCAGAGCTTTTTATGTAAAGCAGCTTATCAAGGCATTAGAAACAAATAATAAAACGCTTAACTCTAATATAACATTTTCACAAGGGGAAATGTTGTCAATTGCAGGAAGCAACTGGAGCTTCTGGAGTCAGAATGGAGACCTTGGTTCACAAGGTCCAGATGGTTCCTCAGTCAGTAAGATGTGTTTATTATCCCTTCCACATTGTGACTTTCCCCATCAAGGTCGGCATAAGAATATATGGCAGGTCGGCATAAGAAATCAAATGAGAATTTTGGGGAAGTTTTGTGGAAGCCACAGATGACACAGAAAAAATTTGGAAACTCGGAAATGCATAAAATACATGTATAGTATTATATAATGTCAACATATTTTATCTTTTAATACTATAAACACCCCATAAAAGAAAAAGAAACAATCTATACTTCTCTAGTACAAAGGGAGGAACCAAAAATTTCATGCAGATTTTCCAGATCACGGGGTGCCACACCCCTGACCCCCTTAATGTGGAAGGAATAGCTGTATATGACATTGATTTTGGCTTTTCAGTAGCCTTATTTGTTTATTTCCTGGTTTGTTTGGTTTTTTGCCTGTGCTCTATTTAGATTAATTTCTTAGTTAAGTGACTTCCCTGGGGCTGTTGTGAAAATTAAATGAAATGATATTTGTAAAGTGTGTATAAATGTAAATGTTATATAAATGCAAACCTTAAAGTGCTACATAAATGCTAACTATTATTAAAGGTTAGCTAGGTATCATCTTCTTCCCTACTGGTAATTTTAATCCATGCCATTAATAGGTGACATGGGAGACAGAGTGTAAAGTTTTTTGCTGGTGGCAATCAGTGTGAACACAGTGCAGCTACAATAAATCAGAAAATCCTGAGCACTCCAGAAGGAAGGGAAATTTTTCCCCCTCTTATCTCTCTTTCCTCGTACAATAATGTTTACTGACAGCTTCTAATGTCTATATAGATTTTGAAGCAAGTTCCCTTTTTTGTAATGAGTTACTATAATGTTTCATTTACCCATATTGTTGGGAAATGCTGTATTCCATATAAATTAATTTTCCAGATGTAACAAATTGTATGTTTATGTGTCACTTTAAAAAGTTTCAATCATCTTACATGAAAACTCTTTCTTAAATGCACTATATGTATCGCTTCCTTCTTAAATAGGCTATTTTGCACTGAATTTACACTTTTCTTGATAACTTGAAGTTATCATTCAGACAAGAATTATTGTATTCTTCCTTAATATGATGACTTCTGGGTCAATTAAAGGTATGTGGGACTATTTACCCCTAAACTGAATGGTCTCTGAGCACTATGCTTTTCAAGTCTTTACATATATTTTTTATAGTTCTCTGCATCTTTATTTGGCTGCTCTTACTCAGTTGTTAGTTAGCTTCCATTTCTTGCTGCTGTTAGTGTGCCTGCCTCTATTAATCTAATTCTTTTTAAATTTTCTATACTCTTAGTTCTGTTGAACCTAGGAGGTTATTCTTTGAATTGAACCAAGATCCCTTAATCAGGAAGTCTAGACCCACAAATTATGAAACCAAGTCATATGCCAAAAAAGGCATTTCTATTCCTTTCTCTCAAATTAGGATATTAAGCTATTGATTTCATATATTCACCAAAGGTTATAGGTCATAGAATCACAGACCTATGACTGAAAAGGACCTCATTGGTAAGTGAGGACATTGAGACTCAATTGGGTTAAATAACTTTCCCAAGGTAACAAAAATAGCAAATATCAGAGAAGGGATTTGAACTCAGGTCCTCTGACTCCAGTCAGTGCCTTTACCCTGTATCATACTGCTGCTGTTCATGAAAGAGAGTTGATCTGTTACCCACATCACAGAATTACAGAGTTCAAAATGACACAACCTAAAAGTCACTCCTGTACTTACGTCACTGATTCGGTCTTTTACTTTGCGGACATGCAGTAACATGGGAGTGTCATGGATTGTGGTGTAGCCTCTGGGTCTGGCTTTGTTATATTCCAACTTGTAAAGAATCTGGAGGTTTCAAAAACCACAAGAGCTGAGTCAGAAAGATCATATCTCTACCCTGATCACTTTGTACTGAAAAATTCTGGATGCCATTTTTTTTTTTTACTTAAGCTGAATTAATGCAAATATAGGAACTTTGGAAGAATTTCCCAGCACATCATACTCTAAAACCTTCTATTTTTATAGGCTTGAGTCTTAAGGGCAGCATTCAGGATTCTTCCTACTTACATCACTGATTTGCTTGTTGACTTTTGTAGTACGCAAATGTTCTGGAGTATCCACCACTGATGTAAATTTGTCCTTTGTATTCTCATAGTTTTTCTTGTACTTGATCTAATGATGGAGAAGAAGAAAAAGTCAGTACTAAAAAACAGAGACAGGACCTTCAAGAAAACTAAGATATTTGAATTTCTAATATGGTAAATATGGATAAGATATAATCTATAAAAACAAATGGTCTTTGGCATTCTCAATAATTTTTAAGCATATAAAGGAGTCCTGAGAACAAAAGTTTTGATACTGTTGTCTTAGAAAGTTGCCAGGGACTCTAAGAGATCATGTGACTTTTGGTCACACAATTTTCAGAGGTAAGTCTCATGTGAAGGTCTCTTTAAGGAATGACTGTTCAACTTAGTTATAAAATGGAGATGTTAAAAAAAAATGAATACCACGGCTATGGGAAAGGGGGTAGCTATAACTATTCCTAATAGATCTCATTCTCAGCAGTACACATGCAAATATACCTTTGGAATTTGATAGCCACAGAGTAAATAATTTTTCATGCACACAAGCAATATTAAGCAATATGTACGACATGGTCACAAGACTGTAAGCACAAGCATTTGATGATTGTATTTGAACAAAGGAATGAGCTCTAGAGAATGGGCTGCTTCCAGAGAGTCATAGGATCACAAAGTGAAAAAATATATTTTAGTTTGTCTCTGTAATCAACTGAAAAAAATCTTTCTCTGTCTATATGGGAGCTCTAGAATTTAATTTCATTATGAACATTTTCATCTCAGTCTCTTGGTGTGCACAATCACTGTTCTCCAATGTTTCAGATAGTGCTAGAATGGAATGCCATGTATTTCAATTGGCCGTGAAGCAATGCCTTTTAATCAATGACGTTGGAAAGAGTGTTCATGAGGGATATAGACGCTAGGGGTGGAACTGTATACGGTTTGAACATTAACAAATGGAGCTGACTCCAGGAGGCCATAAATATGTGAGTTGTTGAAAGAGTCCCATCATAATTCTCTTTTCTCCCAGCTGGTATTGTAACTCAGAAGTAACCAAGAGAAAAGGTTGAATAGAAACATAAACATAAAAGTTGATGAATCTATCCCTTTACGAAGTCAGGTCTCAAGGACTCTTTTTATCTATTTAGGACAAAATTATAGAAAGTGAATTTGGCACAATGTCAATATCAATGCTCAGTTTGAAAGAACCTCTAGTTTTTGCTTTGCTAAGAATTCCAAGAGCGACAAATGGTAGTTGGCCCATTCCACAGAGGAGATTACTATGGCAGCCTCACCGTCAGTCACAGTATGAGATGTGATCATTTATGTAGTTATGGAATGAAAAAAGTGATGAGATGAAGAGAGAATGACAGATTAGAAGTCAAAGAATGTAAAGGCCTAGAAGGGCTCTGCATCACATAAAACGTTACCTGGCTCCACATGTGTGTATTGTAGAGTGCCATCAACATATCTGGACGCAGAATTTCATTACATCCGTGTCGTAGAAACATCTTGGCACTAGATTTATATTTTTTCTGTCCATACAAAGAGCAGTGAAGCACAAGAGAGACTTATGAAGACAGCAAAGAACACAGCTCTATATCCCAATCACTCAGAGTGAAGAGATGTAGGCAGAAACACTTTACGTACTCACATAGATGTGTATGGATAAAGATACTAAGTAATTTATTGGGCCACCAAGTTGAAAGGCTTCAGTATTTATTTTAAGCTGACCAGTTATGATTTTAGAAGTGGTGACTAATACCACTAAGAAAGTTTTTTACTTATGATACCAATGAACTTGTTTTTTAAAAATAAATCGGAGAAATGGTAAACATCAAAAATGATGTCATTCTATCCCCTTTTCCCTTTTTTTTGCCTTGCAACTCAAATAATTAATGGCAAGAAAGTCATGATTTGCCCCAGAAAATTGCAGCCCAGTAAGAGGAGAGAGACATTTTCCAATTTAATGCTCCCTTTTCTACTTCCCCACATCAGGCAAGAGTACGCAGAGTATGTATTGGCTCACTCAAAGAGCTTATGGGCTATTTGGGTGGCTGAACAGATATTGTTGGAGGACACAGGAACAGAACAGTTCAATATCATAGGCAGAACCCTATGACATCCTTGGCTGCAGACATGACGAACATCTCATCAAGAATTAGGAGAACAGCACTGTCTGGGCCATCTTGGCCAGTACTGTTACAGTACCTGACTTATTTGTTCGCCTACGGTCTTAGCCAGCAGATGTCTAGGCTCATCCACAACAAGGCTGTACTTATCTTTCCGCTGCTCATAATCAGCTCTGTATTTTTTCTGCTCAGAATAGCACATCAGATTATAACAAGTACACAATTTCAAGGGTATGGAGACATGTGTCTAGATATCAACCCTAGATGCCATGAACCCTAATAATTCCAGGAGGGGTTTCTTGAGCCCTTCTGTGGACTAAAGGAGACACAGAGTTCAATGAACAGAATTTCTTCATGAAGAAGACTTGGGGCATGGGTTGGATGTATAGGGTTTCAATGACACTGAAATACAAGTACTTTGTACCTATACATATACCATCGTTAATTGTAATGCCATTAGCAATGCCAGATTTCATTGTTACTTATGCTCTATTTAAAATAATTGTGAATACCTTATCAATTTCCAGTTTAGAGCCATAAGTACCAAAAAGCTAAGCATTGATAAAATCCTGCAATTATTCAAGAATAAGTCTGAGGTTTCTGGCAATAGTTCATTTTATCTGTATGCAAAATAAATTTTGGAAAATGTTGGGGTTTTTTTTTGAAACACACCAGTAAGCAGGCTTGGCAGGGTTCCTTCAGAATCTCACAGGCAGAGAATCTTAATAAAGATGAAACAAGTGCTCGGTAAACCAAATTAACAAACTAATAAAAAAAATAGGCTACATTTTCAATTTTTTCAAGCAATTAATATGTCTATTGTAATTTTTAACCTTTTTTTTTTTTTTTTACTTATTAGCCACCTCTACCAAAAAAATGGAAAACAGGAAATTAAAGATAAAACTATCCAGCTGTAAATCCAGGAATTGCTGAAAATTCCAAAGATTTTATTTTAAAGTTAACTTAATAAGCATACACAGATGTTTACATTGACTGAGGAAGAATTGGCAGAGTATACTGGTAAATTCTTTTTGTCAAATGGCTTTCTCTCTGGACAAAGGATAAGAAGAATCAGAAATATAAAGTCATAGACCGCAACTATCAGGCTAGAGAAATCTCTGACTGTTGTCATTCCAATCTATCAGACTTCTAGGCTAAACATAACATTAAACCAGACAGTCAACCAACATTATTCTGAGAATTCTGGGGTCTCTGACTCAAATCCCATGCTTAAGTTCACATCACTAATCTTTTGGCTTTACTAAAACCTGAATCTTTGTTTCTCTTTACGAAGACTTGTTATTTCACTAAATATCTGAACAAAGCAGAGGGAAAAGCTAAGACTTAGTGGCAAATGGCTAAGTTTTACCCCAACTCCACAGATTAATGGTTTAATTCTTATATTTAACCAAACTTTTTTTTTAAGCATCAGGACTGCGCTACCAGTATCTTGGCCCAGGGGGAGGTTTTTTCAGAAGGCTCCACTAGCCATTGAATATGCTCTTCCCTGCTACCTGTGGAATATATTTGTAGATCCCATTGTTTAGTGGCATCATAGACATTCTCTCTCACTTGCTTTTTATTTGCACTTGTCTTTTCTCTATTATTTCAGTTCATCTCAATAAACAGCTTAGGATACTTACAGGGAAAAAAAGGATCATACTTACCTCATCCATCAGTTGAGTTGCATATTTGAAATGCTTATTAATTGGACAATCAGCTACATACTTGAAATTAGACTTTGTCTTTTCGAATAATTCCTTGTACTTGTACTAGAGAATGCAAATAGAAAGTTGTCATTTTAAAATACAACATGCTGTGATGTAGGATGCTAAAAAAGATATATGACAAATTCTTAAGCATAACTTGTAATAAAAGTCTTTTTATTAATTAATTCAGTGAATAAAATGAACTCTTACCTATAGACCCCGAATACTAGCCTGAAAAGACATTTTTCATGAAGTAGCTGCCTTAATAATAGATCTCTCTCCTACTGTAGGCTAAATATATTTAAGTCCTATTTCTTTCCTTCAACTGTCCATGATGATTATCTTTGGCTTCATGAAAAGGACTCAAGTATTCAGAGGGGGCATATTTTTCTACCCATTCACATTAATTCAGTTTTCATTGAGTTTGTTGTTGAGTCTTTTTTCAGTTGAATGAGACTCTTTGTGACCCCATTTGGGGTTGTCTTGGCAGAGATATTGGAGTAGTTTGCCATTTTCTTCTCCAGATCATTTTACAGATGAGGAAACTGAGGCAAAGAGGTTTAAGTGACTTGCCCAAGGTCACACAGTTAGTAAGTGTCTGAAGCCAGACTTGAATTGGAGATGTCTTCCTGACTCCAGACCCAGCACTCTATCCACTGCACCACCTAGCTGCCCTATTCATGGAGTTAAGTCATAGATAATTATAAATGTTAGAAATTAGAGACTTTAACTATTACATAGTCTAATGCGACCATTTTATAGACGAGGAACCTGAGGTTCAGGAAGTGTTGAGTACTTGCCCAAGGTCACACAGCTAGTTAGTAGTATAGAATAGCCTCTTTATCTTTGCTAGATAGCATTGATTCTCACAGGGCAATTTCATCATGGCATATTAATAGGAAATAAATACTGGAACTGTCATGTAGAGATGGATTAAGATTCCCTTTTGTTAGATTAGTATAACTGGTCACAGTAGTCCAGATCTCAAATACAGAATTTCCCTAGGAGATCAAACACTTGGCCACTAAGCCATCAGACAGTTTGGAAGTGAGGGTAGGAATAGGCATGTAATGTTAGAGGCATGTAGCTGGCATTGTGGGTAGAGAGCTAAGCCTGGTTTCAGAAAGAGTTAAATTCAAATCTAGCCTCAGATACTTACTGGCTGGGTGATTCTGGGCAAGTCACTTAATCCTGATTTGCCTCAGTTTCCTCATCTGTAAAATGTGAATGATAATAGCCCCTACTTTTCTGGGTTGTTGTGAGAATTAAATGAGAAAATATTTGTAAAATACTTAGCACAGTGCCTGGAACATAGTAGGCACTTAATAAATGCTTGTTCCTTCCCTCTTTAGATCTGGAAAGACAGAATTATAGAACTTTGTTCAGGGTACCAAAACTGAACACATGCACTGCTTCTGAAACAATCGAGTTTGGCAGCTAGTTAGAAGGAATAATTAATTAAAATTAAAAGCTACCACCCATCTGTGAGGTACTTTGATAACTGATTTCCCCTCTTCCTCCTCACCTGAATTTCTTAATTACTTATATTCTTTTCACATTCTAGACTATAAAGTTGACTTGAGAATATGCTTTCAAATGACTAAGAATCTTTGCTTAGTGATCCCTGAATATGCCATCGGATGCTTTACTGGATTCTCTTTAATTTTGTGTCGGTTACTTTTTTTTTTTTTTTGGTCAGTTAGCTAACAAGAGATCTTCTGTGTCCTAAATTTTTGTCAAAAACAAAATGACAGTGATCTAAGTATCATAAAGGCAGACATACCTTGCTATAAAGGGTTTTGTTCTGTTCCGCCAACATCAAGTCAGGGGTGTCATGGGCATAGCAACCAATGCCCCTAAGCCATGTCAAATCTTCTTTGTATTTAACCTAAAAACAAGTCACCATGAAAACACTTTTAAGTTTCTACACAAATATGGCTTGACACTAGAGGCTATGTGAGTAGAGTGATATGAATAGTTAAAGGCCAAGAAAAAAATTTTGCCCTTTTCCCCTCAAATTTTTTTTGATGATAGAGTGAGAGATTCACTCATATGTTGACTATCATTCCATGGTGTCATGCAATGACTACATGGAATTTGTTACTTATATAGGGGATCAAAACAATTTTAACTGTCTTTCAAGTCATGCTAGAATAAGCCAGCACAGAGTAGCTGTTTCTTAGAAAGCCAATGGTCATTTTAGGAGAAAAAAAAGTCTTGTCAATGTAGCTTTTATTTCCCCTTTGCTTAATTCAGTTAGAGGTAGATTATTTAGCTTTCTTCATCTTTAAAACTTGAGAATTTTTATAATTACAGAAATTTGAATCACCAATGACATAGGCAGAGATAACATATACGTATGTGTTTATGCATAAACAAAAATAAAGATTTTAAGACTCACATCACTGACGGCATCAGTGACAGCCCGATGGTGGTAGTGTTCTGGGCGATCTGGAATTGACATCCAGATTCCTAGTTGGTTCATATAGTTCTCCTTGTATTTCACCTGTGGCAGAATCACAAAGAAAGTGAGCAATTCTTTCCCAGGGTTAAAATAAACCATGACTCACTCATTGACCAGTTTGGTTATTCCCTCTCTATTTGGTTATTTTTAGAAAGTGTGGGTGTTAAATTGTGATGAGTTCTTAGTGTTGCCAGGGTGGGCAGCCACAGAACAGCATCTCTAATTAAGACATATAAGAAGAAAGCATCATTTAAATGACTGTAAAAAAAAAAGAAGAAAATAAGGACATACACTGCTGATGTCATCTGTGACCTTGCGGTGATAGACAATGTCCAGGGCATCCTTCACAGTGTGGTATCTCCCTTTGGTGGCATGGAATGTTTCTTTGTAGCGTAACTGCAAAGAGAGAGGTAAATGTATCGCAAACAGGTATCCAAATTAACCTGGTAGGGCTCTCTTCAGCATTAACTTTTTCTATGGGTTTAGACCTAAATACCTTACTATAGGTCTAAACAAAACTTAGTTGAAGAGGGGAAAAAATAGGTTCATTAAGCCTGAAACATGACAATGGGCACAGATACTTTTATTTCTTGGGCTAGAGTGATCTCTTTCTGGAGCTGTGGTTATGATTCTACACCACATTAAATTTCAACTTGAAGTTTGGTTTTGTAGTTTTGCCCTTTTACCCAAGGTCATTGATCCTAAAACAAGATTGTGATTTCTCCTTGTGTCTGGACAAATTTTAGACCCAACAAAGTGTCCTGTATAAAGCTGAACCTCTTTATATTCTTCCCAGATTCTTATCAAAAGAATTGTGTTTGTTTTCACTTTTCACCTTGGCCATTATGTGAGTCGGTTAGATATTCTTCCAGGACTGGAAATAGACATTCCCTCTAATGGCCATAAGTAACTACACCCACTTGTTTTCTAGATGTCAGCCATATACTGTAATTCTTTTTGGAGGATTATGATTTCTCAGCCTAGCCATCACCCAAGTCTTGGGAACATTCATCTCACTAACTACAAGCCTTTAGGACAAAGCATACCAAGCATCCCACCCTAATATTTTTATATAGGAAAAATCTGTTTAAATGTACATTGAATCTAGTCTTGAAAGGGAAGAGTGTGGTGTTTGGGTGAGAGAGAAGTCACAAAAGAGTTGCTTATAACCTAAGCGGGATGTGTAGATACAGAGAGTTCATCGTATGTATGTGTGTCTATTTTTAGGATAGCTGGCAATGCCATTTCCTTTTCCCCATCAGAATCATCCCTAAAAATCAAGCTGCATGGTCCCCACAATACCCAGGACTCCACAAATCATGGATTCTGGGGTCAGTTCCCCAATTTGCCACACCCTAAGGGCCACTCTACCTAGGAATTTTTTTTCTTGCAGTCCCAATAGAGAAAGACTCCTGCCTCTGAATGCCTAGAAATCCCAAAATGGACCTAAACTATGATGAACTTAGGGGCAGAGGGGAAACAGGGAAAAGGGCTCAATTTATGACCCAGTGGCTTCAATTCATATTGTCAACATGATTCGCGGATTATTGGGTATAGTACATCCAAGCTCGGGTATTAAATTCAACTTTGGTAAATGATCTGATTCTGATTCTGACACAGCAGGAAAAACACTGGTTTGGAGTCAGCCAACATGGGTTTGAATTCTGCCTCTTCACTTAATACCTGTGTGACTTCTCTCTGATCTTATTTCTTTATCTGTAAAATGGGTGGGTTGGATTAGGTGACTTTTAAGGTCTCTTCAAACTCTGAGTCTCTGATCATATGAGTCAGTCTTTTTCATTATTCAAAATGTGAATATTTTACTTGAGAATGGAGTAGTGATTAGAGAGCTGGGCTCAGAGTGGAGAGGACTTGGGCTTAAGTTTTGCCTCTGACACGTCCTAGATCTGTGACCTTGGGCAAATCAGCTAATCTCTAGTTTTGTTTGTTATTCAGTTGTTTCAGTCATGTATGCCTCTTTGTGACCCCATTTTGGGATTTTCTTGACAGAGACAACTCTCTAAGATCATAAGCTTTAGGGAAGATGCCAGTCTACATGGGTAGAGGGTTTTCTCACTTAGGACTCCTTTATAGCAATGAAATCATGTATTTAGTCCCTATGACTATCCCTATATGGTCAATGTGTGTGTGTGTGTGTGTGTGTGTGTGTGTGTCTATGTATTTGTTTATAACTATAATTTTATTAGTATAGAGAAGTCTTAGTGAGGAAATCCCTTCCACCAACGCAGATCAGCAACTGCACTAAAACTCTTCTTAGAAAGTTACTTGTAGGCACCAAGAATTTAGAATAATTAGTGGAGTCAACATATTAATGTCATTTTTAACATTATCATCCTTTCTAATACTCAGGAACGGACAGTTCTTACCAAATGATACTAAGGCACTTTGAGAAGAGAACCCAAATTTCATCTGAATTAGCATAGAGAGTAGTTATATATCTGGAAGTTCTCTTTCAACTGTGTCTTCTGCTCCCTGGCGTGCCTTCATTCATCTGCATGTTTGCTGTATGACATGAGTTATGTGATAGGCATTAGAAACACAGAAATGGTTTGATTAGATTGGTGTGCTATCCCAGCTGTTTTATTGAGTGTGCTTCAGTGCCAGCCCTACCCCATCATAGCAGAGCAGAAATGAGGAGGAAAAGAGCACATTTCTAGGATACTTACATCACTGGCATTCCAGTAAGCCTTTTTAGCTCGGATGAGGATTGGAGTGTCCGGAACTGGAGTATACCTGTCCTTCATTTTTTCATACTGAATTTTGTATTTTTTCTAAAAAACAAAACAGAGAGAGGGAATCAGACTGAGGTTCAGATGCTTTCATCCATGGCAACTTTTGCCCCAGATGGGGTGTCATACTGATTTCAGAGCCTTAGGAATGTTATACTTCATATTCAAGAACTTAGATTTAGTCTTTACTTTTCTCTCAAGCTAAGTACTCTTCTTCATAAGTGATTATGAGTAGTTGCTCGATGGTGAAGATTTTAATGAACTGAGTAATGACTTACTGTCTTTTGTAACTAAGTTTCATTGCAGTAGTGTTGATTTTCCACCTTACCTCACTGACCATGTCCTTCACATCTCTAGCATGCTTTAAGGCTTTAGTCTGGTTACCAGCATGGTGATGGGGTCTCTCTTTGGTGGCCAATTCAACATACAGATACTATAAAAACCAAATAAAATATCATTAGAACACTGTAATTGTTACTGAGGAATTTGTAGTACATTCTCTCATCCTCTTCATAGCCTGAAATATATAGTTGGCATTGATTGAGGTTCCATGAACTAGATTCTTATCATAATTTTATTTTTTCATGGATTCGAACAGGATAAATCACACTTTTTTTCTCTTCTCTATCTCTCTCCCCCAAGGTAGTCAAACTCATCCATTCTCAAATATTTCTGCTGCCTAGGGCAGCAATCTCTAATCCTAGGACCAGCCTAGCTAAGTTTGGAAGAGGCTCATCACCATATGGTTGGTCACTAGGTGATGATTCTTTTTTTTTTTTTTTAGCCACTTAAATTCACTATTATTGTTTCCTCAGATATAAAAAAGTTATCTTCTGCACTGAAGAATCAAGGATTTTTTAAATTATTGAAATGTGGACTTCTATATTGAAAATTATCCTTCGAGGGCCATCTTTTAAGGAACAAAAGGAGGATAAGATGATTCTTATCCACTGTATCTTCCACAAAGAGCATCGCTTATCAGTATATATCTGAGTATATAGAATGCAGTTTAATTTGTCTGTATATAGTCTTTGTGAAGCCAATTAAAACGTTCTCAGATACTGTGAAGGAATCAATAGATCATTCGTCCAAAGGCAAAGGTACTTCAGGGTGGCTACAGCAGAGCATTTAGAAGCATAAGAAGCATCATCACCTGTTATTCCAAAATTTGCCACTGCCCCCTGCACCCTCCATTTTAAGAGGAACATTGCTGCAGAGGCCAAAGATAAACATCCAGAGCTAGCTACTGAAGGTGGTCAACCAGGGGAGTAGCATCAGAAGCAGACAGTTATACTTGCATTAGTTATATGTATCTCACTGGTGACTTTCAATGGGACATGATTATTATGCTATATTTCCCATTAAGTTTTCTTACCTGACTCTGAAGTTTCTGTCCTTTCTTGGCTCTTAAAAAGTCAGGAGTATCAAGAATTGAAGTAAATATTGATTTCTGCTTCTTGCCTACAGCTCTGTACACCAACTAAAAATAAAACAAGTCATTATCAACATTTGTTAGGGATGTTTTAATACGACATTTATTGAACCAAGTTGAACAAAAGTAAAAGATAGTAGGATTGAATGAAAATTAAATGAATAAGGACAAATGAAGAGCAATCATATTGACTGATCAGAGAAACAAAAGACAAGTAATTAATATAGAAGTTCTCCTCCATAGATGGCACCTTTTCTATGGTTTCTCATCCTGTGAGATTCTTGTCCATATCTTCTCGTATATTGTCCACTGGAGGAGGCAGGTTAATCCACCTAAGTTAAGGACTTCTCTTTAGATCTCTTGACATTGTTCCAAAGAAGCATATGGACTGTTCACCAATTTTTCCCTTGCTCTATGTGATTAGTCTATTCCATTTTCAAAACCTACATATATTTAATAATCGTTTATACAGTTTTCTTGTACAGTTCTTTACTGGTACTATGCTGCCACTTACTAAAACCCATTGTATGTCTCAACACTGCATATTGTGTGACCTACAATTTTAATTCTCAGGAAGTAGACATCATTACTGTAAGAATATAGACATTAAAAGATGGAGTTTGTATCAGGGTTCCCTAAAAGCACTGTGCAAGTTCCTAAATGCAATCTAACTCACTTCCTGGCCATCACTAAACCATGCCGTCATCTCCAAATCTCCTTTTCCAGCATCCTGTTCTATATTGTCTTCCTCCATTAGAATATAAGCTCCTTTAGGGAAGGGACTTGCTTGCTTGTATTTGCATTCCCAGACCTTAGCACATAATTAATGTTCTCTCTCTCTCTCTCTCTCTCTCTCTCTCTCTCTCTCTCTCTCTCTCTCTTTCTCTCTCTCCCTCTCTCCCCCTTTCTTCTTAGTAATTAACTTTTTACTATGATTATAGTTCTCATTTGGGAAGTTTTGAAGTGTTTTGGAGCTTGATTTAATTAATATATTGTTATCTACAACCAGGAGAAACTGGATAATCTGGACATCTAAAAAGAACCTCTCTTCTATTTCTGTGGTCCTTTTATGCCTCTTACTATAATAGAGGTGACCCAGCGTTCTTAAAGGCTATGACAATGGAACGGTACATGGGATATGTCTGTTTTTGAGAACCAGTCTAGTTAAGTATGGAGAATCTTATACTAGTGAGCTGGTCACATATATACATATGTAATTATATCTATAGTTATATCTCTCTAAGAACATAAATCATTCCTAATCAGAAATTGTCAGAGCTATTGAAAAAGATGAGTTGACCCAGCTGTTGACATTCTTTAGACTTTAACTTCATTAAGATAAGCTGATAGTGAAATAAAATGAACAGATGATGGACTGCCTTGACAATTATAATAATGTCTTTTCCCACTAAAAATCAGTAATATTTACAAGAACATCCTACATTTATGTTATACTTTCAACTTTCTAAAGTCCTTTCTGCTCTACTTTCATTTTATCTTTATAATTCCTTATTCATAGGGTAGCTATCATTATTATCCCTTTTTTACAGATGAGGAAATTGAGGCCTAATGCAGTCAACTGATTTGCTTAACACATCACAGCCAGTTAGTGGCAGAGGAGGTGTGTTTAGCAGTGCTGAAGACACTGGGACAAGATCACGCACAAATGAAATTACAAACTGTTTGAAAGTGCCACAGGTTTATTTGACTATAAACTTATTTTTTCTAAAAGAGCTTTCTGGGATGAGGAGGAGACTTGAGGAGAATGGGAGGCAGTGGTGTAACAATGAAAAAATAAAAACAAAAGAAAGAATAAAAGAATCAATGAATAATTTAAAAACATGGTAGAGAGCAGAAGTTTAGGAGGTGACCAAAAAGTAGGATGGTATTGGTACTATTGGGTTAAATTCAATATATACTTTAAAAACAAGCTATCTGTAACAGTGATAATTTCACATATAATCCTCTCTTTTTGTTCTACTTTCTACATTGAAAGGTTTATGTTTAAGTTCATAAAAATAATTTAAAAAATAAAATAATGTAGCATTTAGCATTTAGCATCAGCATATTGAGAGGTAAAAGCAGGCATTCTCACCTCACTTAGATGTGTCTTCAGCTCTTGCACTTTTCTGTATTCAGGCGTGTCCAGCACCACACTATATTTGTCTCTCTCCCTCCTTGCCTTATCAGTATACAGGTAGTTGGACTAGAAAAAAAAATAGACTGTAGATATCTCCTTCAGGTCATACATTATTATTTGGCCCTTCTAGTGACTGTCATGGACACATTTTCCTCCAAAGTATTTGTTAAGAAATAGCCATAAATACAGCAAAGCTTTTTATATGTCTGATGCCACTTCCCAGTGGGCAAAAGCTGCCTTCTCCCTCTTTTCTCACATTAGTTGAACTCATCTATGATCATCAGGGACATATCTCTTTCAAGTGAGTTGTCACTCCCCAGGCAGGATCATAAGCATTTCTACCCTGAAGCAACTGTATGCATGTGACCTGCTTCTGTCCAACACTGAGACATATTTTTGCATCAGGGACATAAATATGGCATATAATATTGCAGGCGTGGAGCTTACCCAAAGCTTTCGCAGGTGACGGGAACGGACCATGTCAGGGGTATCATAGAGGAAGCATCCTAAGCCCTTCAATATCTGTAGGTCCTCTTTGTACTTAATCTGTGAAGCCATAATAGAAACCGAGATGGCAGAGTAAAAAGTTTAAAGGTGGGCAAAATAGACAACACTCAACAAATATTTATAGATTAATTTTACTTTAATTTAACATGTACTCTGTGGATTCTGCTTAACCCGATTATTTCATTCAAATCATTCACAGGTGGTTTCATTTAAGCCTGCTGCCCCTGAGCTTAGGAGATGGTTCACTAGGCATCATCTTCCCATTTTACACAGGGCAATATACAAAGAGGATCTTGAACAGCAGTGGTGTGGCTTTTGAAAGGCAGATATGGCAAGAGGGGAAGGCAGTTATTTAAGGGTATTAGACAATATGGGATGAGGGAGGGAGCGGGAATTGATGCTATAGAATAAATGGATGGGGGTGGAGGGGAATCAAGTCTTCTGATATATATGCAGATGGGTTAAGGGGGTTCTTTAATTTTGCTAGTTGGCCTTTTTGATGATGTGATAATTTCTGATAAGCTTTCGGGAAGGAGTGTTCCCCAGCAAGATCCACATAGGAAGTGAAAGGATGTGAACAAGGAAAGAAGGAAGTCTATAGAGCATTGGTTGCCTTAGCTGCTTAGCATGTGGAATGCTTTAGAGTAGTGGTTCTCAACCTTCCTAATGCTGTGACTCTTTAATACTTGTATGTGGGTGTCTCTGTATGTGGGCGTCTCTGTATGTGGGCGGGCCCACTTGGAGATGGATAGAGGAGCTGTGTCTAGGTTCCTAAGACCATTGGAAATATGTGTTTTATGATGGTCTTAGGCAACCCCTGTGAAAGGGTCATTCAAGCCCCAAAGGGGTCGTGACCCACAGGTTGAGAACCACTGCCTTAGAGTAACTGGAAATACTAGACTCTAAAACAGGATGGCCCTCTCAAAATCCTACCCTAACCCCTAGGGTTCCTGTGAGCTGCTTACATCACTTGTGATGTCTCCCACGTAGCGGCAATGTAGAACTTGAGGTGTGTATGGCAAGGAGATCATGTGTCCTTGCATCCTGAAGAAGTCAGATTTGTAGATCAGCTAAGGGGGGGAAAATCACATATGTCAAAAGCAGTGCACTTTTGAATTCAGAGTTCAACCACTTGCCCTTTGGCTTGGAAAAAGACATACTTCACTGACAGCTTCTTGTGTTTTTTTGACTTGACGGATTTCAGGCGTGTCTGGAGTGGTATGAATCTTGTCCTTTAATTTGTGGTATAATTCTCGATATAGGCGCTATGCCAGAGGAAGAAAAAAATATGCGAAATGCTTAATATAGGACAGGGTAATCAAGGTATATGTTTATTAGTCAAAAATCAAATAGCCAAGATATTTTGGGAGGAAAATGATTTGAAACTAGGGGAAAGAGGAAAAAAAGTTTGGTTTTTAACTAAGAGATGCTAAGTGTAAAGTCAAAGAAAAATTGGAAGAAATGGGCACAAAAGGTATTATTTTTAGTAATTAGACCCAAAAGCAACTTCGTTTGAAGACCACACTGAGGATTCATTGCTTCAGAAATAAATGCATCAAGGAGAGTTTTCTTCAAAATGACCTTTGAAATTTTTTGCTAGAAAAGACAGTAACTTTATGAATACTTCCATGTCAATTCACCCATTGAAATGTTCTGCAGAAGAAGGTGGACAGGGAAGCCATGTACTATGGATTTTTACTTTTAATGGGTTAAGTCTCTACAAGGGCATTGCCAATTATAAAGGTCGCATAAGTGAGACAAAGTGAATGTTCTCTTGCCTTGCTGATGTTTAAGACTGATGCTGGATTCAGCTTAACTCCTTAACATATTTCAAACAAAGACTTATTCACTGACATAGGATATTTAACTCTGTAGTCAATAGTCACAATACCTCACTGGTAACTTCATTGGCTCTCCGGACATGAACAAATGGAACATCCTTGGGGCCAAGAGTATATCCATTTGCCTTGAGGTGTTCATAGACTTCTTTGTATTTAAACTGTAAAATAAAAGTCAGAATTAGGAGAAAAACACCAGTTTTTTAAAGGGAGGGCCAACATTACAAGTTATAGTCTTCTAGTCTGTACAGAGAGAAAAAGGATCCTTTTGGTTTGGAAATTCCTATGGATTTAGTGTAAGGGAAAGTTTCTGGCATGATTCTGATAATAGCTATGAAAATAAATATTGAAAAAAGTCCATAGGGAATGGAATGGGAGTGGGAGAGAGATATAATATCAAAGAAAAAAGGAGGAAGGAAGGAAAAGAAAAGTGAGAAAAGAGGAGCATTGAAATATCTCTGAAAAAAGTTTCAATAGAAAACAGAATGAAATACCCTAGACATACAGGGGAACACTGAAAGTTACTTGTTGAATTTATTACATATTTTTCTAAAAGCAGGCTGTACCCAGTAGAGATTCATAGTCTCACATACAGTCTTCTCCTTCTGTCATACATAATGGAAATGGCCATTTTACTTGGCATTTGTTGAGTTCAAAATAAAAATGTTATCCTCAAAACAAGCCCATGGACAGGAAGAGAAAAAAATGTTTCTTTTACCATCTTGCTTACAAAAAATAAGACCATAGAAGGCAAAGAAGCTTGGTGAAAAAAGAGCAGATTTATCTGCTAGACCTGGTACTATAATTCTCATGGCTGTAGTTGCTCATTGTCATCTGCTACATCATAGCTAGGAATCGGATAAACATAGGGGGAGGCTGGAGAAAAATTTTCAGACTTGTAAACTCTACCCTCCCTTTTTTTTCTGTAGACAGCTATGTGATACTGAAGATTCTGAATCTACTGACTTAGCTCATTATTAACTTCCTCACTTTTTGACTATGGGGTTTAGATTGCAGCCATACTAAATCACACTACTAGGCACTGACCTGCTTATTTGTTTCTAGTCTTTTTAAGATAAGTATGAAAGAATATCTAGGTAATACAGTGAATAGAGTGCGGGCCTGGAATCAGGTAGACTTGAGTTCAGATTTGGCTTCAGACACTTATTAGCTCTGTTTCCTGGGCAAGTCACTGACTCCTGTTTGCCTCAGTTTCCTCATCTGTAAAATGAGCTGGAGAAGGAAATGGCAAACCACTCTAGTATTTGTGCCAAGAAAACTCCAAATGGGGTCACAAAGAGTCAGTCACAACTGAAATGACTGAACAGTAACAACCAAATAAAAGGAGAGGCCCTATTTTTTTTTTAATCCATAGTGGCTCCTTTGGAGGATCCCCAGGCTACAGAGCCTTACTTTGGACAATGGGCACAGGACCAGTGACAGACTGCTGACCATTCCCCCGGTGGTATAATTCCTGGATTCCTGTCCTGGAACTCTTATATGGGTCTTTGAATGGATGAGCTCCCATAGGCTGCTGGCTATGCTGCTCTACCCTTTCAGTTCTCTCTGGAGCTCCCTGCTAAGTAAGGGGAGAAGTTGGATCCCTGATAACCACCTCTTTATAAAGGTACTCAATGTTTGAAGCTAATAGAGACTTTGTTCCTTTCTCTACTCTGTCACATTGTTAATTTGTATTATTCTAAACTTGAAAATATCAAGAAACAAGCATTTCCATATGCACGGGAGAACAAAATAATAATAATAAATAGTATTTATACAGCACTTTAAAGTTTATAAAATGTTTTACAAATATTGTCTCATTTGGTCCTTATGCCAACCATGGGAAGTAGGTGTGATTATTATCCACATTTTAGAGATCAGGAAACTGAGATTGATAGATATTGAGTGACTTGCCCAGGGTCACACAGTATTTTGAACTCGAATGCTCCTGACTCCAGGGCCAGTTATCTCTTCACTGCATCATCTTATGTAGAAAGTCATGAGTCTCCATTATGCATAACTAGCATTAAAAATTTTCTTTCAAGTATCAAAACTATCCCGCTTGTCTGTGTCTCCTTCTGAACATCCTCTTCCTGTCTATGCATTTAAAATGTGACAGTGATTCTCTTTCTTTCTTTTTTTCTTTTTTGGCATCATTATTATTAAAGTTCTTCTAACCTCCAATCCCTCCCCTCACTCCCATTATAATAAGACCCTTGTAACAAAGAGGTTTAGTTACACAAAACAAATCCGCACATCGGATGTCCACACATGTCCAAAAATCTCTGTAACAGCTGGCACCCTGAATCCCCTACCTTCCTGCCGAGACTCTATGACACTGTAACAGTCCTAGCCTTTATTGATCCACCCTCAGTAGGGTATCTGCTTCTGAGCTGTTTTCTTGCTAACAAGGGAGGGTTTCGAGGATCTGGTCACAGTTTATTGCCTAGCCCCCCCCATAGCCTGCGGCTATGGTACAAAGCAAAGTTAAATAGCCTATATCTAGCCCATGGCTACTTCATCACTGGCACTCATTCTAACTCACTGAACTAACGAGTGGGTAGAATGACAATGCCCCCCATGCTGAGTGTGCCAATGGAATGCTCTATTTACCTTTTCCTTCTGTATAACAGGTTGAACTTGTAGAGTGAACCTTGAGGGATAGAAGTAACCTTATACTAAGTACTTATTCCAGGACATCCATGAGACCCCCAACATCTGCAAATTGTCACCTCTGTACCTTATACTTGAAGATATTACTTACATAACTACTCATGTATTGGGCTTCCTTAGCCTTCTTAAAGTTGGGAGCATCTCCTGGAATCCTGTATCCGGTGGGGAGGTAACGTAAGCCATCCTTTCGGTATAAATACTGCAAAGATTAAAAAAAAAAGGTTAAAATGATATCTATTTGTTAAGTGACTGACTTGAGTTAAGGACATCCCACACAAAGGTTATACTGGGTTTCTCAATAGATCACTGATGTCTTTGTGCTGATTGAACTAGAATAAATATTTCTGAAAATAACAAGGTGTCCAGTTCTTAAAGGGAGTCAGAGCTCTTTACTTTTGCTGGCTTTGGGGTGGGGCAAGGAGGACAGCTATTGAGAGGGATGAGAGTAGGTGATTATGGAGGACATTTATTTGACCTACAGGTTACCCTTCCAGGGTGGGGAACCTGTGGCCACGTCAAATGTGGCCTTTGTGTGAATCCAAACTTCACAGAACAAATCTCCTTAATAAAAGGATTTGTTTTGTAAAACTTGGATTCAACCAAAGGGCTGCACTCAAGGACCTAGAAGGCCGCAGTTTCCCCACCCCTGGAGCCTAAACTTTTCAAAAAAGACCTAGGAGAAGAAGAAACAAGGAGCTGAGCTCCATCACTACCCTTGACCCCACCACTAAGTGACATTGAAGGAATCAGCACTAATATACAGAAAGCCCAGGACCAGATGTTCCATCTTTGGAATCTAATGTATGTACCTAATATATGTATATCATAGGATCACAGGATCATAGACATAGGGCTGGAAGGAACCTTAGAGTTCACTTAGGCCAACTTCATCACTTAATAGATGAAGAAAAGAGAGGTGAAGTGACCTTGTCTTGGGTGATACATAGATACAGATGGAATTCAAATCCTGGGTCTCTGAATCCAGTGCTCTAGCCACCATGTTGATGGACTGATTTATAAAGTCAGACACCAGGTAGTAAAGAAGAAGACATAAATTAGGTGTAGGCTTTCTTTTCAGCTCATATAACCTCATATATATTCAAGAGTTTAGGGCTCTCCCAGTCAAGGTGTTTTCTTCTGAGTTAGAATGAGATACTTCCCTGTTTGTTATGAAACCAGAGCTCATTCTTCCTGATTCTATACCAGTCTCAAAATACTATTACAGATGGATTTTCAATACTCACTTCACTCTGTAGTTTATGAGCATGAAGCGACCGGTCCAAATCCACTGTCTTTGTTGTGGGAATCACTTTGCCTCTAACGTTGTGTATGTATTCATGACGGTAGACAGCCTGAGGGAAGAAAATTCAGAGTGAGTGAGTCAACACATAGCAATATTTCCCAGATATGAATAGCACTTTGAGAGACCTGGTTTTCATTGAATTGAAATGGAAGCTCAAGTGTTTTCTAATTTTGGGAGTCTGATACAATCCTCTGATATTATGGGAATTTGTCAATGAAACAAACAGAACAATTAATTTAAAAATCTGGAGCTATGATTTCACTGGCACAGGGAACTCTGGAAGAAGAATTGAGGCGAAGAATGCAAATTAGCACATGTTCCACAATTTAGATTCTCAGAGAGTTACTTGGGAACTGAGAATAAGTGACTTGCTCAGGTTCACTCAGTCAATATATGTCAGAGGAGGGACTGGAAACTAGGTCATCCTGTCTCTGAGGCTGGTTCTCTATCCAGTTTCAGCCATGAAATAGTGGAAAAGCTAGTTCTAAACACAGAAAACGGGGAACTTTTGACTTTTAAACTTGTAGTTTTGTTTCTTACTAGAAAACTATCCTTGATGAACCATCTTGTCTGTTGGATGGAAGTGGGTTCTGATACAAGCAAAGAGGAAAAAACCACTCAGGGAGAACTAAGAACTAGTAACTTTTTTGTTTTGTTTTGTTTTGTTTTGTTGCTTTTTGGAGGGGGGAAGGTAGGGCAATTGGGGTTAAGTGACTTTCCCAAGGTCACACGGCTAGTGTTAAGTGTCTGAGGCCAAATTTGAACTCAGGTCCCCCTGACTCCAGGGCCAGTGGACCACCTAGCCACTCCCAAAGTATATTTTTGAAGCTCCAAATCTCCAATTTATTGACTTAAAATCATATTCCAGGAAATTATTACAATAATAATGTAGATGATAAAAAAAACAGTGAAACAGCAGCATCTTAAGGCATAAGGATCCCAACACCTAGGCCCTCATCTCATGATATATTAAGGAAGGACTTTAACCTTAGTGCCTCAGGACCAGAGTTCTGGGACAATATGACCTATCCTTCCCTTCTCCTTGAACCCACACTGTCTGGAGAATGACTTTTCACACAAGCACTTACGTCACTCAGTTGTTGGCCACTTTTGACCGCCTGTACATAGACTGGTGTATCTGTGACCAATTTGTAGTCATTTCTTGTTTTCATTACATGAGATTTGTATTTTATCTGTAGGAAGAAAGAAAGAGGGGGAAGAGTGAAGAAAAGCAGGAAGGAATTATTAGTGCTATATCTTTTTTATGGTTTGTTTTTGTTTTTTTACTTTTTCAATTTTAGACTTAAATATATAACACAAAAAGAAAAAGAAACATGTTATAAACTTAAATATTAAAATAAACATAAGAAAAGAAAAAAATTCATGTTTACAGCAGAAAGTAAGAGAAGATTCAAATTATATAGCAATAAATTTCCATTTCAAGAAAGCCTATATAATAAATACTATGTGTTGTGTTGAGAGCTGTCTTCTTTTTCTTTGCTTGGTTTTCTTTTGTTATCTGCTGTACACTTTTTACTTTGTTCTTTTTCCCCCCTTCCAGGCTATAATTAAGCCTGGGTATATTTATATATAGATACGATATCATTATTATAGTATTTTCTTCTAATCCTGATCTTTTCCCTAAAATGCTAGCTTATTTGTTACTTGCAATAGCTATACTCAACAGAGCTTCTTCAGATCTTTTGGAGCTTTATGTGCATAATGCATTAGTAAAATATAAAATCCACTACACAAAGGCCTCAGTGATATAGAAAAGCTGGGGAAAGCCAGTGTGACTTAGTGAATAATCTAGCATAAGATTATTTTGAATTAATGCAATTTATTATCATTATTAATGGCAAACATTTATGTAGTGCTTTAAGGTTTATAAAGAGCTATACAGATATTCTTTCATAGCACTTTGAGGCTTGCAAAGCACTTTACATATATTATTTCATTTTACTTCATAACAACCCTGGAAGGCAGGTGCTATTATTACCATCATTTTACAGATAAGAAAACAGAAGCAGACAGAGGTTAACTGACTTGCCCAGGGTCATATAGTTATTCAGTTTCTGAGATTGGATTTGAACTCAGATCTTTTGACTCCCAGACCATCCTTTAATCTATCTATTGTGCCACCTAGCTGCCTCTAATTTATTAATAGCCTGTTTCTAATTCCATAACTCATTCTTAGCTATGATTTAAATGAGTATATCCCGTGTGCTCAAATGAGTATTTATAAGTACTTGAAGATGCTTGAAAACTATTCCCTCAAATACTTTAAAACCTTCTTAATGAAATATCTGTCAATTTACCTGGTAAGTCTTTTATTCACCAAAAAGGGCCTTTAGCCCAACCTCAGTTCACATGATCACAAATTCCAAATTATTGAGGCTTTATTGAAATGAAAATTAATGAGCCTCATCTTCAGACCATTTTGTCAAGGCTTTCTGTGTGGGAGAGACCACAGCAAGACTGAACAGATCTGGGGGTTCTCAGGTCTGTGACTCATCTATCTAGTCCTCAATCTTTCTCTTTAGTTCAAGTCACTTTTTCACACCATTTGAGCCACATTAAGCCTGTTGGGGGATCCAATTTCCTGTAATAAGGCTGCACTTGCTGTTCCTAACCCATGACCTTAGATCACAAAGATTGTTCGCTTCGCCTTCCTTCCCTTTAAAAAGGAAATGGTTGGTAAGATAGGTACTGATGTGTGTGTGTATATGATATGTATGTATATAGATACGTGTATATACACATACATATACATATATGATCATAGACACATCATGCACTAATAAATATGATGTATTAAGTCAAATTAAGTCAAACTTACATCATCACGCAGATCGTAGGCATGTTTTGCATGGAGAATTTCAGGTGTGTCCCAGACGAAACAACCAATACCTTTCAGCCAATTGAGGTCGTCCTTATAGACAATCTAAAGGGTTTCAACAGACAGGAAAAAACAAACAAAAATTCAATATGCATATTCTCTCCTTCCTGCTATCCATTCTCTCCTTTTTTCCCTTTCCTTCTCCCTCTCATCCTTTTTATTATGTATATATGCATACATATGATGTGTATATATGCATATTACATACATATTTTAAAAGATAACAATAAGAATGAGGAGAAGTATGATGCAGTGGATTGAGGGTAGGCCTTGGAGGAAGATATGTTCTTTTCTCTATTACATTGATGTTGGGTGACCACAGACAAGCCACTTAACCTTTTAGTGTCCCTAGAAACTCTCTAAGACTTTAAGTTTAAAATGAGTTGCTGATCTATATAAATAGAGGGAGTGTCCACATTGGAAGTTCTCTCTATTACCAAACTCACAGGTCTAGATGAAACAAATCAACTACAAAATGAGAAAAACGAAAATTATTCATATGACCTTTTCTCATAATGAGTTATGGGAACTAAAAGTGAAGGGTGCCATATAACTATTTTATGCATTCATTTTACTAACATGAAAGAATAAAGATCTTGGGCATAGATAAGAAATTGAGAATTAGAAGGAAGCTGGTAAGTTATTTAGTCCAACGCCATCATTTTACTAATGAGGAAACCGGGACCAAGAGAATTGAAGTGGTTTTCCCCCCAAGTCATATGGGTAGTAAACAGCAGAGCTGAGATTTGAATCAAATCCTGGGACATCAGGTTCAACACTCCACTGTATCATACTTTCAAGAGATTATTTAGTCTACTTTTCTAGGTAGGACAGTACCTGAATCTGGTCAGAGACTGAATACTAAGTAAAAATATTGTTGAATAAAGCAAGAGGGAAAGAAACACATGATGACTACTCCACTTTATTTTGGGGATAAACAAAAACTCTTCTGCAGAAAACCAATGCACTTACATCACTGATCTGATCTGTTACTTTCCTGACATGGCTATTGATCTGCAGGTCTGGATGGCAGATCCATTCATGCAGATGGAGGCGGTAATCGATTTCACTGACTTTCTTCTGGGAATCCTTGGCAGTAAGAAGCTCTACCATGTCTGGCACAATGTGAATTTTCATCTTATTCTTTTCATAAACAGATCTGTAGAGGCGCTGTGAGGTTAAAAAAAATAGTATAATTCGATCATAGAGCCCTGTGACAAGGCATTACTTTCAGAAGTTCGTTTTTCCTAGGACGTAGAAATTGGAGTGAGCACAGTGCAGTCTATTAGAAGAAGGTACTTAACCTGCAAATTAAGCACCTTGCTATCCAATCATGGGGGGTGGGGGAGGGAAGACAATTTAGAAGCTCTCCTAAATAGCATCTTCCCATGCATAAAATAGATATATACATTTTTCAAATACTTTGTTTAGGAGGAAGAGTTCTATTGTGCATGATATAGAAGTTTTCAATTACTTGCTCTCATTTAAAGGACCACCGTTGGAATCACTCACATCAATGTTAAGTTTGCCCACGCGAAGGCATCTTGCTGTGTTTGGATCATCATCAACACTTCTTGGTAAAGTGTAAAGAGCCTTAAACTTCTCATACTCTTCACGGTACTTGTTCTGTGGAATAAAGACAGAAGAATTCAGATTTTAAGAGAAATACAACCCATTCTAAATTATATGGAATACATACCACATCCCATAATCTTAAGGGCTTTGTTTCTCTTGATATCAGTAAAAACTAATTACAATATGGCCAGTTAACTTCGGCATTTTATAAAATTTGGCTGAAAACCTGCAACCTTTGGTCATAAACCTTGTCTAATGCCTTTCATAAAATATTCCAAAAACTACACAGAAAAAGTTAACTTTAAGGTAGTTCTCATGCATACAGTTTTTGTGCTTCATATGATTATAATGAAATAAATTGATAACCATTTAGTGCATTCTATATGCCCAGCAATGTGCTAAGCACTGTAATCCTCTGGAATTGCTATATTGTTTTAAATAGCTACCTTATATAAACTGTAAATATGTTTATGGTTGGTATTATTTTTCAGTGTATAACTATATTTTTTCCTTTAAATATAACTTTAGGTATTTACATTTCATTTTCAGATTCGTATGATATATTCTCTGAAGAACTTCTGGGAAGAAATCCAAAACCACTCAAAAAGTTTGGTCTAACCATCATCTACACAGGATGAACTAAATGGATAAAGAATGCCTGTCGTGGAATGAAATAGTATATACCAGGAAACAGATGGTAAAAAAAATAGGTTTTATCAGCCCAGAGAATTTCATTGTTTTTGTTGTGCACACAATTAACTGTGTTTACTCACAGTCTTAAAGTATTCACTAAAGTACTACACCTTTCTATGCTAGGAGAGGCTTTTTAACTGCTACAAGTCATTGGTACTAGTGCTGGTGGGATGTTTCCTTCTAACTATATTTGCTATGATACATGGTTAAATGACTTGTGCTTTAAACCAATGTGCCAGCTGGTTAGAAATGAATAATGCAAGAGTAAATAAATAAGTGAAAGAAAGAAAGAATGTCTGTCACTGAAATTATGACATGCAGTTATACAGACAACCTATATAGCTCTTTCAGTGGCGTGTGTGTATGTGTGTATATACATATGCATATAACATATAGAACAAATGCATAATGAGATGAACCCAGAATTAAACAATAGGAAGAGACTGGTATGAACCACCTTTAGGAAATTTGAAAGTTCCTTTATGCTCGTAATCTCACAGAAACTAAGATCTATTTTAATGCCAATATTCTATCAGTGTTGTAATGTGATTGCCGGGAGCCATGGAACACTATAGTTGCTGAGGAATTGAAAAGGAGTATCCCTAAGAGGGCAATGGCAGGCACATTGTGGATGTTAGGAGGTTGTAACACAAAACACAAAAGGCACTAGGAAGAAGAAGTGGAGTAAAGTATGTCATCAAAGAAATATATGATGACAAAAGAAGATGAGGAGTGAGGGATAAATGGACATTTTGTGTATCCCTCTGTTACCCCTGATATGTAGGGAGAAACAAAAGAAGGTCCCCAGAACACTGAGAAGATAATCAGAGGTGAACCAGAGGGACAATATAAACAAGAGAGGCATCCAGTGGGCAGATGGCTATCTGCATCAGTGGAGGGAACAACCGTATTGATGGAATAACAGATCCATTAGAGTGATGACAGTAGGTGTACTGGGGTAGATACGGTCCCCAAAGAAGGAATCAGTTCAATCTCTACATGGAGATTTGGGAGAATGAACCCAATGGCTAAAATGTCAAACGTTGTTAATTGGGTTCCGTTGTCTTCTACTCCTACTGTTCACACTCCCATATACTCTTAGTTTGCCGGGTGTTCTTAACTTGGAGTCTGTGAACTTAAAAAAAACCAACCCAACGATATTTGAATTCAGTTGGTTTTTTAAAATTAGTCCTGTGGATTTTTCTTATGCTTTTAAAAAAGGGGTCCATAGGCATCCCTGAACTTCTAAAGGGGCCCATGAGAAGAAGAAAGTTAATAATTTCTGCCTTAGCTTGAGGACATATCAGAGTGATTACTAATGCATGGAAACCACATGGCATTCTTATGACTAAACACTTCCAAATTTCTCAACATAAAAACTAAAATTTAGAAAAAATTATTTGAAATTTTCTAGGATAAGACTAGGTTACAAAGGTTGTAGCCCCAATCATAGGCAAAAGAACTATGGATGCTATACCAATAGGTTATTATAGTAAGATTCTCCAGATGTGAAAGGTCAGAGGGGGGGAGCATCCTTTCCAGGGCTGTGGGTGTATAATACGCTGACTATTCATTTGCCTTTAATATTTCTATAATTTGGGCATTTTTGTAGTTGTAGTTATACATAAGACCTATTTGGACTAAATTCAGATTTTTTAAAAAGCACAATTAAATTTCAACAAGTTTTTTTAAATCTATGTAGCACAAGTAACTGGTTTGAAGATTAAAAAAAAATCAATCAACTTTCCAATTAACTGGGTTAACATTACATGATTATTTTACCATGATATTACTATGATTATTGTTTTATTTATTTATCTTTGTGGTCACATAAAAGCCTCTAGCCTAGGAAAGTAAGCAGTATTTATGGTGTTCTCTATCATCTTTTCCTCTCTAGTTATTGTACTTCCCCATTAATTCTATGTCACCAAAACAATTCTCAAGAGTGGGAACAGGAAAATGACGAAGAAAGATTTGAGTGGCTAAGTTCTTAAGTAACAACCAGGAAAGACTGAACCTTTGAAATAGCATCTTTGCTGAAAACCTTAAGAGCTGAGTTTATGCCCAGAAGGTATTGGAGAGGAATTTCCCGGCCATAAGTAATGGGTCTACCAATTTGCTTATCAATTTGTTAATCAAAATACATTTTTTTAAAGCTTATGGATAAGTGCCTATAATAACTTGCCTTGAGAGTTAGTGTATCCCCTGAAAATGGAGAATATATGTGGACAGTATAAAATAAAACTACAGAAACACTGGTAGGGATAAATATCACACTTCAGGTACACTCACGTGGCTAGCCAGGTATTTCTGATTCTTGGCATGTGTCAGTGAGACCGTGTTGGTTGGTAGCATATAGCTTGTAGCTTTCACTCTTTCCCAGGCATCCTTGTAGAGATTCTGAAAGGTTAAAAGAATAAAATGTTATTACTGGAAAATGTATTCTAATTTGCATCTCTTATAAAAGCACAGAGGCAGCTAGGTGGTATTGAGATAGAGTGCTGGACTTGGAATCAGGAAGACTTGGATTTGAATCCTGCCTCAGACACTCATTAACTATGTGACCCTGGGTAAGTCACTTAACACATGCCTACTTCAGTTTTCGCATCTATAAGATGATGATAATAATAGCAATTGCAGCCCAGGGTTTTTGTAAGGATAAAATGAAATATACGTATATTATTTTGTAAACCTTAAAGTTTATAAATAAACATATATAAATATTTTTAAAATAAAATAAATTTTATAAATGTTAATATTTTCATTATTAATATATTATATATAGCCTTCTTCTAATTTTAACCTTATCTTAACACCCCCAAATCGCAACCATCACTCTCAAAAATTCAAGGATTCTATAAGATTAATAAATCTCAGTCTTGGTCCAAAAGGCTATTCAGAGGAGCAAAGGAAAGTTTATCCTTGCTGATTGTCATAGTCCTTGGCTGAGAGGAGAGGATAAGCTCAAGCTCAGGGTCAAGCTGAGCATATTCCTATGTGAATGACTGAATTTCTTCATAATGTTGAACACAGTGCCATACACACACAGAACCTCAGTAAATTATAACCATGGGGTTTGGAACAGTAGTATCCTAGAGATTGTGATGATTTATGGGCAAAAGCAGAGATTGGAAAAACTGAAAAACAAAAAAATGTAGGCCAGAGCTCTTCTCCCTCTTCCCCAAGTTTCTCTTCATCTTAAAAAGCAGATAGAATGAAAAAAGCAACCCAACTCACATTGCTAAAAAGACTTTTTAGATTCTTCGTTCTGTCATAATCCACTGTTTCTAGAACGGTGGTGTATTTGTCCTTGATTTGATGGTAATTTTCTTTATATTTCACCTACAAACAGAAAATGGAATTTATTTCCATTAATTAAAAACTAGCAGACAAAAAGGTAAAGATAAAGAAATATTTATTTATTTAAAAAAAATAAAGGATGAAAGGCAGCCTACCTCACTGGCATTAATGCCGCTCTGGACAGCAGTCACGTAAAGGGGCGTATCTGTGACCAGATTGTAGTTCTGTAAATTGTCTTTACTTGCCGCTGTATATTGCAGCTAGAGAAGAAAGACAAAACACGTGGGAAGTGAGAACACCAATGTTAGTGGCTGACAATATGATCAAAACTGTGTCTAAAGCCATGTTCTTTACATATATTTGATCTAGCAGTGAATTTATGAGGCGAGTCAAATGTGTTTTCTCTCTCTGTACAAGACGTTTCCTTTCCCTTCCCCAAAGTAAAAAATCTACCTTGCCAGTAATCCCTTAGGGACACCGGTGTTGTGGTCTGATAATGATTTACTGAGTTATTTCTCCAGACCCTTCACACCTAGGTACTGTTGGGATAAACCAGTAAGAAAGATATTTGGGGGGCAGGTCTTTTGGCTCCCCTTAAATAGTTATCTTTATCATCAAAAATGGAGACAGTTTTGTGTTTAGAGAGAACTAGGAATTGGATTGCCTGGGTTTCAGCTTCAGCATTGCTTTTTATTAGCTGTATTATGGTACACAAAGTTACCTAACCTCGCCATCCCTTAGTTTCTTCATCAGTTAAAGGGGCCTATGGATAATTTCTGTCTACCTCACTGAATTGTTGTGAAACCTAAGAGATAATAGATGTGAAATATTTTATAAACTCAAAATCACTAAAAAAGGTAAAGATTATAATTATTTTTTTGAAAATCTACAAATAGCAACAATGCTTCTTCTTTCAGGGGGGTTTACCTACCTGACTTTGGAGATCATAGGATTTTTTAGCATGGAGAATTTGAGGCGTATCCCAAACGTAACATCCAATTCCTCTCAGCCAGTTTAAGTCATCTTTATATACATTCTGTAAGGGAAAAAAGGTGGAAAGCAGCAACTGTCAGCTTATCTACAATAGTTCATATCAATTAGTTTTAGATTATTCAATAGGCTCCTTAGGCACAGGTTGAAGGACTCTAAAGTATAAGGGCTTCTAAAATTAGTATCAGTCAGTCAATAAGCATTTATTAAGTGCCTACCAGTTACCGGACTTTGTGCTAAGAGTCGGGGATATAAAATTAGTCAAAAGACAATCCCTGTCTTCAAGAACTCACAATCTAAAGGGGGACTGTGGGTGTTGGATGGTTGAGAGAAACAAAGCATTAAACCTATTTTCTTTCCAGGTCACAGAGATTTTTATCTTTATTGCTTGGAGATCTCCAAGGTAAGAACTACAGTCCCACAGACCCCCCCCCCCCCACCTCCTCCCTCTGGCCCCAAGATTGGATCTAATTTTTACAAGAGGTGGGGAAGGATAACTCAAGTACTAAGGTCCTATGGGGTTGAGTTAGAAGAGCAACATAAATCCTGTGCAAGATGCATAACAGCTAGGACTAAGAAGAAAATGGTGAAGATGTGCATATAGGAATGCCTTCGTCCTCCTCCATTAAACATTTCTGGCATCTTACTAGGAGCCAGGGAGAACTCTTATTTTGAATATCTTATTGACTAGTTCGAGCAATGGAGGAATGTGATGGGGTTACCAGGGTCAGGGTGCCCAGGGATCCCAGAGGATCTTAATCTGACTCTACTTGTGTTATTACATAAGAGTTCCTGAGTGAGCACCTCTCCACTTCTAGCACCCTGATGTAAATAAAGAGGAGAAACATACACACACACACACACACACACACACACACACATACACACCCTGGCATACCAAAAAAGAGTCTCATTGGGACCAAGCATGTATACCAAAGAGGTCCTAATTTTCTACCCATATTCCATATAACTTTGTATCAAAGCACAGACATCATATGAGAATAAGATGTATACAAGCATATGGGTAGACAGGTGGGATCTAGGAGCTAGTGAAACATTACCCATGAGTAGTATATATAAAATACATACGTCACTCAAAATCTCCTGGGCATTTCGGACACGAATGACATTGGGTTCTTCTGGCAGAGATGTCCACTGGTGAAAGTAATGTCTATACTCCAGGTCACTGAGGATGTATTGACACTTTTTAGCCAGTACATGATTCATCATGTCTATCGGAATATGGATATTGGCTTTGGTATCTTCATAATGTCTTCTGTAGTTCAACTAAAGGGCATTAATTTTTTAAAAGAAGTAATTAAAATGTGTTAGAATATTTATCCATATTGAGCTTTTAATCATAACATTAGTTAGGTCTTTAAAATAAGAAGGGATTTAATGGACAAAATATCAATTTGTGGAAAAAACTTAGTGCTTCCTTTTCTCTTAACCTTTTTTTTCCCTTTTCATCATAGGTAATGATGATGAAATATTCCCTCCACTCTACCTGGTAGAGAGTTGGGGGCACAATGAGGACAGAATGATATGGATGCTGTCAGACATGTTTGTTTGGTTGGTCAGTTTTTCTGAACTATTTCTTTAGGAGAAAGTCAAATGGGGAGCACATTGAGAAGTAACATTTTGATGTGAAACAACCCAGAATCAGTACAAAGTAAAAATTAGAAAAAAAAAATTAAAGAAAACAAAATGGTAGCTTTCCTTACTTACCGCACTCCTCATTTTCTGGAAATCCCGAGAATGAATAACAGCAGGGAATTCACTGATATGTTTTCCAGCCAGGTAATGGCCCTTCTGCTTTTCATATACTTCCTTGTATTTAAGCTGTGAACCAGTAACACCATTAGAATCACCAAATATATTCTTACCAGTCAGTTTTTCACACAAAAAGATCACACAAATATTATATGGGGAAAAAAATCATACTGACCAGACTATTCACATAGTCAGCATTTTTGGCACCAACAATTGGGATGTATCGCTCATCCAAGGTATAGCCATAAGCTTTACTTCCTTCCCAGGATCCTTTATACAATATCTATACAAGGGAAATACGAAAAGATTTCAATAAGACAAAAATCTGTTTTCACCTTTAGTAAGATATATAGTAAGATAACCAAGAGACTAGATCCTTGTTGTATAATATTCTTATGTCAAAGGTAAGGCTAAACCAACTTTATAGGATTTTGGTATGATACTCCATCCATGGCATAGTTGGCATTCTTAACCTGGAATCCATGAACTTGTTTTTTTTTTTAAATTTTTTGATAACTACATTTCACTCTAATTTATTTCTTTTATAACTCTCTGTTATAAAAGGGGGGATCTAGGAGCTAGATTTTATACATTTAAAATTTATACATTTAAATGTATACATTTAATACATTTTATACATTTAAAAAACATTACTCTGAGAATGGGTTCATAGGCTTGACTAGAGTGGGTGAAAGAAAAAGATCTACAATACAAAAAAAAAAAAAGAGTATAAGAACCCCTGACTATATACATGGTAAGCATGATGAGTAAATCAAATTAATAAAATTTGAGGCACTTTATAATGAGTAGCAAAATAGATTGAAGATCATACATTTTAGATATAAGGAATCTTAGAGATAACCCCTTCAGTTTACAGATAAGGAGACTAAGGCTCAAAGAATTTTAGTGGTTTATCTAAGGTCACAAAGTTGGGATTTGAGAGATCTGGGAGTGTTAGGTGAGATCATCTCTAAAGTCCTTTCCTGTTCTAAATTACATGAAGAATCTTCTGTGAAGATATTAAATAAATGATCAACTACCTATATCATAAATGACTCAAGACAGAAAGAAAACTGTCTGTCTGAAGGACTAACTCCTATCCTGGACAGAATGAGTTGTTAATAACCAAAGTGTCACTTCCAGAGGACAAAAATAAACATGCACCTATTTGAAACAAGAAAAGTTCTGCTCTATTGGCAAGAAAATGGCGGCTGATGATGCAGTTAGCCAATATTATAAATATTGTCATGAACTTAAAACTAAATAAGTGTTGCATTATAAATAATTATAAATTATAAAGCATTTCTTACCGTACTGTAGAGTTTGGCCATATCTCTGGAGTGGGATAGATGTGGAGTATCTGCAGAACCAATATACTTGCCCTTTGCTCTGTTAAATGTTTCTTTGTATTTAACCTAATGAAAACAAAAGTTGCCTATCAAGACAAGTACACCTTTGACTTTCTATATCACCCCAGTACTTAGTCTAACATCTGAAATAATAAGAGTAAAAGTCATCCACAAACATCAATATGACTTCATTTCAAATAAGGTTGAGCTAGTAAAAATGTAAATGGCTGGGAGAAAAGCATTGCTCTTGTCTAAAAACAGAAAAATATTTGCTAGTGATTTTGTCAGATTTTTTACCAAAATGTATACACAACAAAGTTTTTGTAGGTAATATTTTAGACAATGCAATCAACATGGAAATGATTAAATACTACAAGTATTTAGGCAATTGAACTTTTCAGCTTACTTCCATAGTTAGTCAAAAGGATACTTACATCACTCTGATTGACTGAGTTAATCTTGGCTAGAACAATCTCTGGAGGATCAACCACACTTGTATAGTTAGGATAATTGTCAAGAGCATCTTTCTTATATTTTATCTGTAAAGGGACAGATCAGATTAAGATGGATTGATCCTCCATATACATTAGACGTATGATATTGTTAAATATGAATTCAAAGGGTGTTTCACTTACCTGGTTCACCATGTCCTGATTCCTTGTTACCCTCACATGTTCAACAGAATCCAGGGGTATCCAACCAATACCACGGAGCCACTCTAGGTCTGCTTTATAGACATTCTAAAGCCAAAAGAGAAAAGAAGAAATATGTATTATGTAGACATAAATGATGAAGATATTCTTCTCTAGGCGTCACTCCTGTTGCTCTGGACTCCCTACCATGTTCTAAAATCCTCTTCACTCCAGAACAGCCCTGCACCCCTGGCCTTCTCACATTAGAAGTATTCTCTGTCTCAATGTCCTCTTCCTCTGATTGGTGGACCTTCATTTTAAGGAAGACGTCCAGGCCAACCATGTCTTCATTTTTTTCTAAGCTGCACTCCTGACGCTTCACACTTTCTTACTCCTTTTTTCCCCTCTCCCCCTGCTATTCAACTTGTTTTTATATGTTGTCTTCTTAGAATATAAACTCCTTTAGGACAGGGCTTATCTTTCTGCTTATATTTGTATTCCCTGGATTTAGTATAGTGGCATATTGTAGGTGCTTAATAAATGCTTGTTGACTTGATTAGTCTGAAATAAAATAGATTCAAAAAGTGTTTCAGTAGCTTTGAAGAATTTCTATGACATTCTGTCTATCTGTCTGTCTGTCTATCTATCTACCTATCCATTCATCTGTCTATCTATCTATCTATCTATCTATCTATCTATCTACCTACCTATCTACCTACCTACCTACCTATGCATGTATGTATTATTAGGAGGTATTCTTTTTGCTTAACTATTAATTATCCATATTAGCAGTCATGGGAATAGGAAAAGGCACAGATACTTCAAAATCAATGAGAATTTTAAAAAATTTGTATTTGATTTTAAAATATAGGTAGAATCAGGTAATCATTATAGATATAAATCTGAAATGCATCTGAAATCCATCATTGGCCTTGCTTCCTCTCTTGACAGCTTAATTGTTAGATTCTTAGGTAGATGAAAGGGAAGAGACTAGTATGCAGTCTATATGGAGATAATTGTGAATGAGTTAAATGAAAAGCATTAAATCACTTACATCACTTTGTAGATCATAGGCCTTCTTTGCTTGAATGACATCATTCTGATCTGGGTGACATGTCCACTGATGCAAGTAATTCCTGTAATCTATATCACTTACAAGGCTCTGACCCTGTTTGGCTGCTGTGACGGACACAATATCAGGAGGTATATTGATTTTGGATTTGGTTTTGTGATAGTCCTGTTTGTATAGTCTGTCATTCTGGATCTCTCCTGCATGCTCAAACCAAACCAGTTTGGGGTCATCTCTCATAGTTGGAACACCAACATAATGACCTTTTTGCTTAACATGTTCAGCCTTATATTTGAGCTGTTGGGAGAAAAGATGCAGTCGTCTCATAATTCCTATTTGCACTATTTACTACATAATTATTAATTACAAGACCTTAAATTAGTTGGTCTGGAGATTTTAACAAAGCTTGTGAAAATGAAGAGAAAAAAGATGAAATGTCACAAACATTCATTTTTGAAAATTGCCCAGGAAAAATAAGGAACATTTGGGATAATGAAATAGGGAGAAAAATAGCCTTGGATCCAGTCTTATATGGGGAATCAAGAAGGAGGTCAAACTAGTATGAATTTTTTAAAAACTCTCCCAAAGCACAAGGTATAGTATTTCCTGTGAGCAATGATCAGCCTTCTCAAGATGTACCCAAGCAAAGATATATTACCTCACTTTGGACATCATTGGAGTGATGGGCATGGACAAAGGGCACAGCATCTGGAGGCAAAATGTAGCCTGTGGCTTTCTGTTTCTCCCAGCCTTCCTTGTAGAGATACTAAGGAACAGAATGCAACAAAAAAAGGTTAAAGCCAGAAGTTCAAAGTAGTAGGAATATTCATGTGATGGAATATCACTGATGAATTTATATTGATGCTTGAGATCAGACTGTACAAGTGATTATCTGCAGCTAGCTACATGTAGCAAATGCCGACCTACCTGGTCCAGTATCCTTCCTGCTTCCTGGACAGTGTGTAGTAGTGGTGTTTCTGTTAGGGTGTACTTTGATTTGATGTCATTCCAATCTTTGCGGTATTTAATCTAAAAAAGAGAGTGGTCACGTAATAAGGCATTTAAAGTTGAAAAGGGTGCTGGAAAGGGTCATAACGTTCAAGAAATTCTGAGCAATATAGTTTAGGGAAATCAAACCTAGATAGACATTGTTATGAACTGATGACTTTATGTTAGAAAATAAATATAAAAGTAGGTAGATAAGCTTTGGGTAGAGATAACAAGAAAAGCCATATTTAATGATAGGGGAGACCACAATTTGATGCCATTGTCTAATCTTATGAAAGAAAATAATATTCTTACATCATTTAGGATCTCGCCACTTTGTTTAGCTGTCACATAATCCACTCGGTCATCCACAGGGGTAAAATTGAGAGTTTCGACCTTGGTCCGATATTTTTGCTGCAGAGAAATGATACTATGAGACAAAGTAGGTGGTTTTATAAATGGAGGAAAGAATACATTATTGTTTTTTCATCTATATTTAAAGTGCTTTGTTTCTAAGTAAAGCATATATTGAGATGTGTTTTCTTGGCACTTTGGCCTTCTTATTTTGATATTTAGAAAGAGAACAATCAATATGTTCATAGAGTTCACTATTTTTGTACAGCAACATCACCCCACCCCAATTCCTGCAGTGTACTGAAATTCTAACACATTTGGAGTTAGTGGACACACATGTCGGGCAGGGATAACTTTACCCCCAGAAAAATGTTACTGTTGGGAGTGCGGTTTAATTATCTATAGAATGCCCAGGAGATCCCCATCTGCTATGAATTTGATCAGGTATTAAATCTCACCAGGAATAATGGAATTTGAGAGAGATAGGGCAGGATCATTTTGGATAAGTGTGTCTAAAGCAAATAGAAGTGTTTCTGATTGGTGAAATGGCCTGTGGGGGTATCAAAGATCGCACAATGCAGATTGAACAGTTTATTGCTCAACTTCTTGTGAAAAATGCTTAATGGTAACAGAAAATCATTACCTCACTAAAGATATCAGCAGCGTGTTTGGCGTGATTCACTGAAACAGAGTCATTTGGCATCCACCCAATTCCCCGCAACCATTCCAAGTCTGCCTTGTAAACTGCCTGTGAAGACAAAAAGCAAGTGATGAGGTCAGTAGCCTTGTTGTTCCCTACCAATATTTCACAGGAACCAATTTCCCCCTTTCCATGGAAATGAAGAAAAAATATTACAAAAGTGTTATATATGTTTCTAAATACCCCTTTGGGGGGGGGTATTTATATTGGTATGTAGTATTTTGGGTGGTATGTAGTATTAATTTTTCCTCCCAAGCTACAGAAAGTTATCATTTTCATAAGCATTCTCTTTGACACAATATGATCAAGGAATATTTTTCAAGTGCCAATTATATCGATTATAAGTTGGAATATCTCTTCGGATTTTCTGATTTTGCTCCCACACCTGCTACAGGCAACCATAACTATCAATAATAATAATAAGCATTATTGTACCACTTTAAGGTTTCCAAAGGGTTTGCATGTTATCTCATATTATTACATTTACAACTACATCAGAGGATCAAAGTGCATACCAAAAGAAAATGAAAGAACCATGTAAAGTGAACTGAGAGAGAGAACCTTGTGTCTTATAGGGTGGGAAAGTTATAGTTAGGTAACAATAAAGAAACTCTCTTCATATTTTATAGGCTTTCAAATGAGCAGGCTATTAATTTATGGACTCTTCAACTTCTAACCATGTATGGTATGTACATGTTGGATGACATGACAAAGTATTGGAATAAAGAGAGTTGAAATGTAGCAAACTTACATCACTCTGTAACTCATAGGCTTTCTTTGCTTGAATCACATCATTCTGGTCTGGCAGGCACGTCCATTGATGAAGATAATTGTGGTAATCCACATCACTGACCAGGGCCTGGCTTTTTTTAGAATGTACGATAGAAAGCATATCTTCTGGGCTTTTGAACTTGGTCTTCCACTTGCCCCAGTCCAGCCTGTATTCTCTTTCATTCTGAATCTTGTCTGCTATCAAGGCCCAGCGTATCTTGTTGTCATCTCTGGCAGTAAGGGTTCCAACATAATGTCCCTTCTGCTTTTCATGGTCCAGTTTGTATTTATACTGGAGAAAAAAAATGATGGAGCACAATTTGAACCACAAAAATCTCTTCTCATGTAATCACAGGACTTGTCTAAATGAAAATACAAAGAGAGAATCCCCCAAAATTCAATCTTACATCACTGGCAATCTCTCTGGAGGCCTTGGCAGCCTGGATTGGAATGGCATCTAGCCTCACATCACAGCTCATCTTCATTTCATCCCACCCTTCTTTGTAAAGTTTCTTAAGAGAAAGAAATACAAAGCATTAGTATGCATCATATTTGAAACTAGCTCCTAAGAATTAGTTGGGATAATGGTATCACGCTAGGGACATGAGACTGTGGCACATGATTAAAACTCTACTCTGACAAAAAACTCAAGACCAGGCAAAATGTGTCCCCAAGTAAGAAAAATGAAAGAATTCTTTAAAATAGCCTTTTTCAATGAACTGAAAGAACATGGTATTTTATGGGGGTGGGAAAGTTGTAGCAAAGTAACAATAAATAAAACATCTTTATATTTTATAAGCTATCAGATGGAGAGGCTATTAAGTCCTGGAGTCTTTAACTTCTTCCTGAATTCAGTACATTTGAGTAAAAACCTAAAACAAGCCAACCAAAAAGAATCCCCACCTCTCTGGTCCATAGCCTCTGATGCTTCTTAAATTATATAATATTGATAATGTAGTATTGTTCACCTACACTTGAGTTCTGGGGACCAGTCCAAAGAAAGTATCTTGATTTGTTCTAAATTTGTCCTTGATTTACCCGTTGTATGGACAATGGCAATAGATATCTTGGTCAGCTATTTCCTACACTCAGCTAACTTTATGATGCAATGTACTAGCAACTTACAATACTGTTATGTTCAATCCCTCTTATTGAAGGTATCGATGGAGTCAATACAAGGGGTCTTCTGGTTTCCTATAAATAAAATGCTGAACATCCTCTCAATTTAGCCACTTGGAAGGAATTAAAGGTTACCTCGGATTTACAGAAATCTTTAGGATAATCCTGTGCTCCAATTTCTTCCATCCCACTTATATTGATTTGAATGTTAGGTTTGCAAATATTATTTCTTGTGGAATTACTGACTGACAAACACTGCCATTTAGTTATACAGCAAAGCAGAGTGCCTGTATCCCAAGGACTCATTGTTTCTCTCAAAAAGATGTAAACATCCAAATCATAGTAAATAACGGTATGTTTTTGAGTCAACGTACATTCTTCACAATGAGCCCCGCAAATCCCTGTGGCAAGTGAAAGTCGTCTCTCTCTATCCTCATTCTTTTTCCCCTTATCCCCACTGTTATAGATGGCATAGCACCAATAGCAGTGTGCCAAGCAACTCATTTTCTGACCTTCATTTAAGGTCTGTGTTCCATATTCAGTCAATGTTCTCACCATTTACTCTGGGGATTTTGTAGCCAAGTGTCCCTAAATGACTCCTTGAAGTAGTATAACAAGACCAAAGTAGTCATTTTTCAAACGTGACAAAATCACTAATATACTTACATTGCTCACATTAAGAGCGTTTGCTCTGGCCAGATTGATTTCTGGGGTATCTGGCATGATATGGACTGAGGTTTTGTCTTTGTCCCAAACTTCTCTGTACTTGGGCTGTGAGGGAAGGATAGAACAGCAAATGAAAATCACTATGTAAATGGATAGGATTGCCAATTCTATTATACAACTTGTAACTTTTTTTAATTCAAAAATCCTAACCAAGAACAGACACAGCACAAATATTTCTGCAACAGATACAAATAAATAGCCTACATTTAACAAGAAATCTGAATTATCAATTTGAATTGCAGTTCATAGATCTAGATAACTAATAGAATGTCATATTACTAACACGCATTATTGTTGATTATGGTTGTTGATATATGACAACGGGAATAAGTTACTTGGTCAAATATTTCTTATAATTATCTAACTTTGTGATATGATAAAGTAGCAACTTACAATACTGATATTCTCAGCATTTGTCTTAGCAAGGACAACTTCAGGAGTGTCAACAATACTTGTATACTTAAGGTCCTTCACAGGTGTCCGATAGATACTGTCGCACAAAATCTCCTGGGCATTCTTGACTCTCAGTATCTCAGGAGAACCTTCTGGCATCCAGCCAATACCACGCAACCACTCCAAATCAGCCTTATAGATGGCCTAAGATAAAATAGGAAGGAACGAGTTGTCTCTTGTTATTGTATTTCAAACACTGAAGCAATGGAAATGCCTTATATAATAAAAGATGTACAATACAAAATATATACATGGCAAAAGAGCTTTTTGTTATGAGCAACAATTCTTTTATAAGAGTCTGATTTGGGATGCTTAGGAGCTTTTGATTCCTCACAAATAGAAATGCCTTGGGTCTCAAGCTTCCTTGAAAAGCTTTTTGATATGTTTATATAACTACTATCTAAACTGGATGGATTTTTAGAATAGCACTGATTGGCTATGACTAGAGAGAATGGTAACCATTTAAAGAGTCTTTCCCCAGTACCATAATTCTTGATTACAACTAAGTTAACAAACAGTTCAGGTTACCAGCAGAGTATTGGAAATTGGTCCCTTATATCAATACCCTTTTAAGCGCACACACACACACACACACACACACACACACACACACACACACACACGGAGTATTTCTTAGTGGTTAGTATTCTCCCACTTCAAATTATTTTTTATCTGCTTATGTGTACATATGTTCTATACCTCAGTAGAATGTAAACCCATCAAGAGCAGGGAATGTTTCATGTATTTTTGTCTTGATAATCCCAGTGGTGAATAAATTAATAAATAATAAGTAAATGCTGCATTGAAAATGCATGTGTAGGGGTGGTTAGGTGGTCCAGTGAATAGAGAGAGCCCTGGCCCTGGAGTCAGGAGGACCTGAGTTCAAATCTGGCTTCAGACACTTAACACTTACTAGCCGTGTGACCTTGGGCAAGTCACTTAACCCCAATTGCCCTCAAAAAAAAAAAAAGAAAAAAGAAAATGCATATGTAATTTCTTCCTGAACTATGTGGTTTCCCAGATGATGACAATCAAACAATATCAGATGATATCAGATTGGATACTGGTTTTAAAAAGTCCATCATTTTGTATTTGCTAATAGTAGTTAATGTGTCATGGTACAAATAAAGTAAGGCAACAGTGAAAGCAACGTTATGCCTTAGAAAGGAAGCATGTTCTTTTTTTCCTTCTGGGACTATTCTTGGTCCTATAGGTTCAGAAGGCCCATCCCCCGAGAAGACAATCTTCTCAAGAATATAGATTATGTGTGTGTATACACATGCATACACACATATATCTATATCCATATCCATATCTACATCTACATCTACATCTATCTATCCATCCATCTATCTATCTATCCATCCATCTATCTATCTATCTATCTATCTATCTATCTATCTATCTATCTATCTGTTCTTCAGGTTCATGATGGATAGGCATTCAGTAATGACTCAGCAAGAACCATGCCTCGCAAATCATAGAATTTTAGGGATGGCAAGGACCTCAGTGACCATGTAGCCCAACATGTACATGAAAATGAATCACCACTACTAAAAACTCTCAAAGCAGCCTTCCAGTTTTCACCTGAAGGCCCAACTCATATGAGTCTTGGGAAGAAAGCATTGTCTAACCCTTAGGGTATTATAATAAATGTGAATAGATATTGCTTTATTCAATATTGAAGTTCCTCAAGAAAAAAGGATTGATTTTTCTCTGGGCTCTAATAAGAGAGAACCCATTCCTTCCTGGGGAAGCCCCTTCTACTCATAGATATCTCTAATTGTTTGGAAGTTTTTCCTGGCATTAATCTTAAATTTACCTTGTTATAACTTCTACCCATTACTCTTTGTGGTACTTCCTGGGGCCAAATAGAACAAATCTAATCCATTACCTGGGCAATCTTTCTCTAGTGTTAGTTATGCTGAAGTTTGAGAGAGTTAAGTTTAGAACAAATAAAAAGAAAAATTAAGATATACAATGAATGTTAAATTTATGGAAATCATTATTCCTAAGAGATGGCACAGGATAAAGATATAAGTAGATTTTGAAGTCTTCTATAAACTGACATATGAATAAATCATGATTAAGAGGAGAATATACATATATTTAATTTTATTTGTCATCTTAAT
>CM053588.1:261479791-261506264 GCA_028646515.1 Pseudochirops corinnae | reverse complement strand
TTAATCCCCATCACTGAACAGGTCAAGAGCAGAAGGTACTTTTGGGTTAAGGAAAACAATCCAATTGATAAAAGACTGAGAAGCCCAAAGTGAAATCCTCTTATAGACTGAGTTTTCTTGGATTATTATGGCATTACCCAAACTATTGGAAATGTTTTAACAATTAAAAACTTCACTGGGCCTAAATTAAATCTAGATCTCTAGGGAGACCCATGTACTTACATCACTTTGCAGGTCATAAGCTTTCCTGGCTTGGATCACATCATTCTGATCAGGAAAGCATGACCAGCGGTGGAGGTATTGACGGTAATCCACATCACTCACTAATGCCTGGCCTTCTTTGGCAGCACTGATAGACACCATGTTCACTGGTATAGAGATCTTGGCCTTGTTGTCATTGTAGGCTTTCTTATACAATCTGTCATTCTGCATTTTCAGCACTTGAGCAGCCCAAGAAAGCTTGGGGTCTTCCTTTGCAGTGCGACATCCAATATAATGACCCTTCGTTTGCTCATAAGCAGATTTGTAGAGGTACTGGTAGGCACAAAGAGAAAAAAAAAGAAGTTATTTTTCTAAAAATTTCATTGCTTCTAGGAAGGCTTTCCAGATTAACCCCATTTTACTCTAACTGATCTTTTACTTGGCACCTATTTGTCAATTTTATACTTTATCCTTTAGCATTCATTCCTTTCCTTCTTTGTCATTTCTATCACATCATCCTATGTATGCAAGACAGAATCATGGAATTTGAAGGTTGGAAGAATCCTTAGTGAACATTCTGCCCACCTCAAGCATAAAAAGTATTCCCATTGTAACATACCCACAAAGTAGTCATCCATTCTCTTCTTAATGACTTCTAAGGAGGGGGAACCCACCACCTGTAGAAGTAGCCCATTCCACTTGTGGATAGCTTTAATTGTTAGAAACTCTTTACTGATCTCAAGCTGGATCTTCCTTAAAATATTGCAATACAGCTATCATTTCCCTCCTAGTTTTCCTTTCTCCAGGTTAAACATGCCCATTTCCTACATCTGATTCTCCATATGTATATTTTGCTTTCCATAACTGGATAGAGGCCATAGCATAATGAATTCATGTCAGATGTGTCATAAAGGAAATTCTTTTTCAGGCATAGGTTGGACTAGATGGCCTCTAAGGTTTCTTCCATGATTGTTTCTAAGCTCCAATACTTTCTACTTGTGTAGACTACACAAGCGTAGACTTGTGTGACTACAAACAAGATACTTGACCATTCTAAAACTCATCTCCTCCATTTGTAAAATGAAAGTCACAATTATTGTACCATCTAAATCATATGGGTGTTGGAAAAAAAAATTTGTAACTCTTAAATTATTATAATAAATGTGAGTGATTACTGTACTGCTCCAGGAGTTCCTCAATAAAAAGAAGTGATTTTTCTTTAGGCTCTAATTCTGGTCCCCCCTCCCCACACCATGGTCTTTAGTGTAGTGCTCTATCTACATCCAGTAGGTATTTAATAAATACTTATTAATTAATTGACATTGAGAAGATATTTGAAAAATAAATGACTATACTTAAACATGATAACAAATAGAAGTAGGTAGACTTTCCACTATCATTAGTACATTGTGTTCAAGTCCCAAACTCAACAAATGTTCAAGCAGTTTAATTTAAGGACCTTGGATAAGGATGGGCAAGGCCTTATTCAGAAATGAAAAGGAAAGAGCAGAGGTTTTACCTCACTAGCAATGTCTCTTGAAGCCTTGGCATGCTTAATTCCAATGGCATCTGCTCGTAGGTCATAAGCCTTCATCTTGACATCTTCCCAGGCTTGTTGATATTGTTTCTGAAAACAGAAATCACCATGCCACAATCAGTTTGCAGAAAGTATTCATAGCCAATGTTTAGAAAGACATATTCAAGGAAACAGGCATTATGTTGAGAACTAATTTTGCCTGAAGATTTATTAGTGGCCTCATTTCAGTTTGAGCTTGAGATATACCAAATTTGTAATGATACAAAGTAAAACAGTCTCTCAATAAAATGGGGACTACATTAATTTTTTTTACATCTTAACAAGTATTAAAAAATGAACATTTTTATGTATGAATATAACAAAAGAGATTTTTATGTGGTCGCTAATTCCTACTACATACAGCTTGCTTTTAAAAAACTAAGTTTATTGCTATCTTGTGTTTTAACACTTTCTACATTTTCTTCTAACTCCCTTGCCTCTATCCACCCAAAAGAGCCATCCTTATAAAAAGAAAGCTTACTTTAAAAATGTGATAAATTCAACATGTTACTTTCAAAGTTGCTCTGCTGTCTATTTCCTCTTGACCTTCCTTCTGTTCTGTCTTGTGTATTAAAGAAATGTTTCAATGACAAAGCTCCTTTTAAGAATAGAAATTGAAGGAAGCCTTAATTAAGTGTGAAAAAGTAAAAAAAATGAGCATGAAACTGTGAACTTTTTCTTCTGTCTCTTTTGAAATGTTTGTGATTTTTTATAATTCTTAAGTTCATAATAAAAAATGAAAGTTTAAAATGTAGTGTTCAGTCTTCAGAGAAAATGATGATAGCCCATCAAAAGACTAACTTCTGGGAAACCCTTCCATTTGTTTCTCTGTGTTTTATTCTTCAAGCCTGTCCTATAGCTCCTGCTTAGCCTTGAAGAACAGGAATAGAAAGAAGTAAAAATATCAGGTGTCAAATACTACTGGATATTTTTAGGTACAAAAAAGACTCCACAGGAGCAGATACGGCCGGCCCGTACATTGCTGTAGGGAGGGGATGGCTTTTGTTTCAGTATCTTACGTTGCTGATCTGCACAGCGTTGATCTTGGACTGCAGCATCACAGGGGTGTCAGCAGGGATATTCACATTTGCTTTCTCTTTATCCCAAGCATCTCGGTATAATGGCTGGCAATATGTAAACCAGAGAAATGCCATTACAAACACGTTCTCTAAGATCACCAAGGAACATAGAGGTATAAAGAATTATCTGTGGGTGTGTCCACATTAATCTTCATATCATCTTCATAGTTCTCTCATCTTATTGCTAAATATGATGCTCTTTCCTAGGTGGCTTTTTTTGGGGGTAAAAACCCAATTGTTGCAGTACTAACAAGCTCTATAAGGAAAAAACAATTTATAGGCACATTACTTTAGGACTGGAAGGGATCTTTAAGGTCACATAATTTTAACACATTTTATAGTTATAAGGAAACTAAATGATTTCTCCAGGGTCCCACAGGATATGAGTGGCAGTGCTGTATTTGAACTCAGAGCCTGTGCCTTGAAAACTAGCATTCTTCCCATTGTACCACAGATGACGCATCAACATTGTTATGCAGAAAATATGAGCCTGGGTGTATTAGCACATTCTACTCATGCCCTACACACATGCCTGTGCACATCAGAAATCTGAAAATGGCCATATTATTCTTAAATTCCCCTTTAACTCTTGATATCTTATGATATCTCATCTCTGGATAGAAAGAAATGTATAACTGCCGTTTCTATGAGTCATTGCCTGACCCAAATTATTTATTAGAGCCTATAAAATGTTCAACTAAGTCTGAAAATGTCCACTTTAGTCATGTTTACCAAATCTGTAAAGGTCAACAAGCTTTAGTTTGTTGACAACTTCATTTAAAAGTGGAGTTTATACATTAATTAAGAATAATAATATCCAAATTTATGTATAATTTTGCAAAATCCTATTGATTGTACAAGTGTTTTAAAATGTCTCATTTTAAAAGATCGGCATTATAGAAAGTATTTAGAGATCTCTTTGCTATGGATTGCCTTTGAAAATTTGCAGGTGATGTCAGTCTAGCCCAAGAGGCCTTGGGTTTAATTCCTTTAACTCCCTGCCAACCTCACCTCACTGATTTGCAGAGCATTAGTCTTTGCCAGGACAACTTCAGGGGTGTCAACAATACTTGTAAATTTGAGAGCTTCAGGCCTTGTACGGTACAGTCTTTCATTCACTAGCTCTTGAGCATTCTTTACTCTATTCACTTCCACAGAATCTTGCGGCAACCATCCGATACCCTTCAACCATTCCAGGTCTGATTTGTATACATTCTAAAGTAAACAGAAGAAACATATACAAAGAAGATTTAAATCTCAATGTGAGAGCTTCATGCCTCTGATCTACATGCAAACTGTCATTGAGCTGATGGTGTTTTATCTCCTCCACAAGAATCAAAGCATTGTTTGGTTTGCCTTCAACATTATGTTTTATATGCCAATGTTTGTTTTTCCCCCAAGCAAAGCTACTAGAACATTCACAAAGCTGACAGGAAGGACTTAAAAGCAGTGCTTATTGATAAGGCAATAATAGTAAATTATGCTCTTAAAAAAAACTAGTATGGACTTTGTTTCTGATCATTAGAAATTTATCTTTGTAATAGAAGATTTGAAATAAGACTGATTTCTTGCAAAATTAGATATATTTGGTTTCTTTTTAAGGCTAGATTTTCTAATATCTACAATTCAATTTTGCAAATTGAACTCAGGAGGTTTTTAACTCTGACCCCCCTCAGTCCCCAAAGAGAGAGGTCTGCTTCTCATTCTTTATAAATTCATAGACAATCCAGACATAGGGTGAGAAAAATGACTTGAAGAAAACTGAATCTTATCTAATTATTGCAGAGTCTTAGGACAGCAAGTATTCACAAATATAATCTGTGGTTTCCTAAAGCCATATTAGGTTTATTAAGATATTAATATTAATCTCATTAGGAAACACTCATTTTAAAAGCATTGCTTGAGAATAAAATGATTCTATACATACATCACTCTGAAGTTCATAGGCTTTCTTAGCCTGGATCACATCATTCTGGTCTGGGAGACATATCCACTGGTGCAGGTAATTGCGATAATCCACATCACTAACCAGGACCTGGCATTTCTTGGCCTGAACAATTGCCATCATGTCCAGCGGAGTATTGTAGTAAGCCTTGGACTTCTCATAAGCTTTCTTATACTCCCTGTCACTCTGGATCTTGGCAGCATGGATAGACCACACTAACTTGGGGTCATCTTGAAGGGTACGGAAACCCACATGGTGGCCCAGTTGTTTCCGATAACCTTCTTTATACTTGTACTAAATTAGTAAAAAATCAGACAAAAGCACAAGTGTAAAAAACATTAGCCTAGGATCTTTTGCTTTAAATGTTTGAAAAAATACCTTCTTAAAATTTTAAAATATCTTCTATGTAAATTGCAACATTATTCACAGTATTTTAGTCCATCTTAGGCAAACTTTGATTTCTTAAAAGATAAGAGGATAGAGCAGTATGATAAGGAGAGGAAAGGACATAGGATAGTAAACAGGAGTAGGGAAGGTATGTCAAGTATAAAATTTATACATATTCATGCATAAATTTTATATATAAAACTATATATATATGTATGTCAATAGGAAGATGAATATGTATGCTAGGTAGATGGTGTTTGCTGGGGTAAAATAGAAGAGGAAGGCAATTGGGTAATAATATGAGCTTTAAGCCTCTGATAAAGAATTTCCTTTCGGTAGTCAAATCCTCTCTGGATTTCAAGAAGAGGAATGACATTCTGGAAATGGAACTAGAGGAACATAATCCTGTCCTGTACAAGCTAAATTGAACAAAGGAGGGGACTAGAAACTGAGCAGGGGCCACTGCAGTAGTCCCTATGAAGTCTTTAAATCAGAAGTGAGAAAGAATGACATAGGGAGAACCTCTAGAACAGACTGGCAGAGTGTAAAGGCTAACAAAAAAGGGGTGGTCTAGAGAAATAAAAGTCATAGATTAGTGTAAGATTAAGGCATAAAAATATAACTTCCCTTTTTATTCTACTTTTCCTTTTGCTCCGTGTTCTTTGTTAAAGTTTATAAGACTTTAACAGAGCCTTCATGGAGCATATGGGCCCCTTATAGCCCTGGACTAGATTCAGCTTGAGAACAGACTGAACCACCTGTTCAGGAGGCTGATATGAATTCTCCCAAGTCCCACCCCCAATCCAGGGCTATAAGATGTTGTCTGAAGTTTCAAGAAAGGACACAAAATCATTCTGAGAGATCAAACAGTTGCCAGAGTTCTAGGCACTGGAGAGAAGAAGACAAAGGATTGGGAAGGGCAGAAGGCGAATAGGGACAGGGAATTTAAACAGGAACAGGGTTCCTACAAAAGGGGGACATCTTCCTGATCAGCTCAGAGGAAAGTCTCTCTTTTCTGTCAACACAGGGCGTACCTGATAAGCTGATTCCAATACTTCTGCTATTCTCCTTGTTATCACATTCCCAGTGTCTGGACCTTGTCTACTTGTTAACAGTGATCTAAGGGGACCACCCAGCCTTTCTCTAACAATGGTTACAAGTTGTAGGGCCCGAATGATAGCTTCCTTGTGGCCATTATTTTCATTTTCGGGGGGTAGTTTTAAATAAACTTCAAAACATATTTAGGATTGTTATAGCTAAGTAACTAGAAATCTTGTGTTGAATCATTGTCTAAATTAAGAGTTCTTAACCTTTTCTGTCATGTTTGGTGAAACCTATGGATTATTTTTTTTTCCAAAATTTTATTTTATTTATTTATTTTTTTTGCTTTTTGGAGGGCAATTGGGGCTAAGTGACTTGCCCAAAGTCACATGGCTAGTAAGTGTGTCAAGTGTGTGAGGCCGAATTTGAACTCAGGTCCTCCTGACTTCAGAGCCGGTGTTTTATTCACTGTGCCACCTAGCCACCTCACCTATGGATTATTTTTCAGAATAATGTTTTTAAATGCATAAAATAAGGCAAACAGGATTACAAAGGAAATAAATTATATTGAAATACGGTTATCAAATTAAAAAAAAAAAGTCTATGGACCTCAGGTTAAGAACCACTGGTAAACAATCAAAACTTTGCTAAATTGTCTATCGTAAAAACTTAGATACTGTGGAAAAGACACTATGAGATTTTAATGTTTCTGTTGACTCTTGATTACTTCCCAAAGACTGAGGATATTTCATGATGCTTTATTTCTGGTTCAAAACACTTTTTAGGAGTTAATAAATAATGTTAACATGGTTTACAAATCTGTTTTCAGGTATCATGAATCTCCATTACCTGGTCTTGGAATTTTCAACCCATTAGATTTTTTTTTAAGTACAAAACAACATGAAACTTTTAGAGAATGAGAAAAAAAAACAAATTAAGGATATTTAAAAATTAGCTAGTCTCATTTCAAACACTTTAATGGACTTAACCAATAGTTCAGTAGTTCAACTGAAATGAGAAAAAAGTAGAAATTGTACCTCACTAGCAATGTCTCTAGATACTTTCGCCTGTTTGATTTCAAGGGCTTTCTCATTTATATCATAACCCTTCTGTTTCGCCTCATCCCAGTCTCGTTGATATAGTTTCTGTTAAGGAAACATAGAAATTAGTTAACAAGTAAATAAAGACAGTTGATTATACTTAGGCCAAACAAGCAGACCCTGATTAGGATTTGACATTCGAGCAAGTTTGTGTTGCAGTCCAGGCACACATGCATGCATATCCATAGCACTTGTTGATTGGTATATATTGTGCTGAAATGTATATCTCAAAATAATTCAGACACTAAAAGGAAGGCTAAGTATAAAATATATGGTATGAAGCTATGAGCAAGGTGCAAAATAAGACCTTATGTTGTTTTACCAGTTCTTTCCAGAGAAATGAAGATTGGGGTGGAGAACTGGGACTTGGAGAGAGTAGATTTCAAGTACTATATTTAAAGGTCTGTCTTGTGGGGGAGGGATTTTATTTATTTTTTTAGCCCCAGGTGGAAGGATCAGGAATAATGAGTGGAAATTACAGGGAGGTAAATATAAGCTTGAGGTCAGAAAAAGCTTCTTAACAATCAGAATTGAATGAACTTGAGAGGGTGGCCTCCCTCTCCTTGAAGCCTTCACTTAAATATAACTACTTCTTGGGCATATTAGAGTGGGAATTCCTTTCAGAAATAAATTGTATTGGATGGCAGCCAAGGTCCTTTCCAACTCTTCATTTCTGTGATCTGTGATACTGTGAGTCTTCTGCTACTTCACCTTGATGTTATGATAACTGTACTTCTCTCTCCTTCCCCCATAAGACCTTTTCTAACCTGGAGTCTTTGGGTCCCTAGTACAAAAGGACGTTGAATGTTTCCACAGAGTATTTGGCCAGTAGTATCATTTATTTCCAATTATCAAACAGAGAAACTGATGTACCAGATACAATATATAACTTTTCAAGACTAAAAGAGAGTTCCCATCAGAATCAGAAATAGGAGTACAGGATCATGCTACTTACTCCAAGATCTATTTATGTATCCAAATTGCCTTCTACCAGAATTTTTAAAATATATTTTAGCTTTGATATATTTTTAACTCCTTTAATATAGGAAATCTATCTATCTATATCTATATTTGGATTTCATCAGTGTGAGGCAACAACAGGTGTGGAAAATCCCTCCACTAATACTAATCATAAGAGTTTGTTATTGATAGTCTCAAAGATTTGCCTATGGCACTGAACCAGGATATATCTTTAGGCAGGAGAAAACCCAGCTTTTGCTTTTTCAAAGGCTGACCCTACCTAAGGTTTCTTCTCAGTAAAGATGTTACTAAATTTTAGGGGAAAAAAATATCGAATGTCATTAGAAGTTTTCAAAATTTCTTGTTGCCTATTAAGCCGTTTCCTGTATGTTCAACAGACTGATGAGCATTACAGTATGAAAGAATTTACATTTCATTTCCATGAATCTTACCTTGCTGATCTGCAGGGCATTGAGTTGAGCCTGTAACATCTCTGGCGTATCAGAAGGAATGTTGATGTTTGTCTTATCTTTATTCCAGGCATCTTTATATAACCACTGATGAGAGAATAGAAATATTGTTACTCTTACATAGAGTCAGAGAGTTTATTCCTATGATACAATATTACTTTATGCTTATATAATGCTTTTCTACATATCATATTTGTTGACAATTTTTTAGAGAACAAGAAAATTTTTCTTCCTATTGAAAAATCTGAAATACTTTGAAATAGTTGGAAAAAAGTCAAGTTCCCTTGCAATTGTGCCAGAATTTCACAAGTATGTGGCTTCTGTCTCATGGTCATGACAGAAAATTCTATGGAAAACTAAAATAGTTCACATTTACATAGCTCTAAATTTGTTCTTCAGAACAACCCTGAAAAACAGCTAGTACAAGGTTGTATATCCCCATTCAACACTTCAGAAAGTTGAGATTAATGGAGGTTAATGACTTGCCTAAGATCATAGAACTAGTAAACATCAGAAGTGGGACTTGAAGCCAGATCTCCTGACTCCAAGTATAATATTTTTTCCCCTCTAAATTATGCTATCACTATCATTCCTTCAAAGCCCAGCCCCCTAGTTCATTCTAGGTAGCACTGTCTGAAAAACAGGGAACATCAGCTCCAAGATACATCTTACCTCACTCATTTGCAGAGAATTGGCCTTAGCCAATACAACTTCAGGAGTGTCAACAATATTTGTGAATTTCAGGACTTCTGGTCGTGTTCGATACAGTCTCTCATTTATGAGATCTTGGGCACACTTCACTCTAGCCATCTCCACTGAACCTTGGGGCATCCAGCCAATGCCACGTAGCCAGTCTAGGTCAGCTTTGTACACATTCTGCAAAAAAAAGGTCACACTTTAAATTTTATGATGAGTTTCAGACAGAACTAATAATTAACTGAAAAATAAAAAATTTAATATTATACATCTCACATTTGGGAAGAATTAAAAGAATGGAAAAGGCTTTTATTGGGGGACAAATACCTCTTTCCACTTTTCAAAGTAAAGCCACTTAGCACATAGGTTTTATATCAGTGCCAGAAAATGCCAGTTTACCCCATTACAACCCATGTTTACCAACGCCTAAATACTGACACTAAAGAGCACATTACTTACATCACTTTGCAGTTCATAGGCCTTCCTTGCTTGGATAACATCATTTTGGTCTGGCAAACATGTCCAATGGTGCAAGTAGTTGCGATAATCAATATCACTGACCAGGGTCTGGCATTTTTTAGCTAGCAGGATGCCCAACATATCCACTGGACTGCTGAACTTGGTCTTCCACTTCTGGAAATCTTTCTTGTACTCCCTCTCACTTTGAATCTTCCCTGCGTGTATGGACCACATAATCTTGGGATCATCTTCTACGCACTGAGCTCCAATGTGGTGACCCTTCTGTTTCTCATAAGCTTCTTTATATTTGTACTAGTAAACACCAAAAATCAGATTTTAGAGATGTTGTCATACAGATGACAGTCATAGTGACTACATCAGCTGGTTTTGCTTGCCTTTTTCTTAGTTACACAGGAGGGCTGTCAGAAGGTGAGGTACACTGTATAGAGAAATGATTATAACGCAAAAATAAAAGAAACCCATTTTTAAGGAAAAAAAAATAAGAATCCTTGCTACAATCAAACAGGTTTTGATAGTTCCTGGCAGTAATAACAACAACAAAATTAAGGCAACTAGCAATAATTTCATACTTTACCTTGGTGTGAAAATTTTGGCATTCTTGAACAATTATAAACTAAATCTTAAATATTACAAAACTAAAAATAGTTGCATTTTAAGTTTTTCTCATTGACATTCTTTCAAACCCATTTAAAAGCAACTCTAACTATTATTGTCAAAAATATATTTTTTTTTCTTTTTCTGAAAATATACTGGCTTACAATTTACTTATTTCTTTTTCCAATAGAAAGTACCAGAGGAAGGCCAAAAAGCTAAGAAGTTAGATCTGGGGAAATGCATGCAGAAGGACTCCTAAAGAAGCTATCCTGATGAACTGTAGGAACATTTCATATTCTGGGGTCTGTGAGAATTCAGCTGAAAGGCACTCACATCACTGGCAATGTCCCTTGAAGCCTTGGCACTTTTGATTGGAATGGCATCAGCTCTCAAGTCATAGTCCTTTGCCTTTGACTCATCCCATCCTTGAGTATAAAGTTTCTAGGAAGAGGAAAAACAAGCAAGATGAGAATAAGCAGCTTAGATGGCTCAAAAGTAGTAAGGAGGAAAGTGTTAAGATGAAATGGTACTTTATATTTCTTAGTAAACAAAACCAAGCCAAGAAACATCCTTACGTGGCTGGTGTTAACAGAATTGCTCTTGGCCAGCAGGATTTCAGGTGTGTCTGGCATCACATGGATGGAGGTTTTGTCAGCATCCCAGGCTTCTGTGTACAGATGCTGTGGGGCCAAGAACAAACACTCATCTCAAAAACAAAGCAAAAAAAAATCCCCAGATATCTATCTTTCCTAACATTTTAAGAATCAGTAAAACCATCTCAAACCAAAAGGCTTCTTTTCATAGACTGAAAGGGGCAGATAGACATTCCATAGGTAATGTGTAATAATATGATAGCTTCTATTTCTTTCATGCTGAGGATTTCCTTGGCTATAGGTGCCCACAGAGCTCTATGTGGACAATGACCTCCCAGCAAAGTAGAGATCCAGGATCCAAAAGGACCCCAAGATCCTGTGATGTAATGTGGCATAAAACAAGCTCCTGATCCTGAGAATCCATTCACACAGGCCTTTTTCATAGTCTTCTTTCATTTGAAAATGTAAAGCTAAAGTATCCATTGTCTCCATAGCAGAAACAATTCCATATAAAGAGGGTGGAGATGGCAGATGTGTGAATTGTGACTTCAATTTGATCTAGTTCAATTAAAAAAATACTGATTATGTGCCCTTAAGAACAATAAGGGAATAGCCTACTATCCATAAAGAGAAAACAGAACATTTTGGAGAGCAGGGAGCCATTTATTCTGTGTTATAAATAAATAAATGAAAGAGCTCTTCACTACTCACTTCTGGGTTGAAATAATGAATTTTTGACATCCACATAATGAATTAATTCAAGCAATACAAGGGAGTTGACAGTGTGAGTTGTCACTGCTGTCAAACTGTTCTCATTTTCCTGAGCCCAGTCAGGATGAAAAATTAATAGTGTCATATATTCCAACCTGGCTTGGTATAGAGATGTCATCTGGCTTAGCTTATATTATATGACAGCATATGTAAGATATTTGTATATATGTGTATATGTAAGATATGTATGCATATTCATTTAGTAATACCCCTCAGATCACTGCTGAATGATCCTTGGAAAATGATGCCCAGGAGACCAATTCTCCTTCTGTCCTCCAAGTGGTAAAATGCTGTCAAGATACAGGCTTCCACGCCCTTGTGAGGAGCAAGGTTGAAAATATTACTCTGCTGGGACACAGAGGGCCAATAAAAAATGATAGGAAATGTTGACTCTTAGCACTTGAGGAGACCTTAAAACTTCCAAACATAGTTCAATAATAATAATCATTATTTTCATCATAATAATGATTGTATATAGTCAATTCCCACATCTTGCAAATGAGGAAACAGACAGAAGGGAATTATGTGACTTACCCTAAGATAAATTAGTTTATAGTAATAATAATAGCTAATATTTGCATAGCACTTAGTATGTGCCAGCAACAGTCCTAAGCACTTACAAATATTTTCTCATTTGATTCTACAACAACCTTGGGAGATGGGTACTATTGTTATCCTTGGTTTTTGTAGGGTTTTTTTTTGCTTTTTGGAAGGCAATTGGGGTTAAGTGACTTGCCCAAGGTCACACAGCTAGTAAGTGTTAAGTGTCTGAGGCCGGATTTTAACTTAGGTCCTTCTGACTCCAGGGCTGGTGCTTATCCTCATCTTACAGATAAGGAAACAGAGACAGAGATTAAAGGACTTGTCTAGGGTCACACAGCTAGTAAGTTTCTGAGGTCACATTTGAACTCAGGTCTTCCTGTCTCCAAGTCCATGGTTCTTTCCACTGTGTAACCTAGTACCAGAGTCAGGACTCCTCTGTCTCAGTTCACTGCTCTTGACACACCAGCCTACTTCTTCTTAGATATCATTTGTGGTACCAGATGAAATCCTGCCTGATTCTTTAATGATACTTTACATTTGTCTAGTTATTTAGCCTTCAGAACAGCTTCATAATATATCATTTCCTCTCATCCTCACAAACACCTGTGAGCTAGAGAGGACACATGACATCACCCCCATTTGATAAATATGGAAACTGAGGCTCAGGGAGGGTAAGTGACTTGCCAAGGTCATAGATCCATAGAGACTAAGACCTGAATGTTCTTCTGGTCCCTACTTAAGTGTTCTTTCCTCTGCACTTCAGAAGTGTCAAACTCAAATAGAAATGAGGTTGCTAAACCATCACTTCATATTGACTTAGAAAACTACATATTAACATTATCTATGTTCTACTGTGTCTTTATTTAATTTATTAGACTTTTCCCAATTATATTTTAATCTAGTTGGCACTACACTTGGAAACGTGGAGGGAGAGCTGTGTCTTTGACACGTCTGCACTCCATCATGTTGTTCGCACATGGAGACAAAACATAGCTCCATCAAGGAATATGCTGGAAGCTCAGACAAACCAACTCTCCCAAAGCCACCTAACATTCCTGTGCCTAAAGAATAGCAAATCAAGATGCAAGGGGAAGACAAGTAGATCGCCTTTCTGGACTGGTGGTACTTCTGGTTTCTATCTCCTACTCACTTTATAGGAGGCACAGGTTTTTCACAGAGCTCAGAGGGAGTTCATTGGAAATTAGAGTGGTCCTTACTGTATGTGTAAGGTGAATCAGAATCTTTGTTTATGCTCTCATTAGGGATACTTCTAGCTTTCATCTGTAAGATATTTCTGAAAGGATGAGGACAATTCTCTGGCAGATGGAACAAAAGGCAGCCAGAAACTTACCTTGCTTACGGTCAGAGCATTGTTCTTTGCCAGCACAATTTCTGGGGTGTCTGTGATGCATGTGAACTTGAGCTGATCAGCAGGTGTGCGGTACTTCTTATCACTTAAGATTTCCCCTGCTCTCTTAACTTTTTCAACATCTACAGAACCAATGGGAACCCATCCAATACCTCGCAACCATTCCAGATCAGATTTGTAAATGGCCTGAAAAAACAATGAAACGGAATCATTTTGGGAACCTTGGTGATGATTTAACTCATGTAGGAGTAAAATACTAAGCAAACTTATGTATGTGCATTTATCTGTAGTCATTTTAATGTTGTTTATTCTGGTTTCAAATATATAAGTTTATGTAGTCAAATATCTTGTACTGAAGTGACCAATATTTGAGACTTCTGAGGCAACAAAAAACAAACTAATCCTCAAGCATGATCCATTACAATTATACAATACTATTTTGAAGAAAATTACTGCTTATCTCCTGAGGGAAAATTTTTTTCTTTGATTTCATTACATGTATGTCAACATTTCAAAATAAGAATCTTAAAATTACATAGTGCTTTATGACTATAGTGCATTTTATGTTTGCTATCTCATTCATGTCTTGAAGAAACCTAGAGAGTTTGGTAGTATTTGAAGTACTGTCCCCATTCTAAAGGTGAGAAAACTGAGGTACAAAGAATTATATGAGGTTACAGACCTAGTGAGTGGCAGAATACGGCTTTGATAAAATCTTCTCATTCCAAGACTAGCACTTAAGGAGCCTGAAAAACTGAACGTAGTTTCCAATATATTCTTGTATACTTCAAGGAATTAACTTGTTCCCAGAGCTTTTAAGAATCTGTCTGAATACTTTTCATTTTGAAATCTCAGCTAGCTATATTTTACTATCCTCCACAAAGTGGTGAATAGTCAAAAAAAATGTGCACTCTGCATCTATTTCAAAAAACTTATTCCATTCATTGTAAGTAGACATTTTGTATACTCACATCACTCTGTAGGTCGTAGGCCTTGCGTGCCTGAATGACGTCATTCTGGTCTGGCAGGCACATCCATTCATGTAGAGGATGCCTGTAGTCTATATCACTGACCAGAGTCTGACACTTCTTGGCCAACACAATCCCCAGCATGTCCACTGGGCTGCTGAATTTTGTCTTCCACTTCTCAAAGTCCTTCTTATACTCCCTGTCACTCTGGATCTTGGCTGCATGTAGAGACCACATGATCTTGGGATCATCTTTTATGTCCCGGGCACCAATGTGGTGGCCCAGCTGCTTACGGTAGCCTTCTTTATACTTGTACTAGAAAAGAAAAGTGATATATGTATTTTATCTAACATTAATATTTGTAGGGAATTTTACAGTTTTTTTTAAGTAGTTCATATAGATTCTATTTTCTTTCACTATCACAATGATTCTGTGAAGTAGTTAGGGAAAATATTACTACTCCCATTTCAGAGGTAAAGTAACCTCCAGAGAGGTTCAATGACTTTGCTCAAAGTCACATAGTGAGCAGAGAGCTGGGACTAGAGCCTGGATCTTCTGACTCCTAGTTCAGTGGTTTAAACTTGCTTATTAGAGTTTCATGGTCTGCTATTGCCCAAATTTAAAACTACTCTTCATCTTAGACATTTTTCTCTCATGGACCGTCCATATTCTGGTACTCACAGAAATATGATGCCCCCAACATAATGCCATAATCTCCCCCAAAATGACACTATCCTCTTCCCCAAGATGACAAGAATCTTTCCAGTACTGGCTATACCTCCTCTCATGGTCCCTCAACACATTAGATCTAGAGAATGAAGAGGCACATTTCTTGTCCTTCTGAGCCAGTTTCAGATATTATTTCTACTACTGTGACTTAAAAACTTCTATTCAGTTGGCATATACTCTGTTAATACATATTAGCCTATTTAGACTCTTGTCATAGTGATCTACTAGCTCTGAAGTCAGTCTCTTTTCTGAAGGGTTTCACAGTCTTATTTTCTACACCAACCCCCATATATATAGGAAGATCCATATATGTATGTAGGTATATATATGTGTGTGTGTATATATATATATGTACATATATATATGTATATATATACATACATACATGCATACATACATACATATATCCTGCCATCTCCCAGGCTATCACTACTGGTCTGGTTTCACTCTCTTCCTTTCCCAATCTTGAACCTAGTTCAGCAGGTCAACATTATACCACCCTTTACTCTTACACCCTTGCTTCCTTGTCTTATCATGGCTTATGCCTTGTCAAACTCTAGCTCCAGATTACCGTCTCCGTCCAGCTCCTGCCTTCTTACTCATGTGCTGCTGAATGTGATAGAGGAAGTTACAAAACTGTGTTGACTCCATTCACTACAAATTTACTTGAACTAATCTTATTTGTGCTCTCACTGCTGAAAGGTAATCCTTTTACTCTTCTCTGACTCTGTCCAATTTGCACAGGGAAAATTAAGGTCATTTGCTGTGAGTTCCAAATCTCTTGTCCCCTTCTCTATATTTCAGAATTCTTTGATATCACCCTCCTCCATTTTCTCCTTTTTCTTCAGTGTCTGATGAAGAGAGGGGCTTGCCAAGGTCCATGTGTCTACTTGATTCCATATTTTTCCATCTTCTCCCTTTGTTTCCTCCTTTGATCATCCCCTCTTTCTAATTTTCAGCCTTTCTTTAGACACTGGCTCCTTTCCTATGGATTATAGATTTTTCTCATCTCTAAACACTCACTACCACCTCCTCAAATTTTTGTTATCATTCCTCCCTTTCAAAGTCAAATTAGAAAAGCTATTCATACTATTGTCTTTACTTGTGTTCCCCTCCCTCATTTCTCAACCCTTTGCATTATGGTTTCCTACCTTATGAGGAGGAGGCGGGAGCTGTTCTTTCAACTGAGACTGTTCTCTCTAAAGTTACTGAGTATCTTATTAAAAGTTGTATTTACTTTATTTTTAATTTATAAAATAAAATGAGCATTTTCATAACAGAATTTTTTATAAAGATGATTGTACATGAAACTGCAAATCTATTATATACCGCTTGCTATTCCTTTTAAATATACAATAAAGTTGTCATGTAAATTTTTCCCTCTTTTTTTCTTCCCTCCCTCCTAGAGATGACTATTAGACACAAATTCGCATCTATTTGTTTTTAATTGTCAAATTAGAAAACATTTGCTTGGTCCTTTTCTTTTTTTACCTCTGCACCACATCATCAATCTCTTTTTTTCTATTCTATATTCTCTTCTCTCTGGGTTTTCTTAACACCAACCTCTCCTGGTTCTCCTCCATCAATCTGATTGTGCCTTTTCAGTGTCTCTTTTGCTGGATCAGTATCCATTCCTCACCCCAGAACTCTAACCTGGGTCCTTCTGTTCTTTTCCCTCTACACATACCCCTCTAGGCAATCTTGTCAATCCTCATGGATTGGATTACTGTCTTTCTAGATAATTCCCAGATCAATATATCCAATTCTGGCCTTCTTCCTATGATACGGTTCTGTATCACCAAATGAGTATTGGGTATTGGGTATTTCAAACGGAATATCCCATAGGAATCTGAAATTCAGCATTCTCTTCTACCCCAAACTTATCCCTCTTCATAAATTCCTCATTCCTATTGAGGGTACCATTATCCTTCTAATTACTCAGGTTTTCAAAGTTAGAGTCATCTTCCATTCTTCACTGTTCATCATTCTCCATATCTAGCTGCTTGCCAAGTTTTGTCAGTTTTGTCTGCACAACATTTATTTTGCATCCATCTCCTCTCCACTCGTAGAACTCCCACTCTAGTTTGAGCCCTTACCACCTCTCACCTGGACTGTTGCTAGTCTCCTAATTGGTCTCCTTGAATATGGTTTTTCTTGTACACTGTTGGCAAACTTAAGATCACAGGTCTATGTCACTCCCCGTTCAAGAATTTTCAGTGGCTCCCTATTACTTCTAGGATAAAATTGAAACTCCTCTCTCTAGTATTTAAAGCTCTTTATGGTCTGGTTCTAGTCTATATTTCTAGCCTTATTGCATGTGACTCCCCTTCATGAAGTTTACATTCTGTTCAAACTGGCTTACTCGCTGGGCTTTGTATAGGACGTTGTCCAGTCTCTCCATGTATAGTCTGTATCCCTATCCCCAGAATGCCTCACCTCTGTCTCTTAGGAAACTAGATTCTTCAGAGTACAGTCAGTACCAACCTTGACACAATCTTTCATGATTCTCTGATTTCTAGTGTCCTTCCTAAAAATATTATATATAATTTATAATGACTCATACGTGTACATGTTGTGTTCCCAAATTGAAATGTAAGCCCCTTGAAAACAAGGAGAACTTTGTTTTTGTTGCTGTTCCCCAAGACTTTGTCATAATTTGGCACACAGTAGGGGCTCAACAAATAACTGTTGAATTAAATTTACTGCTTTGGGTATTTATTTGTACAGCACTAAGAAAAAAAACATTTACAAGGATTATGAACACAACTATTTTTAGACCATATAGATGATATATATATATATACACACATATATGTACACATATATGTATATACGTGTCTCCTGAGCTCTTTCTCTTTCACAGAGAAACTATTAACAACTTGCAATAATCTTCTGCTAGGTCTGTGAAGAGGGGATATAATGCAAATTATAGACACTGGAAATGGAGACTGATAGAAACACCTGAAATGCTGGCAAATATTTTTTTCAGATTTCACAAGCTGCTAGCCCATCTGTAAAAGAAATATCTCCAGAGAGTTCCAGAAATGTTGACTTACATCACTTGCAATATCTCGAGATGCTTTAGCTGATTGAATTGGAATGGCATCTAATCTTAGGTCATAGCCGTCCTTCTTAGACTCTTCCAGGGCAAGTCGGTAGAGTTTCTGTAGAGAACAAATTATCAGTAATCCTTATTAGACAAGAAACTCTGATTTTCATTAGTATTTTTTCCTGTAAAAATTAAATGTCCCTTAAGTACACTCGACTTTCATTACATTTACTGCAGGAAGCTAAGTTTGGATGGAGAGAATGTATCTTCAGAGGTCCTTAAGTTCTCTTGAGGAAAATATCAGTCCTAAAGCATTAACTGGCAAACTGCTGGCAATATCATTGAACTATGTCCTGATAGCTACATGGGCCTGTAGTAAGTCTCTTATTTCTTTGAAGCCATGTCTCTCTTAAGGACATATTATTCCTCTAGTCTCATCCCCTGTCACCTTCTTTCCCCTGATCAACTTTCAAGTCTTGTAGCATTGTAACAAGGGTAGCAGATAAGGTAAACAACTGTGGTCCTATCCTCTTGTTCTATAATTGAAGGTAAGATTAGGGGATTTTTTAAAACCAGTTAACACTAACCTCACCTACCTCTCCCCCCCTGCTCCAATAATAGCATTATACTTCATAAATAAGTCATGATATTCACTTCAGGAAAGCAGTGATCATGTCTTGTTTGTTTCTACCTCTGTTCTTCCCTTTTTGTCTTTCTTAAAAAAATTAAAAATGTTTTCAAAAGTTTAAAATTGAATACCTAGTATTTAAGTTTGTTTCTTTTTCTTTTCTTACTTTGTATTTAAGTTCAAAAATAAAAATGTTCTTTAAAAATAAAAAAAAATTGAATACCAGTTTAAGCAACTAAACTTTCTTAGTAACTATTCACATTTAAGTGAATTAATTTCAATGTAAAATATAAACATTTTTTACTCATTTTAAATTCTCATTTTGATTCTTCATCTTTTCATTCTCATTCCCTTTTCCTCTTATAGGGTCATGTTTGAGTATGTGCTCAAGTCTTTGCGTTCTGTCTTTTTTCTCTTTGTATTATTTTATAAGGGTCTTTTCCCACCCATTCTTAACACTACTCACCGCACTGTAGTTTATTTTGTTGAGTTTGGCAAGCATGATTTCTGGTGTGTCTGGCATGACATGGATTGTTTTCTTATCATTTTCCCATGCTTCTGTATATAAACGCTATTTAAAAACAAAAGAATAAGAAAAGTTTATTTTCCAGCTCATATACATTTGTTCACCAGAATCTTCTTCTCTCTGCCTTGTATGGTGATAATAAAATGGGGAACAGGGAATTTCCATTTTTTTCTATGCATCAAACTTTACTTCTTTTCTTTTAAAATTTACTTTTTTTTGAACACCAAATAAAACAAGCATGAAATCGTGCATCTCTGTTATGTATAGCTTACTTTTCTTTTGAAATAGATAATAAATTCAACATGTAGCTTTATTAGCTGTCCCAATTTTCTGTGATTTTTTTTCTGGACTTCCTTCTATGTATTATTTTAAAAAGATGTTTTTATGCCTCTCTTTCTTTCTCTTTCTTCGTTTCTCTCTTTGTCTCTTCCTTCCTTCCTTCCTTCCTTCCTTCCTTCCTTCCTTCCTTCCTTCTTTCCTTTCTTCCCTATTCCTATTCTGATCTACCTCCCATTCTACCCTACAAATTAGGAAAAAAGAAAAACAGTCCTTAAACTGTATCATGAAGAAGAATAAATTCTCACATTGGCTAGGTCAAAAAACATACCAATATAAATTCTTACCCTCATAACTAGACAACTGATTACTTCCAAGGGTGTTTTGTACAACACTGTCTTGGTTGAGAATTTATTTAATGTTACCTGTAGTGTAGTGAGTAAGAAACTGAGCTAGAGAAGACTTGACTTCTAATTTTGCCTCAGATGTTAACTGTGTGATCCTAGGTTAAGTCCCTCAAACATTCTATGTCTCCATTTCCTCATCAATAAAATACGAGGGTTGGACCCGATTGTCTCTAGAGTTCCTTAAATCTCTAAATCCATGATCATATAATCCTACAGATATGCTAATAAGAATGTTCTGAAAAAATATCATTGGGTTTGTCACATTCTAAAAGTAGTGAAGTTACAATGTACTGTTATTATGCAGCATTTTTACCACTGATTTAATTTTTCAAAGTTGTCATTCATATCAAATAATATTATAATAGATATAATTTTCAAAGATGGTTAATATGAATCTTATAGAATACGTGGTCTTAAAACTGAAATCATAGCTTTGATGACCATATTTTCTGGATCAGAAATAAGGACATGTGGTTTGACAGAGGGTGTTCTCTTAATAAAGCATTAAAATTATACTTTATGTTCTGAAATCCATGTTGTTCTAGCTAGTTCAGGATATGTGGTCATTATAATCATACATCAAGATTTTAATATTTTTATAAATAAATAAAATTTTGACAAATGGATAAATTCTTATATTTCAAAACTCAAAGCTCTGATCATTGGTCCAAAGATTAAGAACTCACCTTGTTCATGTTTATCGCATTATTCTTTGCTAGCACCTGTTCCAGAGAGTCTGTTACACTGGTAAATTTCAGTTTGTCGGGAGGTTGACGGTAGATGTTGTCACTCAATATCTCTGTTGCTCTCTTGGCTTTAACAACCTCTAGGGAGCCTATTGGGACCCAGCCTATGCCTTTCAGCCATTCAAGGTCAGACTTATACAGATTCTGTAAATGGACACATAGAGATAAAATTCATTAATGAACATTTAAGACTGATATTTCCCAAATGTCTTTCACTCTAGAAAGGTGAAAATATCTAGCATTAAAAATCCCATAAAAAGATGACAAACTTGTTGAACATCACTATGTACATGGCCCTCCCACCGGGGTTTTAGAGGCTATACTAGCTGATCATCAGCACAGGTCAATTCCCATCAAACTTGAAAGGCTTAAGGTATGGACCCAACAATCTAGTAGAGTTGCCTGAGGACTGGCCCAATTACGTTTATAGCAGTTCATTTGAAGGTTGATCACCAGCTGGTGGTTATTTTTCGTCATGACAATGACAAAATTATATTTCGTCATATTAATGGTTATAAAAACCATTTAATAAGGACAGAAAGGTTGTGATCTTCATTAGTAGAAGGAATGTCCACATTGATGAAAGTCAGCTTTGTGAACAGAAATTTAGGGGCTCCACATTGATTGACACACCATTGACACACCTTTCTGCCTCAGACTACTCTCACATCCTTGTTGCTCTAGCCAGATTGGGTTACTTCTCATTCCCTGAGTATACTTTGTGATCTCTTGCCACCATCTTCCTTATATAAAGTATGCTTGTAACATTAAATGAATTTGAAAATGCATAAATTGATCATTTCATTTCAGACTTCTTACAGGGGTGTACTGGAGACAGCTGTCTCCAGTACACTGACAACAGAGACCCAATTGCTAAATTTTATGTGTAAGATTTTACACCTCAGAAATTGGTAAATGCTACAGATCAGGGCCCAATGCATTCTTTTGTTGATTGTCTAAACATAAGACAGTGATGGAGAAAATGTCAATAATGCAGATTAAACTTAAAAGTGCGTTATACATTGCCTTTTCCTCCTTTTCAGAAATCCGGTTGTTAAATATTTGTGAGCACACCTCTGATTCATATACGAATTTTTCAGTGGAACCAAATTAGAGAGGATCCAAATGTGTTAAGTAACTTTTGGAACACATTCAAAAGAATTGAAGTCAGTCTATCCTTGAAATTATGTCAGATGCATGATTCAATTAAAATTTACTTTCAGCAAAGTAGTTTCTATGGGCATTTTCAAACCACGTACTTTTTTGAACCTATTTGATCAATAAGAGATACTTACGTCACTCTGTAGGTCATAGGCCTTGCGAGCATGAATGATGTCATTCTGGTCTGGCAGGCATGTCCATTCATGTAAAGGATGCTTGTAGTCCACATCACTGACCAAAGTCTGGCATTTCTTGGCCAGCACAATGCCGAGCATGTCTACTGGGCTGCTGTACCTTGTCTTGTATTTCTCAAACTCTTTCTTATACTCCCGGTCACTCTGTACTTTGGCTATATGTAGTGACCACATAATCTTGGGGTCATCGTGTACAGCTCGGGCACCAATGTGGTGACCAAGTTGCTTGCGATAAGCTTCTTTATATTTGTACTGAAACAGACAAAACAGAAAAGAAGCTGTAAGTTAGATCACATTTCTCAGACACTCATTAGCTATGTGACTTTGTATAAGTCACTTAAACTATGTCTGCCTCAATTTCTTAATCTGTAAAATGGGGCTAAAATACTACCTACATCCCAGAGTAAGAGTAAAATGAGATGTTATATGCAAAGCACTTTGAAAACCTTAAAATGCTCTAGACATGATAGTTTATTATTATTATTCTAGTTTCCTATTCTCAGTTATTTCTACTAAAGTATCATGAAACTCTCAAATTATATAAAAGAATTTTCAGAAATATTCTTTTATGACAATCTATACATGCAAAATTATTTGTTAATTCTGATAGTAATACACAATAACTGTAATATTTTTTGTTCTATAGTATTGAATTATATGGTAGAAAATTTTCCAAAAGTGAACATCAAAAGAGATGGTTCAGTCAAATTTTTCTCATAAGACCTTGATAAAAGACACTTAACTTTTTCAGGCTTAAATTTCCTCATCTGTAAAATGAGAAGTTGGACTAAATTGCCTTTATGGTTCCTTCTAATATTACATTTCTGATCCTATAATCCTATTGTCATATACTTATCTTGAATATGTGGTCATATATTCTAATAGTTCATGAAAAATTCTTCATTCATCTTCAAATTGGTCATTTAAAATGAAAAAGGTGGTTACTTAATATTACCTCATAATGTTTATCTACATAAAGCTTGACTTTCAGCAGTGCTTAGCAATCTTTTTAATTATGACATTGCATAGATTTCTCTTTGCCTACCCACCTATTCTAAACCCTCACCCTTCTCAAGACTTTTATTTATCTTTATCTCACTACAATCTCAGCTGAAGATTTCATTTCCTAATTTATCATGACAGAAGTTCTCCAAAATATCTTTCTCTTTACTTCAAAACCTAAGTCATCATCCATCTTTTCTTTGGTGGAGGAAAAGATGGCTCTCCTAGTAAATGACTAGCCTCTTCAACTCTTCTCTTTAGCTCTTCCACTCTTCTTATTCAAGGAATTTATTCAATCAATCATCAGAATCACTTGGATCTTTATTGTTTCTCTATCCCCAGCTCCTTGCCCTCTGTCTACAAACATAGATGTACATACACACACGCACACACATACATACTTACATGCACAACTCCTTCACTAGCACATACTACTTGCTCAAGCTATTGTCCCATCTCTCTTCTCTCTTTTACTGTTAGATTTCTAGAGTGCATTCTATGCTTATAATTCCCTCACCAGTCACTCATTTCAAGGGACTGACCTTGTAATTTGGTTTCTGTATCAATTACTCCATTGAAACTCATCTCTTAAAGTCTGTTAGTGACCTAATGATCAAACCCATTAGCCTTCTTTATAACCCTTTTCCTCCTTAAACTTGCTGTAGCATATGACAATTAACTATCGATTCCTCCTTGATGCTCTCTATCCCTTCGGCTTCATTAATACCTTACCTTTCTGCCTCAGACTACTCCTCTCACATCCTTGATGCTCCAGCCAAATTGGGTTACTTCTCATTCCCTGAGTATACGCTGTGATCTCTTGCCACCATCTTTATACAGGTGGGCCTAAATGTTCTTCATTTTATCTCCACCTGTGGGCTTCCCACCCATCCTTCCAACTCCAGCTCAAATTTCATTTTCTCTTTCGGCAATAACACCATGAGCAGGGGGTGATTTCTGCCTTGACTGATTTCTTAGTAGTTATCCCTTCCACATCATGATTATAGGTTGACATAAAAAATTAAATGGGAATTTTGGGGAAGTTTTGCTGAAACTGCAGATGACATGTGAAGGGCAGCAGATAACACAGAGCCTATGACCAAACAACCCAGATTTTCACAATTATGTACTGTAATCAACCTATAAAAGAAAAAATTCAGACCTTCTCTTGTACAAAGGGAAGGCCAAAAATTTTTATGTGGATTTTCCAGATTGTAGGGACGCCGCGCCCCTAACCCTGCCAATGTGGAAGGGATAATTTTACCATATGTTTTTATATACTTATCATGTTCTAATTTGTGTTATAGTTATCTGTGTCCATGTCATGTCACCTCACTAGATTATAAGTAATTTGTAAGCATGGATCATGTCTTATTTAACTTTATGTCTCAGACATTACTTCACATAGTGCTTTACACATAGCAAAGCCTTAAGTCATGTTTATTGATTATTGAATAAAAATTGCCAAGGAATAACACATCCTTTGAGCAAGAAAGCACTGCTTCTGGGAAGCAACATTTTTACAATCTCCTTAATCTCTCTAATAGTTGGGGATGGCCCTGTTAAATGTATTTCTTCAGGTTTCCTTTCTGAGTACTTTTGAAGAAAAGACCTTTACATGCGCCTTAAAATGTAACAGTAACATTGTTTTCTTGAGGAAATCTTATTTGTAGTGGCAAAAGCATCCAGAAATCCAATTTTCAGGCCCAGTTCAGTACTAACTTGCTGTTACCTTGGTGGGTGGGTGAGTGGGGCTGAAGCCTTACCATTCTGGGCTTCAATTTTCTCATCTATAGAATGGAAGAATTGAATGACTATGGTCTCTTGGAACTCTAAAATTCCATTATTCTCTTTTGGGAGGACATGCAGTATTTTATGTTTATATTGACCTTATTTTACAAAATATCTTAAGCTGATTGTTCTTACATCACTGGCAATGTCCCGGGATGCTTTGGCAGCTACAATTGGAATGGCATCGCTTCTCAAGTCATAGCCTTCTTTCTTTGCTTCTTCCATAGCAAGTCGGTATAGACTCTAGAGAAACACACAATAACTTGTCATGCATATTGAAAGTGCTCTATGTTTGTCAAAAGAAGGTATATCCTTTAGAAAAAGAACTATATAGGGTTCACTGTGTTTATTCTTTTTTTTTTTTGGAGGGTGGAAGGCAAGGCAATTGGGGTTAAGTGACTTCCCCAAGATCACACAGCTAGTAAGTATATCAAGTGTCTGAGGTCAAATTTGAACTCAGGTCCTCCTGACTACAGGGCCAGTGCTCTATTCACTGTATCACCTAGCTGCCCCACTGTTTATTGCTAAGTTATTAAGGAAGGATGAAACCATTCCCCCTAAGTACTCAACTGAGCCATTATTTTTAAATAAAAAAACCATGTTTATCAAATCTTAACTGGTTCTTGCGGGATTATTAAGATTTTTCTTCAGTCTTTATAGTTTCCTTGCTATAGTAAGCAAATAATTATTTTCTAAAAGTAGTTATGCAATGATTGAAAATAAGAAAATAGATATTTATAATATATTTAAAAAGAGAAACAATATTCCTATAATAGACATTCAGTGTTGTACACAATTTTCTTTTTTCTATTCTTCAGCGTATATGAAAGTGCTTATTCTAGTTGGTGTCTGTCAATGTCATAATGAAAAAAATGGAAAAGTTTGAAAAGAAATTAAATCAGTACAATGGCCGCTATCATCTAAAATGAAAATAGCACTGAAAGAATTCTGAACTAGTAACTAGTTATGATCCTATGAGTTCAGAAGAGTTTCAATACAGAGGGGTAGACTCCAAGGGAACTCTAGGAACTCTAGGCATATTTGCTTAGGTGCAGGAAAACATTGGTTTGTTTGGTTTGACTGTTATTTGTGATAAGAAAAGACCTATCAGAGGAAGAAAGAAGGAAGGAAGGAAGCTAGGAGGAAAGGAAAGAAGAAAGGAAAGAAGGAAGGAAAGAAGGAAGGAAGGAA
>CM053588.1:261436080-261479291 GCA_028646515.1 Pseudochirops corinnae | reverse complement strand
CTCTCTCCCCTCACATTATTTCCACAACCTTAGCAGAGCTACCTATAATTTGCCTATATCATGTATGTTTTTCAAAGCTATCAGCCAAAACATTGTAGGACCTTGATCCTTCCTGCTAGATTTCTGTTGAATGCAGAATACTAAAGCAGTGAAGATATTTAGTAAGCCTGATTAAATCTGTCCTTACATGCATCTTTTTGCCTATATCCATATGCACCAATGTTTTATTCATCAGTTTTTTGATGATCTTTTTGATCACTCAGCCCTTACTGAATACATTAAGTTTTGCAGGCTATCACCCTATTTTTACCCTTTGTGTTTATCATTTCCTCAAATTTCAACTTTTTAAAAGATATCAATTGTTATGATACATCACAAAACATTTTTAAATGTCAAGGACAATTCTTTTTTTAACTTTGTCTCCTGCTTCAGAGAGTTGACAAAGAGGGGATAAAAAAACCAATAGCTTACATCACTGGCAATGTCTCTTGATGCCTTGGCTGCCACGATTGGGATGGCGTCAATTCTCAAGTCATAGCCTTTCTTCTTTGCCTCTTCGTTGGCAAGTTTGTATAGGCTCTAAGTTAAAAAATAAGAAGAAGCAGTGAAATATTCACATTCAAAACAAAAAAAACTTGACAAAAGGCCTGGAATGAATCACCCAACTCTACAAAGAGAAGTACATGCAAACAACTTACTGTAGGAGGAGTAAACTTTCTGTATTTTAGCTTTCATTAGACTTGTATAAATGGTGCATGTGGAGAAAACCATCCTGCTGTGTTTATTCAAGTACTTGTACTTTTTTATTTATTACTTGTTAAGTCTTAAATTGTTCAAGAGAAGTTTAGCTTGAGTGAGGACATGATGAAAGAACATATTAAAGGAAGTAAAAGAGAATGGACCAGGGACATGGAAGGGGTTAGTCTTAGAAAGGAGAGGGAAGAACTCTTCTTTCAAAAGACCTGGAGATCATGAGATGATTCAACACAGTATGGTGGAAAGAGGGATGACTTAGGGGTCAGAACACGAGAGCCAAATGGCACCTCCATTGTTTACTTCCCATAGGAGCTAGGGCAAGCCACTTCCTCTCTCTAGGTCTCATTTTGCTTGCCTGTAAAATAAGAGGATTGGGCTAGATGACTTGGGAAGGGTTTGAACTAGGTGACTTTGGAGGGTTCTTTCCAACTTTGAAATTCTAAAGTTTTATATTTATTATAAAATAAAAAGAAATATACATTTTGAGAATGAAGGCTGGAATTACACTGATAGGCAGATCGGTGTGTGGCAAATACTCTGTTTCAGAAGCTGTAAAGTATAGATTCCTTAAAAAAATTGTGATAGAATAAGAGCAGCTTTACTGACAAATATGCACGGTCAAGAAAAACAAATTCTCTCATTGGCCGTGTATAGAAAATATGTATCTCATTCTATACTCTAGATCTGTCACATCTTAGGATATAGATAGCATTTTTCATCCTCAATCCTAGACCAGTCATGGATCATTATTTTTATGATCATATCTCTCACAGCTTTCAAAGGTATTTGTCTTTACTGCATTGTTAATAAATAAATTGTTCTGCTCCTTATTTTGTTCTTCATTAGTTCATAAAAATCTTCAAAACTGAGGACTTACAAATTTGGTGTCTGAAATTTTAGAACTAGATTTTAAAAGGATGATTCTAAAATATTTGAGCTTAACTCCGATCTTTACCAGTTTGAAAAATAATTTTATATCTATTAGACTTAAAGCTGTTGGGTAAAGGTAGGCTGCATGTCCATTTAGTTAATTACTAACTTCCCAATATTAAATGTAAAAATAAAACAAACTAGCAACCTGAAGAGACATTCTGGACACATCAGAGACTGGTGTGTGTTCTCACCTCACTGTAGTTGATCTTGTTGAGTCTTGCTAGTGTAATCTCAGGTGTATCAGGCATGATGTGGATCTGGGTCTTGTCTTTTTCCCAGGCTTCTGTGTATAGACGCTACCAAGCAGAAAAATGAAGTACATATATCAGAGAATGATATGAAATATCAATTAGTAGAACCTTCTTGATCATGTAAGTAGTTTTTTTTAAAAAAAGAAGTACGAGAAGAATTTATGTACTATTTATGTTCTATATTAAAATGTCTTTCTAACAATTAGAGTTTTCCAAGAGGAATAGAATGACTTAGGAAGTAATGAGTTTGGAAATATTTTTTCTTTCCTTAGACTGCATATAGCATTTTTAACTTCTTTTGTTTCTTAACATCCTCTATTCAACATTAAATTTATTGCATATTTGTTTATGTATGTTTACAACAGATTATGGAATTCATAAAGACAAAACTATGTCTTATTCACTGTGGCATCTTTCCCTGTGTCAAGCATGGTTCTTTGCATATAGTAGGAACATAGCACACAAAACATAGTGGGCACTTAGTAAATGGTTTTTGAGTGGGTGGATATCTGAATGAATGAGTTCTTATATAGTCTTGATTCATAAAGAAATAACAACTACTGAAGCATGTGGTAAACAGGAAGCTTACAAATAACTTCATATGCTATGAAACTTATTCTAATAATGTAAAAAAAAAGGTGAAATTACTTAACGACAACAATAGTAATGACAATAGGTGGCACTTATATGGCATTTAAGCTTTGCAAAGAATTTTACAAATATCATCATCTCATTTTAACCTCACAACAATCCTAAGAGGAAAGTATTATTTTCTCCTCATTTTACAGATGAGAAAACCGAGGCCCAGGTTAAGCAAATTGCCCAGGGTCACCCAGTTAGCCAGTGTCTTAGGCTGGATTTGAATTCAGTGCTTCCTGACAACAAGTCTAGTGATCTATTGAGAATGCCACTACATATAAAGTAGCCAAAGGTTCTAGTTCTAAAACCAAGTTTCAGAAACATCAATGAACAGCAGAGTTGGTAAATACTTAGAGAAAATTAATGATTTCCTAGACTAAAACTATTTCATCTTCAACTTTTTTTCTTTCCTGATTCTTTTTCTTTTTCCATGATTCACAGTTAGAAACACTGGCAATTTTTTTTTCAAAGGGCTTACTTTGTTCATGTTGAGGGCATTATTCTTGGCCAACACTTGTTCCAGAGAATCAGTCACACTGGTGAATTTTAGTTTGTCCGGAGGCTGACGGTAGATCTTGTCACTCAAAATTTCTGTAGCTCGTTTGCATTTTTCAACATCCAAAGAACCAATTGGCACCCAGCCAATGCCCTTTAGCCACTGAAGATCTGACTTATATATATTCTGTTGACATACATGGTAACAAAGTTTATCTTTGAATCTGTCATGAATCTTCACTTAAAAAGCATTTGAAAGTAAATGTAAACAAAATTTAAAAAATTAATCTGTAGATAGGCATATTATTGTCTCAATTTTATATTCAATGGGCTAAATTAGAAACTGTGGCCTATAAGAGAGAAATAACTTTAAAACATGTATATATCTGCCTAAACCATACCATTAGCATAGATTCAGGGAAAATAATCAATAGTGTTAGGAAAGGAAAGCATTTTGCTTTTCCAAAAGAACTGATGATGAGGTATGGGAAATCTATTGCTATATTTTCTGGGTGTTTTGACCAACTGTTTTCCCCAATGTTTATATTATAGTTGTTAATACTCACTTCACTCTGAAGATCATAAGCTTTACGAGCATGAATGACATCATTTTGGTCTGGTAAGCAGGTCCACTGATGGAGGTAATTCTTGTAATCCACATCACTGACCAAGGTCTGACATTTCTTGGCAAGCACAACTCCCAGCATATCTACTGGGCTGCTGAACTTGGTCTTCCATTTCTCAAAGTCCTTCTTGTACTCCCTGTCACTTTGAACCTTGGCTATATGCATAGACCACATCATCTTGGGGTCATCATGAATGGCTCGGGCTCCAATATGGTGGCCAAGCTGCTTACGATAGCCTTCCTTGTATTTGTACTAGAGGGAACAAAAGGTTTGCTATCACCAAAAGCAATAGTAAAAGTCCCATTTGTTTATTTGTGATTATAGCAATAATATTTCAAGACTGGTATTTCCTCTGTCAGCAAATTCCCTTTACCCTAGTAACTGTAACCCACTCTGAGCCTTACCAAGCTGTCAGGCTTTGTGGCCCCCTCAAATACATCACCCAGTGGCCACCTACATGGTAGTAAGCCTTGTTGAACTTAGGCTACACCTATGATGGCAGACATAAAATCTGTTATGGAGGCCACATTTAAACACTTTCCAGATGGGTAGCACCTACTAGAATATACACTGCACTGGGGTTTCCTTAAAAATATCCTTTGTCTCTTCCATACCATAGTGATAGATTGGAAAAACATTTTAGTGTAAAATAGTTGGTAGGGGGAAAAAGAAGTTCTACAATTAGAGTTCTAAGAAAAAAATGACTAAGTCAAGATTTTTGTCTTCATCTTTTTGGGAAAAGAGAATGGCAAGAGTGAATTAAGATGCAGAAAGAACTATTCTAGTTTTCTTGGTTTTTCCTAGTTATATTCTCTACTTATAAGGCTGGAAGATATCCAGCATTTCGAATGTTTGTAGAATTTTGGGCAAAACTATAAAATTAAAGATTGATAAATTGGAGAGTATCCCCAGCAAGTTTGCTAGGATGGTAGAAGAACTAGACAACGTACCATAGGAGGATTGGTTGAATAAATTGGGGATGTTTAATTTGAGTAAGAAAATTTGAGGGTAGAGGGAGAAGAGAGATGATAGTTATCTTAACATATTTGAAGGGCTGTAATGAAGAGGAAGGTTTGGACAGGTTCTGCTTGTCCATAGAAGCTAGAATTCAGAGTTCTGGACAGAAGTAGGAAAGAGCTAGATTTTGGCTTAGTGTCAGGAAAAACTTTCTTATAGTGAGTCATATCCAAAAATGAGATGGCCTGCTGCAAGAAGTACTGGGTTTCTCCTTGCTTGTGGTCTTCCCTGAGAAAAGGTTGGATGACATTTTGTTGAGTATGTAATAAAGGAGATTCTTGGTTAATAATGGGCTGGACTAGATGATGGTCATGTCAGTTCTGACCACGATTCTCTTATCAATCTCACCAGGCACAAAGGCGAAACATGCAGTTGAGGGAAAGACTTTGGACAGAATATGCCTAACATTACTCTTGGCTCAGTAAAACACATAGACTTTCTGATAGAAACTACTACTAGTAGGTCCTACTAATAGGAACTTTTGAATAAACCCTACAATTCATAGCAGCTTTTGGCAAATGGATTTTTCACATGATTAAGCCAACACTTCAAGTGCAGTCAGATATCTTTTTTTTTTTTGACCACTGAAAAGAAACATGGAAATATAATTTTAGAGAATGTATTTCTGGGTGGGGAACCTGTGGCCTCGAAGCCACATACAGCCCTCTGGGACCTCAAGGTGGCCCTTTGTTTGAATCCAAACTTCACAGAACAAATCCCCTTAATAAAAGTATTTGTTCCATAAAATTTGGACTCAATTAAAAGACTGCACCAAAGACCTAGAAGGCCACATGTGGCCTTGAGGCCACAGGTTCCCCACCCCTGCTTTAGACTATTTACTTTTGGGCATGTATATTTGGGTTTGAGGATTTCACTAATCTTATTTACATTAAATTACTATCTGAAAAACATATCTCTAGAGATGTATTATAAGATCTTGGATTTCAACATATATTTGCTATGCTGTAATACAGGATATTGAGAAAATTTTGAGTAAAGTTGATGGTGGAACATTGCATGGATTACTTACTTCACTGGCAATATCTCTGGAGGCTTTAGCTGCCTGGATGGGGATGGCATCGATTCGCAAATCATAGCCTTTCCGCTTGGCTTCTTCCAGGCCAAGTTTATACAGTTTCTAAGACATTGATAAATAAGTTTAAGTTCATGTGGAAAGATTATTTTTAAGAAAAACTCTTAATATTGAAAACATCAGTGTAGTACAATATAGTCACTTACATCACTGTAATTAATTTTATTCTGCTTTGCCAGTAAAACTTCAGGGGTGTCTGGCATAATGTGGATGCTGGTTTTATCTTTATCCCATGCTTCTGTATAGAGGCGCTGAAATAAATACAAAGAAACACAATGTCATATTGAATCACAAGGATGATACAACCATGAAGCAATCTGTTAGAGCCCTTTCCTTTTTATAAGCATAATAATATAATAATAGGTATTAGCATTTGTAAAATGTTCTAGACTAGAGAGGGACAGTAAGTTTCGATAAGAAAGAGACTTTTAATGTTAAGTGAAGAAATTTAAAATAACCATACTATTAACAAAGGAAATATTCTTATCCTTTACTTGGTAATGCTAGCTTTGTGGATATTTGTGGCTGTAACAGAAACTATAATATGTACCCCCCCCTTCCCCCTCCACTCTTTTTATGAGGGACAACTACTTCTCATCTTATACTTCTCATTATCTTATGAGGGACACATTCCTCCCTGTAGCAGGCATGAGAACATATACTTAGTCCAAGTAGAAGATGAGAGTTGGAGTCTGTCAGTCCTGCATAGCCTGATGGTCACAGGGAAAGCTACCTCAGGTCACACTAAAACAAAACACTGCTTTGTTGAGTCCTACACCATAAACCTTGAGAGGCGAAGCAATCTTTCTTTCATGTTTTTCTTACTCCGAAATGCAATCATCTGCCTCAGAAGAGCTTCAACCCTCCACTTCAGGAATTGCAGGTACTTCTCTAAAAAAATCTGTGCAAATTACTTCAAGTCAGAAGGAGTTGAGGTTCCTGGGGGCAGTGGTTTTTCCTTGCCCTCAGTAGCACCCTTAGTAGCAGGCTGACTCATTGCCCTCATCACAACCACAATACTCACACACAATTTTTCTCCTTTCTACATTTACTGGTTTTTTTTTTGAAGGGTAAGGTAGGGCAATTGGGGTTAAGTGACTTGACCAAGGTCACACGACTAGTGCGTTAGGTTTGTATTAAGTGTCTGAGGCCGGATTTGAACTCAGGTCCTCCTGACTCCAGGGCCAGTGCTCTATTCACTGTGCCACCTAGCTGCCCTCTATATTTACTGTTAACGAAATACCTATTTAGGATAACTAGATGGTACTGTCGGTAGAAAACTGGGTGTAGTATTAAGAAGACTAATTTTCCTGAGTACAAATCTGTCCTCAGTCACTTAATGGCTGCATGACCCTAGGCAAGCCACTTAGCACTATTTGCCTCAGTTTCCTCATCTGTAAAATGAGCCAGAGAAGGAAATGGCAAACCACTCCAGTATCTCTGCCAATAAAACCAAGTTGGACATGACTAAAAGAACTGAACAACTACAAACACCTATTTAACTATTTGTTATTTAGGCATTTATAAGTAAAAATCAAGAGACTTTGGGGGAGTCCAGGAATACTCCATAATTTTCCTCATTAAAATGAATGGAAACAGGATTTTCATTAAATGGATTTTATTGGGTTGCAACTCCATATGGGGTCACGACCCACAATTTAAGAAATGCTGAAGGATTGCAAGCAAAAAAAGTTTAAGAAGTCCTTTGTCTATATGACAAGAGATAGGTACGTTGACATTTCTAGAAATTAAACAAAAGGAAACTACCCTCCTCCCCCAAATAGGAAGACTTACATGGTTCATTGTTATAGCATTGTTCTTTGCCAAAACCATAGGCATGGAGTCCATGAGACTAGAAAATCTGAACTTTTCTGGGTGCTGACGATAGATGTGGTCACTCAAAATTGTAGTTGCTCTTTTATTTTTTTCATCCTCGAGGGAACCACTAGGGGACCAGCCAATGCCTCTTAGCCACTGGAGATCTGACTTATACAGAAGCTGAAATTTCAGATTAATAACCAGTTAATATAAAAGCCATGTCAATTTTGGGAGGGATAAATTTTTTGGGGGGGGATTTGCTTATGTTTTCATTCTTACACAGACTTTAGAATAAGTTATAACTTTTAAAATCACAGTTTTATAAAGTAAAACACTGATTAGGGACATCACTCAAAAACACATACTCTTGCCCAAAAGTTCATGCCCAAACTATCCTTAACTTTTATTCATTTTTCTAAATTGCCAACTGAAGGTTATTCTGAATCTTTGTTGGGTGGATAGTGGCTCCAGAAATTTCAGCTTGTGAAGAGAGGTAGCTGAGGTGTAAGTGAAGGAATACTGATTTGGAATTACAGAACTTCATTTTGAATACTAGCTCTGCTGGTTGTTACCTGTGTGTTCTAGGGTGGGTTATTTAACTTCTTAGGGCCTTTGTTTCCATATCTATAATATGAGAGGTTTGAACCAAGTTATCTCTAAGGTCCATTCCAGTTCCAAATGCCATAATTCTATGAAAACTAGGGGCATTGAGCTAAGTTCTTAAGGACTGCCCCTACCCTACAGTGAAGCAACAGTCATGGAAGATAAAGAATGGAAAGAAATGCTTTGCTACTGACCAATTGATAGCCTTAAACTTACATCGCTCTGAAGATCATATGTCTTCCTGGCATGGACAACATCATTCTGGTCAGGCAGGCATATCCATTGGTGTAGGGGGTGTTTGTAATCTATGTCACTGACCAGGATCTGGCATTTCTTGGCCAATACAACCCCCAGCATGTCCACTGGGCTGCTAAACTTTGTCTTCCACTTCTCAAAGTCCTTCTTGTACTCTCTGTCACTCTGGATCTTGGCTACATGCATAGACCACATCATCTTGGGATCATCCTTTATGTCACGGGCTCCAATATGGTGGCCAAGCTGCTTACGATAGCCCTCCTTGTACTTGTACTGGGGAGAAGCAAGGGGGAAAGCAAGTCAAAATTACCACCACCATCTGTGACAGATTACAGGTAATATTAACTCCAATAGTTTATTCAGAAAGCTTGTGAATTTTCTGATTTCACAGATTATTACGAGAGATCCAAGTCTGAATTCCAATTTCAAATATGAATCAAATTCAAATGTGCAATTGTTACATGTCTAACACTTGACATGGACATATTGTCCTTTCATATAACATTCCAAAACGATCCAGGCCTCTGTTTTAATGGGTTACTTTTTAACAGATTTGCTTTAAGTTCAGAAATTATTTGAACAATTCAATTGAAATGTCAAAGGATAGTCAAGTTGGTGCAAAACAAAAATGAGAACTTACTTCACTTGCAATTTCTCTGGATGCCTTGGCTGCTTTGATTGGTATGGCATCGATAGGAAGGTCATACCCTTTCTTCTTCAACTCCTCATATCCTAATCGGTAGAGTTTCTATTGAGAGAGGAACAAAATTATTTTAACAAATTCTCTACTGAAAAATCACTTACAATCTGGTGGGGCCAAAGTGTTAAATATTTCCAGGTTAAAAAATGCATGCATATTTCCGGGTTCCAAGAAAATAACATGGATGAGACAAGATACTCAAATGAAATTGGAAATGAATGCATTCCATTTTTTAACATTCTTTTTTTAAAATGAAAGACACTGTGATCAACCATAGTATGTATCAATGAAGTATTATTTTCTTTATTCATTTTAGTGTTTTATAAGAGGTCTTTGTAAGCAAGCAAGAGGAACTGCATAAAAATTAAAAAAAACTAAAACAAGAATTGCAGAGGAAGAATCTTGTCACATAAGCTCTGAATACAATTAAAAGGATGCTGATATATAGTGCTGAATGTCAAGCAAAAATAGGTGACTGCTTATAAAAGGAAAGGGTCCTTTATCATTTTTGAAGAGTTAGGTTTTGTTGTTGTTGCTTTAAAATATTCAGAAGAAAATTGTGAGCTCCAGTTTAGTAACCAATTCTCACGTCACTGATGTATTTTAAATGCATGCTGGTCCTATATTCAGAGCATGGGAAGGAATTATTGGTTTTGAATTTTCATGGTAATCACATATTACAAACAAAAGATTTATTTGGATTTTCCTGAGAAATTATATGTGCCCAAAGTTTGTTGGTCTATTGTGCTTTAGAATTTATATTACAGAAATCATCCTAAGAAATTGACATTTATAAATATGGATTTGGGGAAACAACACTGGAAATCCATTTAACCTTGTTTTCATACACATCATTTGCAGATGTCTAGTTCTACTTAGAAACTAGAAAGTCCAAAGTCAATATGGGGAATCAAATTAAAAATATTTTTATTAATTAAAATAATTCAGATATTAAAAATAACTTGGAATTGACTAGCCTGGAAGCAACTTCAATGAACTCTAATAAAGTATATTTTCCAAAATGAACTTACATCACTTGTGTTGATCAAATTTGCTTTCGCCAGCATGATATCAGGTGTATCAGGCATTATGTGGATCTGTGTCTTGTCTTTGTCCCAAGCTTCTCTGTAGAGTCTCTAGAATGAGGAATAAGAGTTTTTCAAGTAAGAACTGACAGAATATTAGGTAACTATATTAATTTGACAGGGCAACCTATTACACTTGAACTAAATATTATTGAAAGATATGCATTAGCAGAAAAGAGAGACATTATTTTAAAAATTTTAAGCCATAATTAACCTAGGACAATAAGATTACTAGACTCAGGATCAGGGGAACCAGGTTCAAATTCCACTTCAGATACTATGTGACTCCAGGAAAGTCACTTAACCTGTATGAACTCCATCTGTAAAATCAGTAGGTTGGGCTACATAAACTACATATTTTATTTGACCCTCACAACAACTCTCATGAGGAAAGTGCTTTTTTGTCCCAATTTCACAGATGAAGAAACTGAGATTAAATGTCTTTCCTGGGGCCACACTATTAGTATGTGTCAGGGCCACAGTCTTCGTAATTTCCAGACCAGTCTTCTAACTAATATACTCTGTTGTAACTATTATACTTCTGTATAGATTTAACATATGTTAATAATATGTAATATATGTATTTAAAATAGATTGAACTGAATAGTAGTTAATTTTGGTCATTAAAAAAATTAATCAATATATTTCATAGCCCTGGACTTGATCATCTAGTAAATTACGTCCACACTGTGATATAGACAGAAAGAATACTGGATTCAGAGTCAGGATATTTGGATTCTGGTGGAAGTTCCTCCACTAATTAGCTATGTGACCAGAGGCAAATCAATTAACTTCACAGTATCCCAGGCAGCTACTTAAAACTGTTAAGTCACATTGCTGTTACTGAATATGCATTGGTAGAAAAAGTTTACACATCAGGTCCCTGTCTCTTAGTTTTCTCACGTGTAAAATCAGGACTAGATGAATCAGCTCTTTTCAGTCCCTAGAGTCCTTCAAACTCCTACAGCTACAGAATCATGGTGCAGTCATTCAGCTTCCTCCAGTTACAAAGTTAGACTTCTGGCTCAGACATTTAAAAGGAATGAGGGATTTCCTCCCCCTGCATAGAATGGAATCTACATCGCCACCTTGCTATATAAGGGTAAGAAAAGTCAGCAACTAGGTTGGAGGTGGGAATGGAAGCCATTTGTTCTTAGAAATCTGATTCTGAGACAAAATTGGTCTCTATTTTTCCTAAATCATATGCATATAAGACAACTGTAAGGACTTATAGTTATAATTAAATCAGCTCCCCCACATTTTTCCCACTTCCCATTAAATGTCTCAGTATATCATTCAATTCCTCAGAATTTAAACTAGGACTTTAATACAGTCAATCTTCAAGGAAAAGTTGAGATATTCAATATTTTTCTCATCATGGAAAATGCATTTATCTTGAATGAGAAAAAAAAAACCCCACACCATGCTCAACCCACTTATTACTTGATTCGGCATCAGAATGTGAGAACATCAAGACAATATTCAAGTATAAAAAACATCAGTCTCTCTGATTATAATTCATCTCCTAATAGTAACTCACATCGCTCCTGTTTTTGGCATTTGTCTTTGCCAAAACTATGTCCATGGCATCAGGAAGACTGGTAAATTTGTTTTTATCTGCTGGTTGCCGATATTTCTTTTCACTGATGATTTCTGAGGCCTTCTTGTTCTTTTCAGCCTCCAGAGAACCCAGTGGGCTCCATCCTATCCCTTTGAGCCATAGGAGATCAGACTTGTACATGTTCTGTGGGAGGACAAATGAGATCCAACAAGATCATTTTTTTTTTTCGTTTGGAATATTTAACTTAACTTTTAGCATGCATAATAAAGCAAACATCACTAATAGTTAACTTTGATTATTGTTGGGGTTTTGTTTTGTTGGGTGTTTTTGCTTTTTCTGCTACAAAATAGCTAATCCTTCAAAATACAATGTTTTACCTAATAACTTAATAACAATAACATTTTAAAATATTTTAATCAAATGAAACTTACATCACTCTGCAGCTCATATACTCTTTTAGCTTGAATAATGGCTGTCTGATCTGGCAGACATGTCCATTGGTGGAGGGGATGCTTGTAGTCTATATCACTGACTAAAGTCTGACATTTCTTGGCCAAAACTACTCCCAGCATGTCCACTGGACTGGAGTACTTGGTCTTCCATTTCTCAAAGTCCTTCTTGTATTCCCTCTCACTCTGCATTTTGGCCACATTCATGGATAGTACCAGTTTGGGGTCATCTTGAATGCTACGGAATCCAATATGGTGGCCTTGTTGTTTGCGGTAACCTTCCTTGTATTTATACTGAAATCACAAGTAACACAATTTTTAAAAATTAACACAAAGACAAGGCAAGTCAAATGAAATCTCTTAAGTCTACACATGTTTAAATAAAGCTCTCTTCTTCAACATTTAAGTAAGGTGAAAATCTCTCTACACTGTTAGTAAGCCAAATAAGTCTTATCTGTGGATGTTTAGTAAGATAAATGGAACAGATGATCAAGGGAGATTGTGGAGACGGTCAGGAGCATCTATTTTTCTGACATAGTAAAACCTATCTAGAGTCAGAGGAATATGCTATAAAGTAAAAAACAGAGTTTATCTAGATTTCAGTAAAGTGTCACCAATGTCTCTCAAGGCATACTCATTGAAAAGATAGAGAACTGCTTTATAGCGTATTTATGTAGATCCATAGCTTCCTAAAGAAAGTTTATTGGATCCCTCTCATTCTGAAGGTCTCCATTTACTGATATATAGGGAAATGAACATACTTCTAGGACAAGAGTTCTGTCTATGAACTTTTTTTTAACATGTTAATAATTATATTTCATTTAAAATTTTTTATGTATTTAAGTTTTTGTGCATTTAAAGCATTATTTTGAGAAAAGGTACATAGACTTCACTAGGCCTCCAAAGAGCATGACAAAAAAGTTTAAGAATACCTACCCTAAGATTTTTGGGGTTTAGTACCAGTTTCATGAAAGAAAAGTATGCTTTTCATAATTGTTTGCAAACAGACTTTTTATTAGATTGCATTTGACTTTTAGTTTACAAAAATATGGTTTCTTGTTCAACATTTTTTTATCAATCACTCAAATGAAGACATAAAAGAAATGCATATCAAATGTACAGATGCCACAAACCTGAAAGAATAGCTAATATGCTGAATGTCAGAAACAAAGCTGAATTCTAGATTTGAAGAATAGTCTTCCTTAATATATTTTAAATAATCATTGTTAATAACAACTGTTCATGTAAAAATCAATCATGATATCAGAAAGAAGTGACATAACAGGATCTGATATATTACTTACATCACTGGCAATGTCTCTTGAAGCTTTGGCCAACTGGACTGATATCGCATCAGGTCGGAGGTCATAGCCTTTCTTTAATGCTTCTTCCCATCCAAGTTTATATAGTTTCTAAAGTTAGAGGGATTTTTGTTACTTTCCCATTTATTTTTAGTAGATTTTTAAAAAAGAAATATAATTGAAGACAGCATGGCCACATTCTAGTATCTTTTATAATTTGGAGACATAGGATAAAAGACAACCTTGGTATTTCTTAAAAGTCTTTTTTTGCGTGATCTCAAGAGTCAGTCAATATGAATTTTCATTTTATTTCCAATTATGTCATCTAGTCCTATGTGAGTTTGAAAGGATTATTATAGTCACAGGACACTTTTAAAATCTACAATTACATGTACTTATAGATGTACTTGTTGTCTTCCCAAATAGAATGTAAACTCCTTAAAGACAGCGACTTTTGGATTCTGTGTGTGTGTGTGTGTGTGTGTGTGTGTGTGTATGTGTGATTTTATCCCACCTGGAACAATGCTTGGAACATATGAGGCATTTAATAACGTTGTTGATTAATTCATTGTAGTTGTTCTGCCTAGGTCATTGGTGAGTATGCCAAAATATTTCATTATTGATATTGGGGTTTTAGGACTGGAAATAGCCAAATGTGAAATTAGAATCACTGAGAGCCGCAAGATAGCTCATCATCTTTGACTATGTTCATTATTGGAGTGGGAAGAAAAGAAGTAATTTAAGGTACTTTTCCTCCTATTGCTAAGCATTTTCTCAGTGCAAGCTTTGGACACAGAGGTTAGGGTGTGACCAGACCAAGTGACACACACGATAAATTGACAGCAAAAATTTCCTTTTTTGAGGGTAGTCGAATTCACTTATGGGAGATATATCTGATTATGTAGCAATAATTGGATCAAACTTGTTGAGTACTCTACTTTTGTTTCTACATTTCTAAAGTATCTTCCCTATTAAATTTAATCAATATTTTTGACCAAGCCTAAAAAGAAGTTTTTATACTTAACATCAAGCAGCTTTAAATGTCTTTACCTGACTATACATTGTCTGGTTCTGCTTGGCCTGTAGAATATCTGGTGTATCTGGCATAACATGAATCTGAGTCTTGTCTTTGTTCCAGTCAACAGTATACAAATGCTAAGGAAAAATAGAACAGGTAAATCATTAGAACAATCACATAAGGTGGGTAAGAAATGTCCTTTTTTAAAAAAAAATTCCAAACGTCAGTATTGCTTCTGTTTTCTCAACCAATGTGTTCAGACTAGGAAATGTAGAACAACTTGGTTAACAGGGAGATGAAATCTTAGACAAGGAGATGATAAGAGATGATAGGCACCTTCAACACATTCAAATGACCTAGCCCAGATGAACTACATTCCAGAATACTAAAAGACCTTGTGTATATGATTGACAATCCATTGTCATTAATCTTGAGAAATCACATAGAAAAAGAAAAGCAGCAAAAACTGAAGATGGGCAAGTACTGTCCCACTTTTCAAAAAGAAGAAAATGGATTTCTTATATGATAACTTAGAAAGTCTGTCTTCTATCCATAACAAAGTTCTAGAGCGCTTTAATAAAAGATAGTTTGTGAATGCTTAGGAAGCCTGTAGAAGGGGGTAGAAGGATAGGATATATTATAGTTGTTTTTAAATAGTGGAATAAGTATTAGATAGAGGAGTGAGTGAATTTGTCTTGCTTGATTCCAAAGGTCTAGAATTTGAAGAAAGGTAGATTTTGGCTGGTAAGGAACAACTTCCCAATAAATAAATGCGTCCACAAGTGGAATAACATATTGCTGGAAATTAATGAGCTTCCCATCAGTAGGGGTCCTTAGATTGAAGCTTGGAACCCAATCTTCCATTTGAGGAGAATTCTTCTCAGGTGTTTTAGCAGCTGAACTCTGAAGTCCCTTCAACTCTGATATTCTATGATTGTACATATTATGCCTACCTGATTAGAGTTATTTATTAATGTGTTGAGTCAATACTATTATAGAAAATGAACAAGCAATTATTAAAAATGTACTCAGGAACAACCCAAAACAAAATTGAGATTTCTCAAGTATTTCTCCAAATGTAATGAGATAATTGCCCTAAAAATGTGAAAAGGAAGCAAATAAAACATGGAAATACAAAATGCAGAGAAAAAGCACTGGTCCAAATGTATATGGAATTTCAAATAATTTTTTAATACTCAGAGATACTTTGAAATTTCATTGAGGGCAAGAGTAGATGAAGGGGGAAAGGGTATTACAATGATTCTCCATCAATCATGTTTCTCTGCCTTGTATTCCCTAAAAATATCTCCCTCATCCCTCCAACCTTATGCCAACCCACCACACACTTTGGAGTTTTGTGAGAGAAAATAAAAAGACAGGCAATTTTTAAAGGAAAAAAGGAAAAATGACATAAGAAAGAAGAAAGTAGAAGACAGGAGAAGAAAAGAAGAGGCAAAAGTGTTCTGGAGTGATTTTCAATTGCTCAGAAATGGGGGAATGATATTAAAGACTCCAAATGAAGAACTAGAGCCATGCTAAACACGGCCATGGGGCAGAATGAATAACATGTATTTTACCTTATTCATGGTGTGCGCATTCTGCTTTGCAAGCACCATGTCCATAGAGTCACTCAATTTCTTGAATTGAAAGTTGCTGGGGTGCTGACGGTATTTCCTGTCACTTGCATATTCAGTAGCTTTCTTGGCCTTCTCCACTTCCAGAGAACCAGCTGGACTCCAGCCAAGGCCTTTGTACCATTCATTGTAGTCCTGTTTATATTCATTCTATAAAAAGAAGAAGCAAATTCTACCTTACCTCACCCACTCTTTGCTGGGAGCATCTGTCTGCTGGAAAAGAAAAACGCAATCTTTTTTCCCATCTTGGGACCAACAATTACCAATCCAAAAGGAAACACAGGCTTACATCACTTTGAATGCGATTCATATTCCTGGACAATTCAATGTTCATTGCATCTGGAAGGAGGATGTACTTGTGAATCAGGTGCTTGTAGGCAATGTTGCTTATGTTGGCCTGGGCATCCCTGGCTGCTACGACACTGAGCATGTCAGCAGGAGTGTGGTAGCTGGTCTTGGTGTTCTCGTAGTTTTTCTTGTATTCTCGTTCAGATTGCATTTTAGCCACTTGCATGTAGTGGACTAGTTTGGGGTCATCTTGAAGATTGCGGAAACCAACCATCTTCCCCTTCTCCTTTTCATAATTATATTTGTATTTATACTGTGAAGAAAATAAGACGTATGTCAAAGAACTCGTTGAATAAAAATCAAGGCAAAAAAGGCTATTAAGCAGTGATGATTCACAGGATTATGGATTTAGGTTTGATATCATCTAGTCCAGTCCCCTCACTCCCATACACACACATTTTACAAATAGGGAAACTGAGGTTTTTAAAGATTATATGACAATTCAAATTCAGGTCCTCTGACTCCAAGTGCAGAATTCTTTCTGCTATACATAATGACTCCCATGCATAAAAGAACAGTGGGGTTTGTCCAACTCTTTGTTGTTCTGAAAAATCTTGATCACTCAGCACAATTGAATGATGGGTAAAGACCTGTTCTTAAGGAATGGAATATCTTATAGGTTGTTTAAAAATACAATGAGTTTCATTTAGCGACTGGTATTATTAGACCAATTTATAGATGGTCATAGAAAGACTACAAGAGGGGACTTTGTTGTATTGACTAACAAGATGGGCTCAGGAGCAATCTAATGCTCTTGTTGGCAGGCACTTTGTCTCTTTAATGTTTCTAGAAGTCAGTCCTGATGAAGTGTGCTTGCATGGGAAACAAAAGTCCAGGTGATTGTTTCCATTCAGACTTACATCACTAGCAATATCTCTAGAAGCTTTGGCAGCAGTAATAGGAATTGCATCACTTCTGAGATCATATCCCTTCTTCCTCGCCTCTTCCAAGGAAAGTTTGTATATTTTCTATAAAGAGAAACATAAGAGCACAAAAGGAGTATTGGTGGTTGGATTGGAAACCAGGTCTTCCACCAAGTTATTTCTCTCCACTTACTGTATTGCTATCATAAATCAAAGTAAAAGTTAAAGAACAGAGGGAGCAAGATATTTTCAGAGATACCTCAAACCAAACTCATAATGTTTTAACTGGTTCTTTCAAATTTATGCAATTCTAAGAACATCAGTGATTCCTCAACCCTGTAGGAGGAACCTCAAGGGAGGAAAAGTTATCTAGGAGAGGAAAATTATATACTAATTCCAGTTAGGCAAGGAAAAGAAAAATGCAACAAGTATTACTATTACTAGTATAACACATGGTATGACATTTCCTCACCCCAGGCTCTAATAATGATTCTGCCTTCCTTCCCTATCTGAGAACATCACACAGGTGAGTCTCCACAAACTCAAAAGAAATGAAAGCTCAGGCTTATACCTCCTCTTCTCTCTCACCCCTCTCCTGCTCCCAGTGTCCTTTCTTAGTCTGGAAGGAAACACAGCTACAGATTCCTATTGTAGCACCCTGGAATGCTGCCACTCCTTCGTAGTTTTAGACTTCTGAATATTGAGGTCCCACCCCATCAACAATACTGCTTCTTAATTTCAAAGAGAGTAGGAACACCGAATGAGAAAGGACAGGGCTTTCGATTTCATGACTGGAATGCCGCCATTATTTGCATTAGACACAAAAGTCTATACTGTGAGTCGAATGTCTCCCTTTCATTTTATATTCTCATACTATCACCTGAGCATAGTACCATGCATATAATAGATGCTCAATAAATATTCGCTTATCTAATGAATGAAAGAATAAATTCTGAGTGGCAAAGATAGGGAAACTATGGCAGGGACACATATACTTACATCACTCATGTTAATTGCATTTGCTTTTGCCAAGACAATCTGAGGGAGATCAGGCATGATGTGAACTTTGGTCTTATCTGCTTCCCAAGCTTGTTTGTAGAGATGCTAGAAAATCCAAAAATAGTGAAATCAGAACCAAAAAAATCCCTTAGAGAAAAATTATCAATGCAGTAACAAACCATGATTCCAAAGGACCAAAGATAAGACATGATATCCACTTCCTGAAATAGATCTGATGGATTCAAGATGTAAAATAAGCCATAACATTTTGGACATGCCCAATGTGGGAATTTGCCTTTCTTGACTATGAACGTTTGTTATAAGGGTTCTCTCTCTCTTTCTCTCTCTCTCTCTCTCTCTCTCTCTCTCTCTCTCTCTCTCTCTCTTTCTCTCTCTCTTTCTCTCTCTTTCTCCCTTCCTTCCTCCTTTTGTTTAATCAGAGAGGAAGGAGGAAGTGGAGAAAATTTACTGTTTAATTTTAAAAGTAGTAAAATAAAATTTTAAAACCCCGTCTAGAAATTTCACGTTGTTTATTCAAATAAATACAGTAGCTGCTGTTTCAAGAACTTAATTTTAAGGGAACAATTCAATTAGCTCTGTTGAAGTGAAAACTTGAACAAAACTAAACTTAACTAGATCAGGAGGATCAAGAACCTCGTTCTAGCTACGGCACTAACTGATGAGCTTACTTTTAGTATACCACTTCGCTCCTCTGGGTATCAATTTCCCTTTCTATAAAATTAGGGGGTTGTTTTAGATCTCTAATATTCCATATAGCATTAACCTTTCCTTTCTAGTCTCTATGTCATACCCTAAAAATGCAACCACTGATGACATGAAACATGCTTAAGGGGACCTCTTGCTGATCCATGGGAAGGATCTCCTAGTCCTTTTATAAAATTATTGGGATTTTAGAATTTCTAGTCTTGAAATAGGAATGGAAGTCTGAATAGTATCTATTAGGCCAATGCTCTTCTAAGAGATACAATTTAAATGTTCTGGTCTAAAAAGGATCATAATTCTCTAGAACTGACAAAGGAAGTAATAAGGATATGGTGATACGTATCTAGGTTCTAGAATGGCCCCTCACCTGAGTATCCTGGGGGTGTTTTGGTATGGCCATGGGGTTCCCTAGATTGTAACTATATCATAGCAGTTCCATTGGTAAGGGCCTGGCTGCAGTGTGTCAACATCTGCATGTCTGTCATAGAGGCCACTGGTTCTACCTCACAAACTGGCACTCAGCCCCGAGGGCAGTAAGTCAGTCCCAGTTTATGCAGGGTTGGTATGGTTGTTGTACTTCATGTTTAAAGAAGGACAAAATGATCTCACTATGTTGTGTTTTAAGACTGTGGCTGATCAAACCACGCTCTGAAGGCTCTACCACAGGTTGGGCAAAAATAGTCCATGTAAACATTTGGAGTGGAGATGTCTCTAAATATGCACATCCCACATTTTTTTTCATTACCTGTAGTTCTTTAGGCATTTTCTTGCATCAGTAACATGGAGGATTTACACACAGGTCATAGCTATTTCCTGAACTTAATTAACTATGACTGAGACCTGCTTACCAAGTTGAAGAACTGCTACAGTTTTAGTCACTTAAAAAGGCATCAAGACTTTTAGAAAAACCTGAGTATAACATGTTTATCCAGAAATATATGTATTTACATAGAGATACATATTTTATGCAATAGAAGTAACAACAGATAGTGTGGATAAGTTGCAATCTTTACTAATGGAGGGAATACCATATCCATAATCGCCCAGAGTCATTGAATCACAGAATTTCAGAGTTGGAAAGGATCTTACTGGATCCTAGTCCAACCTGGATCTGAACAAAATTCCCCTCTACCACATATCTCCCCTGATAGAATGGAAATTCCTACCAAAAAATTTGTGCCGGGAGCCAGTTTTGGTATCCTTTTATATTACCAAGGTTCTCCATTCTTCTGTCGTAGACACAGTTTTCCTTCCCTGTTCAAATATTTAGATTTCTAAATACAAACTATCTCAGTTTGGTTTGTATTTGTGTGTCAGTGTTTCTTTGTGTAAGACTGGAAAGCACCAGCCCTAAGGCAAATGTGCCATATTGGGAAGAGGTGAATTCCTGGAAAATAATTACTGACAAAAAAAATTTGAATGGAAAAAAGTCCAGCTGCATTTGATGGCTAAGTAGAAGCATTTCTGCCTAAAAACCATTGTCATAAGCAGTTTAAAAGCACTAAATTTCAAATAGGACATGTTACAGATTCATCCCTAATAAAGCATGAACAAAAGCCCCTGTTCTGTTCTAGTTAAATCTTGTCCAAGTGCAAACACCATGTCTCAACTGAAATATCTACCTAGCCCTACAGTTTTCAAAAAGTCATTTATTTGCGATGCTTAAGCCTGCACTATAGAAGTGTGATGTGACTGCTGTTTTGCGTTATTGACAGTGTTACATTATACAGTTCTTGTATTTGAAAGAAGTCCGAGCCTTTCAAATAAACATGGTATAGATTGTTCTTAAGGGACTATAGCAGTGGTATACATAATAAATACATTTTCTTAAAACATAAAAAAAAAAAAAGAATGGAAATTCCTTAAGGGCAGGGATGATCTCGGTTTTTGTCTTTGTATTTCCAATGCACTTAATAAAAATTTGTTGATGAATTGATACATGACAAATGACTATTCAGCAATTGCTTGAAGATAATTATCTCCTTTGGGCCACCCTCTTCGTTAGTTTTTCTTTACATGCCCTTGATATCTAACTGCAACTCTTACCCATTATCCCTACTCTCCCTGAATTATTCAAGCATATAAAACAATTCCTGAAGTTTTCGCAGTTTTATGATTTACAATATACTTTCATCCCCTTTATTTTGTAGGGTTCTTACAACCCTGTGAGGCATGGTATTGTTATGATCATTTTTCAGGGAAAGAAACAGAGGCTCAGATAACCTGAGTGACTTTGTCAGTGTCACATTGCTAGAAGCATAGAGAGTTGTGATAGCTACCAGATCTTCTGACTCCTAGTTCTGTGTTCTTTCTCCTCCCTTTGAATAATGAAATTGTTGAAATATTTACTTACTTCATTCATAATTTTTGCATTATTCTGAGCTAGGACCATGCTCATTGAGTCCATCAAAGTAGAATACTTCAAGGTGTCTGGATGCTGGCGGTACTTCTTTTCACTAATGATCTCCATGGCTTTCTTGTTTTTCTCAGCTTCCAGTGAGCCTAGGGGCAGCCACCCGATACCTTTCATGAAGTCAGCATAGTCTGCTTTGTACTGATTCTTTAAAAAAAAGAAAGAAAGAAAGTAAGGCAGTGAGGGAGGGAACGGAACAATGATTAGCTTTGTGGACAACACAGAAGTCGTACAGTTCAACAAGCATGGGATATATAATGGTTAATAGCTCCTATTTTAGTTTTCAAAAAATAAAATATTGAAATTCAATCATTTTAAATATTCAGCTTCCGTTGGTTTTTTTTTTCACTAAATCAAGAGACATCAGATCCCTGCTAGATCTAGATCTGGAAAAAGATTGAGATGATTTAATCCACATCCCTTGCCCCCATTTTACAGATGAGTAAACTGAGAATCAAGGAAGTTAAGTGACATGTTTGAGGTCACCTAGGGAAAGATGGAACTCAGAATTTAACTCAAGTGTTACCAAGTTCAGGTTCTTTAGTCAGTTTCTTTTCCAAATTATCTTAGAAAGAAAAATGCTACTCAAATGCCAGGAGGATAACCGATTGTGGGAATTTTATTTCTGACTCAGTTTCCTAGATTATAGATATAAAGCTAGAAGGACCTTAGAGGTCATCTATTCCAGTCCTTTCATTTTACAGATGAGAAAACTGAGGGCCAGAGAGGCTAAGACATTTGCCCATGGTCACACAGGCGGAGGAGCTGGAGGAGCTGATATTTATCCTCAGATCCCACGATTCCAAGTTCCGTTCTCTTTTTCATAGTACAATGCTCTGTTGAGGAACATTACCTCAAACTAATTTGTATCCAGATATTATAAGCAACTTAGTTTATATATCTTATCACCTTGAAAGTATCTAGTTTTTAATCAGACTTCAGGTAGCCTCTGGGTAGCAGTTCCCCCAAACCCCTTCCTAGTCTGTCACAACCCACCACTGCTTTTTAAAGACCTCACAGCCGTTTTGTGACAAACTGGGCTTTCCCCTCCTCTCCGGATCTTACTCTGAGGGGACTGCACTGTCTCTGCTTCTGCTTGGATAGCCTATGGCCTGTCAGCTCACATCACTCCTTTTAGTACTGTAACCTTTGGTCCCGATAATGTATAGTTCCTGATTTTAGTTTTCTGCTATGGTACTCGGGACCTGGAGTCAGGAAGACTTGAGTTCAGTTGTGACCTGAGACACTTATCGGCTGTGTTACCTTAGACAAGTGGCTTAATCTCTATTTGCCTCCCGCTCCTTGACTATAAAATGGGAATAGTAATAGCACCTACCTCCCAGCGATGTTGTGAGGAACAAATGAGATGATACTTGTAAAGTGCCTTATGGATAATACTTTGACCTAGCACAGAGCAGGTGCTTAATAAATCTTTCCTTCCTGTCTCCCTTTCTCTCTTTTTTCCTTCCTTCCTCCTTTCTTCCTTTCCCTACTTTTTTCTTCCTTCCTTCTTTCCTGACTTCCTCTCTTTCTTTCTCCCTCCCTCCAACATTTCCTTCCTTCCTTCCTTCTTTCCTTCCTTCATTTCTTCTTTCCTTCCTTCCTCTGTTACTTCCCCCTTTTCTTCCTCCTTTCATTCCTTCCTTCCTCACTCCCTTCCTTCCTTCCTTTCTTCCTTCCATCTTTTCTTTTCTCCTTCCTTCCTTCTCCCATAACATAGCAAATGAGTAGCTATGAGTGTTGAGTTCTCAATCTACATGCCTTTCTCTGTCTTCACTGGTATGGTTTAGTGTAATCTTTCTAACAGTCACTCCTATACAAACAAATATATTTTTAGTTTTTACCATATGTGGAGTGCCACAGAAAAATTAGAAAGTGACATAGTCACTTGGCATTACAAAAGTTGAGGCAGCATCAGGCCAAAGGAGCAAAGATTATCAGCGACATATTTGCTTTCTTGTTTCTCCTCTTTCCTCTGCTGTGTGGCAGTTACTTTCAAAGTATTAAAGGGTTCCTGAGCCAACATGCACAAATTCTTGTGTCTTTCACTTACATCACTCTGGATCTGCATCATATTTTTGGCTAACTCAAAGTTCATGGAATCTGGAAGCATGTTGTATGTGTGGATCAAATGCTTGTAGTTGACATTGGTAGCCGCTTCCTGTGACTTTTTTGCTGCCACGACACTAAGCATGTCCACTGGAGTGTGGAATGATGTCTTTGACTTCTCATAGCCTTTCTTGTATTCTCGGTCAGACTGCATTTTAGCCACTTGCATGAAGTGCACTAATTTGGGATCATCTTCAAGACTCCGGAAGCCAATGTGCTTCCCTCTGGATTTTTCATAGGCTTGCTTGTACTTGTACTGTGGGCAGAAGGAGAAAGTAGAACAGAGATAATGAATAAGGGAAGAGAACAGGTTCCCATAACCATATGGTAGCTACCATTTTAAAATGTATTTGGTCTCAGCTAGTTTAAATTAAGCAAAAGAGGAACTAAATAGAAATAGATTTTTTAAAAAAGATTTCATCTCAAATTCCCACATTGGCCCCCAAAAGCTGAGAGGACATGAAGGAAAATGAACTCATTATGAATCTCAGTAATTCAGAAATGAAGGCTCACTCAAGGTACATAGGCTGTGTACATGTGTATTAAGAAGAGGAAATAACTGAATAAATTATGGCATTTGAATAAAATAGAATACTATTGTGCCATAAGATGGTTTCAGAGAAACCTAGGAAGACTTATATAAACTGATGTAACAGACCCAGGAGAACACTTTATACTTTAGCTATGGTATTTTAAGAATAAACAACTTTGAAAGATTTAAGAACTATAATCAGCATATAGTAATCAAGCATTATTCTAGAAGACTGATGATGAAAAATGTTACCTCCAAATCCTGAAAGGTGATAGACTAGCTATGTAGAATGAGATACATTTTTTAGACATGGTCAACATGGGAATCTGTTTTGGTTGACTTTGCATGTTGTTATGAGGGTTTTGTTTTTCTTTGTCCAGAGGAGAAGGGAGGTGGGAAAGAGGGAAAAGAAATGCTTGCTCATTTTTTGAAATTTCATTAAATACTTTTTAAAAAAAGATTAATTTTTACCCTGCTATCTACTCATCAGGAGAATTTGCTGACATAGTTTCCCATAAGAGCACAGCCTGGTCAGTGGATTTTGAGTCAAAATTGTAAGTACTTAATACTGAGAACTGCCTTGGCAGACCAATGTGAAATAAATTAGAAACTTCTGGAAAAACCAAATTGGCTTAAAAAGATTTAATTTATTTTTTCAATTGTCTAATCAAATGAGATAATGTATGTATAGTGTTTGGAATCCTTAAAATGCTACAAAAATGTGCACTGCTATTATTATTTCAAAAGTATATTAAATAATAATGACCTAAGTAGAGTCTGTAGGTATCAAAGTGTATATTAAGTCATTGAGAATAGGTTCTCTTAACGACCTAGCCACAATGTGTCCAGAGGGGCAACTGAGCAAAACTATTGAATTCCATGAGTTTTCTTAGGAGCTCTGCAGACTGGAGGTCTCATCAAGGATAAATAATACCCATGTGTAGGAGGAAAGCAGTACATGATTCACTTAAGCCTGTCTCATTTTACCACTGACCTTGTACTTGTATCTTAATTAAAGACCAGTATGAGAACTTACATCACTGGCAATGTCTCTGGAGGATTTTGCAGCCTGTATTGAGATAGCATCTGGCCTCAGGTCATATCCTTTCTTCTTAGCCTCTTCCCAGCCAGATCTGTAGAGTTTCTAATCCACAAAGAAGGAAAACAAGATCATTTTATTACTCAGGCCAGAAAGTCAATCCTTTTTTTCCCCTCAGGATTGATTTGAAAATCAGGGGAGTATAAAATATGACCGTATGTTTTAATTGAAGGCTGAGGTTCCTTTTTTGGCTTCATTTACTTACGTCACTCATGGTGACTTGGTTTACTTTGGACAATAGAATATCTGGAGTGTCCGGCATAACGTGGATAGTGGTCTTGTCTTTGTTCCATTTCTCCGTGTAGAGCCTCTGCAGTGGGAAGATTGGAACATTTTATAGTGAGAAAAACATGGGGAAGATCCAAGAAAATAAAATTTATATACAATTAGGTCCTTGTGGTTTCCAGTGTTTACAGTATTGTGCCTCTTTTGGGAAAAAATCCTACCCTGGAGTGTATTAACAGGAATGTCATACAGAAGGTTCAGAACACAAATCCTCTCACTAAAATCATTCTTACTGAGGCTCTTTTTATAACTACCTGAGTACTGTCTGTTCTGTAATTCCAAGTTTAATAAGGACATTAAGGAAATGTTGAAGATTCCAGAAGTGAACAGCAAAATGACTAATAACATTTTGGGGTTAAATGGACTAGATTCAGTGTTCCTGGAGAAGCCAAAATAAAGAATCTTTTTTAAAAATAGAGCAATGCTTTTAAAAACACATTATTAACCAACTCACTATTCCTTATATTCACCGAGAAACATTATAGGAAAATGGCATAGATCCAACATTAGGAAACTGGCCTAAATTATAGCAAGAGGAAGAAATGGTTTGGCCTTATCCCCTGTGAATCCACTTTTACTTGAGCAACAAAAGCATTGTTTCATGGTCCTGACCACAAAAGTCTGCCATGTGGTCCTCTTTTAATTTAGCCATGGTGCAGAGACAATGACTTATCACTGATATAAAGAAGAGATGTCTAGTAAGAGTCAAGGAACCAGACATTTAGAATTGGAAGGGATGCTAAAGATCACAGGGACCAACACTCACAAGTCACAGATGAAAAAAGCTATGGCCCTGAGCAAACTGTGGTCCAAGGTCACATAGCTAGGTAATAGCAAAACTAAACCCAGGTCTCCTAAGTCTTTATCAAGGGCTTATTCCAATACACCAAGAAAGAGAATGGGTCTAATTGGCAAACCTGTCCACTGCACCAGTAAATTATTAGACACTGGAATTATTTAATAAAGTCATGGAATTCCCTCATCTGCTGGGGCTGAACAGAAGGGTTATTTGAAGATTCTCTGTTTGATTCTAGAATGTTAGGCTTCACCTTGTCCATTGTCAGCTTGTTATTTTTGTTAAGCACTTGTTCCATAGCATCCATGCCATAGGTGAACTTCAGTTTTTCTGGATGTTGGCGGTACTTCTTCTCACTGAGAATCTCTCCAGCTCTCTTTGCTTTCTCCACTTCTAGGGACTCTGCTGGCACCCACCCAATACCTTTCATCCAGTTGGTGAAATCCGATTTATAAAGATTCTGGAAAACAGGCAGAACTTGTGTTTCTTTCCCTGAATGATTTATTCATTATTACAACTACAAAGGGAACAGCCTACTTTCTACTCCCTACTGTCTTTGGGAACATGTGAATAGAGCACATATTTGCTACTTGGGAGAATTTATGGGGTGATTTCTTTTCAGTTTTTAATAATACTTATTTCATTGGGAGAAAGAGAAGAAAAGCTAAGACCTTTTATGAATCAAAATGATTTTTAAAAGAGCATTGAGTTGATGAGGTAGAATTAACAGGAGACAGTCCTCCTCACATGAGCCTCCACTCCCAGAAACATTGGTGATGATGGAGAGAATTGCTGTCTAATGTGCTTCAAATCTGCCTTTCATACAGGAGATATAAAATCATAAGCTGTCAGAGCCAAAAGATACCTTACAGTTCATCTTATCCAATCCCCTTACTTTAAAAATGAGGCAGCTGAGGCTCACAGAATTCTATAAACATATTTAAATCTACCATTTTATCCAAGGATTAGCTTCAGGCCCTTCAGTCAGGTTTAGAGACTGAACCTGTGATTTCATTGGTGAAAGGCAACTCCTTCTACCAATGTGGGCTGGCATTTCCTTTGCAGCTTGGAATCTAAGAGAGTTGTGCAGTGCAAAGAGATGTTAAGTGACTTGCCCAGGGTCACATAGTTAGTATGCATTAAAGGCCAGAGTTGAAATCAAGCCTTCCTGGCTCTGAGGCCAACTCTTTATCCACTATACCATATTACCTATCTGTATTCAGACAGAATATAGCTTAAATGAGTCAAATGCTATAACTCAGCCTTCACTGATATCTCTGGAAGCAGAGGGGAATGCTGAAAAGCAGGTGTTTCCTCAATAAACTTTTTTATTGAGCAAGTAAGATTCCTGTTCCTGCCCAACTGGGGCAAATGAAAATTTTATCCTGATTAGTTGGACCAGAAAAATTGCTAATTTATACATTTTAACAAGTCCATTGATTAATACATACATCACTTTGGATCTGCATTGCATTTCTTGAATGTTCCATATTCAGGGCATCAGGCAAAAGGGTGTAATGATGGATTGGCTGTCTGTAGTTGGTGTTGGTAGTGGCTTCCTGAGACTTCTTCGCAGCTATCACACTGAACATATCCAAGGGTATATGATACCTGGTCTTGGTGGCCTCATAACCTTTCTTGTACTCACGGTCTGACTGTATTTTGGCCACATTCATGTAGTGAACCAGTTTAGGATCATCTTGAAGACTACGGAATCCAACTTGCTTTCCTTTGTCTTTTTCATAAGCCTCTTTATATTTGAACTAGAGGAAAGAGAATAATAATGAAAGCCTTGAAAGGATATCATATTTATCTCTCTACCAAAAAAAGTGTTAAACTGCAAAGCATCATTTACTTGGACTCACTGGGGCATCTAATCCAGAATGGATTAGGGAAACGTCTATACTTGTAACATTTTTAAAGATATATAATTTAGATGGAAATATATACCGCATGACTACACATGTATAACCTATATCAAATTGTTTGCCTTCTCAATGAGGAGAGGAAGAGAGGGAGGGAAAGAATTTGGAACTCAAAATTTTTTTTAATGAATGTTAAATATTGTTTTTACATGTAATTAGTAAAAAATAAAATATTAAATAAAAAAGAAATATAGTTTAGTTACTTATGATAACTCAAACAAGTTACAGAATTCTTTACTAGTAGAAGGCCTTAAGGGAGACAGAGAAATAGAGAGAAATTATATGTAATTCCCAAATCGAGTATATAAATGCTTGTTGACTGACTGATTGAATAAATGGGTGTCTAGAAAGCTTGAGTTGGCCCTCCTAAATATTTTCATATGTTCCTTCTACAAGTATGCTTGTACTTTGACTTGGTTCATTCTATGAAGAAATGACTTGCTGGGTAAAACTAAACCAGCCCATTCCTTAGTTTAAATTTCAGCGTTTAAATCACTGAAAACTCAAATTACTGCTATGCAAATGAATGAGTTACCCTCCATTTACCAAATAATTCATCTTACTAAAATAACAGTTAAGAATATGACCTATGGTCACCAAGCAAAGTAAGGCTGGAGTTCTGTAATTAAAACTATAATTCATTGCCTTTGCTTTGGTTTGATTTCACCATAGAGAATTCCACAAGTCTCTTCCTCTAACTCAGGTATGATGATGTCAGACCTCCCTCCTTCTTAGTAAACTCCAGTGGCTTCCTATCAGCTCCAGGATCAAATATAAAATCCACTGTGTTACATTCAAAACCCTTCATAATCTGCTTCCATATTTTTCCAGTATCCTTCTAGGGCACACCCTGTCCCCTTCTCCTTGCCCTACACACATACTCTTAGATCCAGTGACAGTGGCCTCCTTCCTGCTCTACAAACAAGACAGTTCATCTCTCAACTCAAAGTATTTTCCTTGGTTGTCCCTTATGCTTGGAATTTTCTACCTTTTAATCTCTATCTCCTGGTTTTCCCCGTGGCTTCCTTCAAGTGCCAGTTAGAATCTCACATTCTACATTGTGGCATCTACAGAAAGCCTTTCCTCACCCCTCTTTGTTCTAGCACTTAGCTAGTGCCTGGCACCTAGTCAGTTCTACATAAATGTTAGTTATTATTATTATCATAGTGCCTTCAATTTGTTAATTTTCCCAATTTATCTCGTATATCTTGTTTATACACACTTGTTTGCATGCTGCATTGTCTCCCCCATTATACTGTGAGCTCCTTGAGAACTGGGACTATCTTTCACCTTTCATCATATTAGAGTTGATTTTTAGCACAGATCCTGGCACATAGTAGGTACTCAATAAATATTTATTGGCTGACTTACTGACTTGTCATTGTACAGTCTTGTACATTTCTTGCACAGTGTTGTCCATTACTGGGATGTTTCTATTTGAGAATTATATAAATTCCAGTTTTTCCCATAATGAAATTTAAATTAGAAAATGTACCAGCAGTTGAGAGTAATTATGATCACAGGAATTCCAAATATTCCACAGTTGAGGAAAAAAAGCAAAATATTTGCTCCAATTAAATTGGTGTATAGTGATTTTTCGAAAGTGATACAGTGTTAGAAGATATTGGCAATTAATTGTAAACTCAAATGGTAAAGAATATATTGCATGTGACATGTTCATTACCCTGGTGGAGAAGTGTAACTCCTTGAGCAGACCTTTAAATACTCTAGAAGATATAGAGAAGAAGGACAAATCATTCAATTATACTTACATCACTAGCAATATTCCTTGAAGCTTTTGCAGCAAGTATTGGAATGGCATCTGGCTTCAAATCATAGCCTTTTTTAAGTGTTTTCTTCCAGTCTGCTTTATAATAAGCCTTAAGGAAACAGAAGACAGATTAAGTTTTGCAAACCTGAGAGTTTAAAAACTCTCTTAAAAACAATAGATTTCCAGCTGGTAGCAACCTGAGAGGTCATTTACTCCAATATCCTCATTTCACAGATGAAGAAAATCTGACCTAGAAAGCTTAAGAGACTTATCCCAGATCAAACCATAGTAAGTGACAGAGCCAGAATTTGAACCTAGATGCTCTGATATCAGATCTATTCTAGACCACTTCCATTAAGAGAATTCAATGAATCACGGGAACCAAGTAGCATTTCTTGACTTCTTTTTTTAATAAAAAGGAAACGGGTTGACTTTTAAAAAATCAACATTAGGACAAAGAAAGGGACTGGCTCTGGGATTTCAATAATGTAGTGAACTCACAGATGTGGAGAAGCCCTCGACCAAAGCAAGTGGGCACATGCTTTATAACTTTGAGTCTTAAAGAGTTCCCAGAACACAGAAAAGTGATTTGGCCTCCCTGTTCTAGGCAATTCTCTTAATGAATCATTTTCAAATTACACTCAGTTTCTTCTGGACTTGATTTTATTTTCAGACAAGGATTTTTCAGCCTGGAGAAAGGTGCCAGGGTAATAACTTAGAACAGTTGTTAAAGGTAAGATTGGTCCTGATTCAAAATATGACTATGTGACCTTCAGTTCCATTGAGGAAGGGATGAATAAAAATTACATTTTGGCCTCAGGTTAGGTATAAGGAATAGCAAGTAGTTCCTAGCTACTATTGAATGTTTCTATTGAGCGAATGTTTCTATTGAGCGAATGCTTTGGGTAGAGGAGAGGTATTCCTTTCTTTGCAAGTCTCTAAAGACAAAAAAATCTCTCAGTCTTACTGTAAAAGTGTAATTCTGCCTCAGGTTGGTGAGATACTAGTTATTTGTATTGAGTTATATTAGACTCATAGGTCTACCCCCTCTAGCCCTATGACTATGGCAGAGACTTGATTTTAAAATCCAGAAGTTTCTATACTTGGTCTTAGAATTCCCAATGTGTAAACTTAACAGCACTTAGGATGAGAAGAATCACATCATCAATCAATAAATCCCAGCTAAGTCATAATTAAATCAACAACATTCTAAGTACTCACATCACTTATATTGAGGGCATTGACTTTGGCTTGAATAAATTGTGGTAATTCAGGGTCCAGAGTGTATTTGTGTTTTATTTTCTCCCCTTCTACCTTGTAGTTCAACTAAAAAGAAAAGAGATAACATCAAGCACTTCGTACACTACATAACAGTACACACATGGCTCATTGGCTTCCCAACATCATAAGGAATACTTGGTATTATTTATACTTCGCTCAGGTAAGGGAGAGCAAAGGGAATATGTCACCGGTTCTCAAAGTGTGGCCAGGGGACATATGAGAGTCCCTGAAATCCTTTCAAGGAGTTCTTGAGATCAAAACTATTTTTATAGTAATACCTAGATACTTTCATTTCAAATATAACAAATATTGGTAGATATAAGTCACATAAACCCAAATTCTTTGGGAGAGCATCAATAATTTTTAAGAGTATGAAATGATCATGAGACTAAAATGTTTGGGAATCACTGTCTAGTCTATTTAAGAGTAAGTGTCCAATAGACAATAAAACTCATAACTATTATTTTGCAGCCAATTGGAAAAGTATGATATGGGACTCTAATTAATGATCAATGTGAAGTCAGAAAAGAAAATGACATTATTACTTTTATTCCTAGTCATCTGAGATAGTAGGGAGGAAGTAAGAAAAGAGAGCAGTTAGATATACAATCTCCAAACCTGATTTGAAAATTCATTTCAGTGTGCTCATCCTTTAAGTTTCTTTTTTTTTAATTTTATTTTTAGTTTATGGAAAGTGAGTTATCAAATGGACAATTTCAATTATGCTAAATTTAAAAAGATTTCATACAAACAAAATAAATGTAGCCAAGATCAGAAAGAAAACAGAAAATTGGGAAAATATTTCTATACACAGTGTATCAGAAAAAGATCTCATATCTAAAATATATGACGAACTTTGTCAAATCCTTTAAGATTCTTACAAAGACTGCTAAAAATCTTCAAAACTAGCTGACGTGATTTTCCTCCTTTATATTTTCCAGTTCCTACTCTCTGATAGAGGTGTTAATAAATATTAAAACAGACAAACAGCATGCAGGAAGAGAGTGAAGGGTGATAAGGAAGGTACCTGGATAACCAGGACCAATATTTATGATGATAAGAATAGTAATAATAATTGGAATCAAAATAGCCCGCAAGCACTTTCCTCATAAAAACTCTACAAGATAGGTGATATGAATAATATTATCTCCATTTTCAACTTAGAAAACTGAAGAACAGAAAAGTAACTATTCCTACATATTGATCATAATGATAAAATATCTGGTTAAGACATGGGAAATACAGGACATTTAATTTTAAAATTAGAGAAATAATACATATTTGCTAAATTGAACTGAATTTTGAGTCAGATCGCTAGGTAGAGTGGAAATCTGCAATCCCTACCTGTTACCCAACTCTGTCACCAAAATGGTTAGTCCCTAAGAGTCTGGGGGGAGTGGGGGTGGGATCAGGGAGGGTAGGATCAAGTTGCCTAAGGAAGGGCAAATTAGCCCAGGTCAGAAACACATCAAGTCAAAGCTTCTAGGGTGATCACGGTGGGATTGGGTTACATTCCTAGCCTGAGTGAGATGGTGATACCCAGCCTTTCTTTTCTTTTCTTTTCTTTTTTTCTTTTGATGAGGCAATTGGGGCTAAGTGACTTGCTCAGGGTCACGCAACTAGTAAGTGTCAAATGTCTCTGGTCAGAGGTCAAATTTGAACTCAGGTCCTCCTGACTTCAGGGCTGGTGCTCTATCTACTGTGCTAAATGGCTGCCCCTTCCCCCCCTCCCTTTTTTTTTTTAAAGGAAACAGTTTTGCTCTAAGAGTTGACCTTTTCCAGATCCTTAGGGTATTATAAAACAGTTTTGGAAAACAGTACTCAGACGTATCAAATCACACAGACGCCTGGAAAAATCATTTCACTCCATCACAAAAAATAGTTAACCAGACAGAGTCAAGGATGACCCTCATGTTTTTGTCTATTAGATATTTAGGTGAAAAGAGCTCAAAGCTTTCAGAACTTGGCAAATAGTCTTTTTTGAACTCTTATTTTTCTGTCAGTAGACTCTGCAATATGTTGTGTGAATTCCCTCAGCTCCTGTGCTACATGCTCAAACTCCAAGCCGCTTCAAAAGGGAAATATTTTCATTTCAGCTCTGAAAGTAATTTCCCCCTGTTTGCATAAACATTCCCTCAATGGGTGTAAGCTCTTCCTTAGCTCTCCTGAAATTAAAGAGTTCCTGCTGCAAGATGGTATGGCAGCATGACCTGAGGTCTTAATCAGTAGCAAGCACTTTTAAAAAGAGCATTTTGGTCAGTAACTAGCGCACACACTTGGGAAATAAAACTACTTACATCACTCAGCTGCTTTGTATTTTGCTGAGCCAAAACCATGCCCATGGAGTCCGGCACACTTGTGAATTTGATTGTGTCTGGGTGCTGTCGATATTTCCTCTCACTTAAGGCCTCTCCAGCCTTCTTGGCTTTTTCGACCTCCAGAGAACCAATAGGGATCCAACCAATGCCCTTGAAGAAGCTGTTGTAATCTTCTTTATATACATTCTACAAAAGAGAAATCTCATGTGAGAACACATCACAGAGAATGGTGAAAGAATGTTTCTGAAAGCCCACATTCTGCCCAGGTGAAAGGCACGTTTAGTTTGATTTCTTGATCATACTTGGTCTACACAAATATTCTGATCTATGTCTAGAAATGAGTAATTATCACTTTCCAAGGCCACAAGTGAGTTCTTAAGTTAATTTCCTACATTAACAAAAAAATTGCGCAACATTTGCTTATGTGCAGCTTTCCAATACATAGACCAATCAAGTACACAATCAAGCCTTTGTCTTCCCATTTAGCTATGTGGTGACTCAGAAATGCACACAAAATAAGAACTTGAATTCGAGTTTGAAAAAAAAGTTAAACTACTTCTCTTGATTTCAATAATGCTTTCTGTTATACTGATAGTACAATATCAAGAAAGTCATTCAAAACCCCATATTCATAGATCTCATTTCTTCACTAACAGGAAATCTTTGATTACATTAAACCTTTCACGATTATAGAGGGGCAGAAATTAATTAGCCTTTATAGCTAATGAGATTTAATCTTCTCTTTGACTTAAGAGATAATTAAAGAGAAAAATGTCCACTGTTATGAAGAGAGCAAAAAAAAGTCAAAGGAAACTGGCCATGTGCTCCAGCTTTGGAGATTTTTTAGTTACAGTCGTTGAGAACAAAATATAGAACTATGTTAAGATTTCTTAGTATAATGTGAAGTCAAATACAGAAGGAAAATTAGTCGTTAATTAAATGACTAAAATGAATATCATGGAACCGTTACTCTTACACATACTTACATCACTCTGAATCTGCATCATATTCTTTGTAAGTTCAAGATTCATAGCATCTGGCAAGTAAGTGTAATGATGTATTGGCTGTTTGTAATTGACATTGGTGGCAACATCCTGGGCCATTTTTGCAGCAGTGATGCTGACCATGTCCCTAGGTGTATGATAGCTAGTCTTGGTATTCTCATAGTTCTTCTTGTATTCACGATCAGACTGCATCTTTGCCACATTCATGAAGTGGACTAACTTGGGATCATCCTGAAGGCTTCTAAAACCAACATGTTTTCCTTTTGACTTTTCATATGCTTCTTTATATTTATACTGCAAAAAAATGGTACAGTTATCAGATAGATACATTACCACATAAGGTAGGGTTGTATCATGCAGACACAGAGAAAAATTCAACCTGTGGTTGTCTTGTTGGAGGCACTATGAGAAATGCCAGACCAGACAAAAATATGATTATAACCAATCCCAGAATATTAAGAGTTGGTCAGTAAATTCTGGACCTATTTTTACTCTTTATTGTGTACCATGAAGACTATTTGAATGTAGAGATTCTCTAAAGAGAGTAAAACATGAAGATACTTTGGGAAACATGAAGAATCACCAAGAATTAATCATGTCTGTGTATCTTGGTACAGTAGTTTTGCCAAGTGTTGGGTTTTTCCTCCTGCATAGGGATGGGGGTAGGTGGAGGGATTGTACATGAAATTTCAGTGTAGTGTATTTTTTTTTGTATTTTGTATTTATTGTATAAGGGAATTTCTAAATGAGTCCATTCCTTCTATCAATGCAGATTGCACTCTCTAAAATATGCCTTGAGAAGAGAGGTTAAGTGGCTTGCCAAGAGTCATACAGCCAGTACGTATGAGGCAAGACTTGAGCCCAGTTCTTATTGGCTTCAAGGTGGCTATACTACTCTGAATGCACCCAGTCTTGTCTGATTTCAAAAACTAAACAGAGTTGAACCTGGTTAGTACTTGAAAGAAGATTAGGAAATAATCCCTTGCTGGCTTTTTTTTAATGGAATTTTTAATGGAATAACCCAAATGTCAGAGTCAATCTTTACATTTCCCAAAATACAATGCATACTTTCTCACTCATCATAAATCCATATAAAATATGTATATTGCATGTGTCCAAGCCCATACTCAAGCAGGTGGGGAGAATGTTTTTACATTTTATCATCAACATAGTGTCATCATTCATTTGTGCTACATGTACTATGCACCCACTATATGTAAGGAGGTACTAAAAAAGAAGAATCTGCTCACTCCCTCTTTTTCTTTTCTAAATGCAGATTAAATATCATGGTGTGGTGTGGTGCCAATGAAGATTCTAGGGAACTTGTAATGTTTCTGAGAAATGTTTTTCCATTGATAGGAAGATTACATAAAAATAAATGTATACTTTTCTGTCACAGATGATTTGAGCATCTATTTACATGAAACAAAATGATATCATGGGGAAATGGATCTCTTTCCATTTGGCTGTGAAAATCTATCCATTTCATTTGACACTCTTTATATCCCTCTTGCACAACTATAATGCAAGCAGTCATCTGAATCCAATATGGTAATGCCAGTCAATCTGTTTCATTGAAAGCAAAAGTAAAATGTCAGGGAAATGTGTCAGTAGAGGTAATTTTCACCATGAATCAGGAGAGCAAACTGCTGTCAGCTACATGACAGCTTTACCAACTGGGGTCAACTAAAAGGAATAATAAATAAAGTTTAAAAATGGACAGGTTTTCAAAACGTTAACAATTTTGGGGGGAATTTGAATAGATGATAAGTTCAAAATATCACTACCAATAAAATAGCATTTAAAGAAGTACACATTTGATTGCTTTTTAAAATTATGTCACACAAACTTCACCTGAAATTTATACTCACATCACTAGCAATGTTTCTAGAAGCCTTTGCTGCAGCAATTGGAATAGCATCACCCTTCACGTTGTTTCCCTTGGCTATTAAATCATGCCAGTCACGTTTATAACATGTCTGGAAAAGAATTACAAAAGTGATTCCAGAATTCTAAGTTTTGATCAATCAAAAGTTAATTCTAGACTACTGGGCCATTAAAAAAAAGCAATTAAGTTTTTAATGAATCCTACATTACCCTGTTGTTTTTTTTTAAGCAAGCCACATTTAGAATAGTGACTGCATCAAGGGAAGCTTACTATGGTTTGGAATGATCAAATTATATTTGGAAAATGGTGTTCAGTGTGAGACCAGCATCTTTTAAGGAGGACATTAACAAAACAGAGTGTATTATATGGAGAATGACTAAGACGATGAAGGGTCTGGAATCCATATCGTATAAGGGAGGAACTGGAAATGTTTCACATAGAAAAACAAGATAAAATATTTCTCCACCTTCCAAGAGTAACATTAAGATATATTACATAATTGAATTATATAGACATCATACCACTCGCAATTCTACTTACATCACTGATATTGTAAGCATTACATTTCGCCTGAATAAACTGAGGAAGGTCAGGGCTCATGACATATTTGTGTTTCACCTCTTCTCCTTTAGCTTTGTAAAGGATCTGCAATAACAACAACACAAAATAAAACTCAGCACATGCAAAAGGAAAAGTCCCACACAGTCCTATGGAAAGGTGTTAGTCTAATATTCCAACATATGAATAATTTTTTAAAAGATTAACTATATTTTCTTATGTTTGAGAAGCTTGGACATTTATACACCTTTGAGGGGAAAAATATTTCAAGTCTCATAGAAGAAAAATAGAAAGAAAAATCTCTGAGGAAAATAAAATTGCCTTTGCCCATGGATGAATGAAAAAAATTAGCCTTTAACTATTGATCAAATGGGAAGATAATTCAAAAGTTTGATAAACTGGTATTAATAGCAGAATACATTGAAATTAGAAAGATTTATTCTTTGCCAACTGAATTCTCAACTCTTTAGGATTTTTTCCTTGTAAAAATAATATTCAAGTTAAAGCCTCATACTTAATTATAATTTCAATGCCTAAATTATACAATTATTCCTTTTGATAGGAAAGGCATAATATTATAAGATGATAGGACCATAAATTTTGGGCTAGGAGATATCTTAGGGTCATTAAGCCCAATCCCCTCATTTTATAGATGAGGAAACATAGGCAGTAAAAGATTAGGTGACTAGCCCAAAATCACAAAGTAGAAAGTGTCAGAGCCAGGATAGAAGTCATGTCTTCTGATTTTAAACCCAATGCTCTTTCCACAATGTCAAGCCATCTTATTTTAGTTTACTATTGACTGTTTTTTGGATTTATATAGGGACAAAGAAGCACATAGACCTTCCTTATAAAACTGTCTCTTCCTTTTTATAATCTTTCAAATGAAATGATTTGTTTGAAATCTCATAGTGTATGTTTATGTTCTAGAATAAAAAATAAATTAAAAAAATAAATTCCCAACCTTCCTCAATTTTCTCTATCAAGTGTCATGTGTAGACAGACAAGTAAATGTTTTAACTGAAATCTGTAAATGTTCCAAAAAAAAAAAAAAAACATCAACAATCAAAACAATCTGAGGAAAATATCTGTACTCAACCTTAACAGAAACATTAACATTGGACAAAAATCCTACTAGTCATGAAGTTACTGTCTTCTTTAGTACAGATCAATATGCGTGATGTTAACATTACACGGCTTCCATCAGCTGTAATACATACATTGATTTTTATCTAGGCAAACATATTAAGGTATTGCTTTTCCACCAAAGCCAGGAAATGAGTTTGTCTACTATCATACCATATTGGATGAATTCTGACTGGCAAAACACGTCTCAGAATAAGATACCTACTGTACTGCTAGAATCTGAGCTATTATTGCTTCAAATTGCTCCATTTATAGCAATGACTTACCATTAACGAATTGTAAAAAATGGGAACTAGAGGACAAATATATTGTGAGCACAGTGGTTGGCATCTAGGTTTAATATGCTATATATAAATATATATATATGCATGCAATATTGAGGTGCAGATTTTTTCTAGTCAAGTATATCCATTAAATGTTTCAAAGGCAGTATATATAGTGGGGGAAAATGTGTGAAGAAATGGAATAATAATAATAACAATAATAATAAAGCAAGACATAAAAAAAATTAAACCTTAGTAAAGTTTCAAGGGTTTTTTTTTTTCTATTTTTAACAACTTTTGGCCAAAAGCAACAAAATTCTGACCTGATCCTCAAGTTTGAAAAAAAAAATTTGCATAGTTACAGTATCAGTTTTCCTTTCATTTCATTTACTTTGTCCCTTCTTGTATACTCACATCACTGGTTTGCTGTGTATTCTGCTTTGCTTGGACCATAACTGGAGAATCCACAATACTGGTAAATTTGAGAGTATCTGGATGTTGTCTGTACTTCTTTTCATTCAGCGCATCACCAGCTTTTTTCACTTTCTCTACCTCCAGAGAGCCAATGGGGACCCAGCCAATACCTTTCATCCAGTTATTATAGTCTTCCTTGTAGGCATTCTTTAATAAAAAGAGAGAGAGAATGGAAGCAAGTGTAGGAAATTCTTTATCTATGTCTAAATTCTGAGTTCAAACACTTTCTTTTGCTAAGTACATGCAACTTACATCACTCTGAATGTGCATCATATTTTTAGATAATTCCAGATCCATGGCATCAGGCAGGTAGGTATAATGATGGAGCTGATGCTTATAATTAACATTACTGACGAGATCCTGAGCTTTCTTAGCTCCAACGACATTGAACATATCATAAGGTGTATTGTACTTGGTTTTGGACTTTTCATAGTCTTTCTTGTATTCCCGATCAGACTGCAACTTGGCAACATTCATATAGTGAACCAGTTTGGGGTCATCTTGGAGACTTTGGAAGCCCACCATTTTCCCTTTGGCTTTCTCATAGTCTTTCTTGTAATGAACCTATTAAAATCAAAGGGTGAAAAAAATTACAATTTAGTTGTGAGAGTTGGGTTTTTTTGAGGGAGTTGGGGGAGGACAATGAGACTATCCCTTAGACAATTTGGAGACAAAAGCAAATTTAAGTTTCCCAGAAATTATCCCAGTTAAGCTTTTTTAAAGTTAGATACAATCTATTTTAATACTTTGTAAGATAGAAAGGTAAAATTAAATTGTTAAGTTAAATGGAACCTAATGATTGAGTAGTAGTGAAAAATCAAGTCAATTTAAAGTAATTTGCTAAAACACTCTGTAAAGGTAATGAAGTGTAAGGGGGAGATTTATAGGAGAAAAGAATAATTATATATAAAAAGTGAAAGACATAGGTTAGACTGAAAGGTCACATAGAATCATGAACAAAAGCAAGACTCAGGGAAGAACTGATATTGTTCATTCAAATTGCTCTTCTGAAACACAGATGTAGGTTTCTTAAATTAGGGATCCCTTAGTCATATAAGAATTGTGAAGGATCAAGATAGTATTTTATAATTAACCTTAAAAACAATTCCCAAGGAGGCTATTATAACAAGGTCTTTGTACTAAACAAAGACTACATGACCATTGTTTTATCTTGATCTAAAGAAATTTAAGTAAGACATATTTTAGATTGCAAATTCCTTGAGGACAAGGATTGTGTGCCTAGCATGTGGTAGATGCTTCTTCTGAATTGTGTTATTTGATAAAAAACTAATTACTGTGGGAGTTCATACATATTCTTTATTCAAAGTATGTAAGAATAGGATCTAGCAACCATCTATTTTAGATGATGTTTTGCAAGTAACTTTTACCTGCAATTGAAGTAACAAACATGGTGATTTCTTGGGATGCTTATTAATCCATAATTAATTTTAATTGATTCAATAATAACTTATTAAATGTTTAATAAGTAGCATCAGGTGAAAAGGTAGAATGAGGGAGCTGATGTTTATAATGGTTATTATTGATGAGATAAAGATTCTAAGCTTCCTTAGTTCAAACAACATTGATAATATACTGGTATGGATTAATCTTGGTATTGGGCTTTACACAGTCATTGTGTACAGGGAACTATTAAGATAAGATAAAGTCTTGCCCTCATTGAGTTTACAGTCTAGGATCAGACACAAGCACAGATAGCTATGATACCTAACATGCAAAACAAGGTGCCTTGTGAAGTCTGATTGGGGGAGTTGCTATCAATGGAATAGAATTAAGGAAGACTTCATAGAGGATCATGGGTTTTGAGGTAGAGGGATCGTAGAGGGTGCCTAGTTCAATCCCTACTGTTACACATAAGGAAACTGAGGCCCAGTTCTGACTTGCTCACGGTCACATGGTTAGTTAATAGATTCAGGATTGGAATTCATGTCCTTGGAGTCCAAAGTCTGCTTTCTTTCAAGATAACCACAAGACCTCATCAGGTAACATCTGAGTTGGGCCTTAAAAGATGGATAAAAATTGAACCCAAACCCACAAAATTCTATTTTCTGTAAATACCTCTTAGAAGAACATGAGAAATGACTGAACTTACGTCACTAGCAGCCTGTCTAGCAGCTTTGGCAGCTTTGATAGGGATGGCGTCGGTTCTGAGGTCATAGCCCTTTTTGCTCAAGTCTTTCAAGTCTGCTTTGTATAGATTCTGGAAGAAGGTAACATTCAGATTAACTTCAACCACATCACAGAAAGTTAAATAAGCACCCAGACTGTGGAATGAACTTACTTCACTAATATTATACGCATTGACTTTAGCCTGAATGAACTGGGGCAGGTCAGCTGGTAGGTTGTACTTGTGGAGTATTTCTTCTCCTTTGGCTTTGTAGAGAATCTGTAATGAAAACAAAACAAGGAAAACGGTTTGATATCCAAAGAAAATAATTTCAAATTGACTTTCAAATGTAGTACTGACTGTACATGAAAGGACCCTAGGAAGGGGTTTTTCTGGTATCTACACATCCATCTGAAAAAAAACAAAACATATGCACTAATGGATCCCTCTCGAATCCAAGGGGGGTTTCTTCCATTCTTATGGTGCACTGGGATATAATTAACAAATATTGGCAAGTTTTAGTTGGCAGGGTACCTCATAGCAAGGACATGCATGTTGCCTAATTAGTACACATGAGGAGACTCAATTGTAATCTCAGTTCCTTGGTTACTTAGAGAGTCATTATGGTTCTTAGGGCCACTCCTGGGATATGGAGAAAGATGCCCTCCTATAATCTACAGCTACGTTGGGACCCATACTCAAAATTAGGAGGACTTTTGGGTAGGTATGATAGTTTTGGTTTCCCCTAAAATTATGATTGGAACTAAACTGTGTTCCTCAAGAAATTATCTTCCTCTCTTTCTCCCCCGTCCCATTCTACAGATTAGAACCTATGGAAAAGCCCTAAATTAGAGGTTAATTTACATTAAAAATAGCATTTATATAGCACTTCAGGGTTTGCAGAGTACTTTACATGTTTTATGCCATCTCATCCTGACAACAATCCTGCGAGGTACATGCTATTCTTATCCCATTTTACAGGTGAGGAAACTGAGGATGAGAAAGGCCAAATCGCTTATCTAGGGTCACACAGCTAGTGTCTAAGACAATATTAGGACTTGAGTCTTCCTGAGTTCTTTGAACACTCTGCTGTGCCACCAGATTGCCCCTAGAAGTTATCTAGTTCAGTAAAGACCCATTTTCTTGGAAAAAAAAAAAAGAGGGTTAAAGGTAAGGGATACAGAACTTAGTAAGTGTTAGATATTTCCTCCCAACCATTCTGGAAGCACATGAACAAATATAAATAGAGTAGACATTGGACAGCGTGAGAAGAGGTTTGGGGGATGGTGGTGGTGTAGATAAAATAACTCCTTTTCTAATGATGTGAGGACCCTTCGACATGATAGAAAGTACCCTAGCTCACAGAAAATTCCTCTCCAATTAGTAAATAGAGCATAGTGCCTAGCACATAGGAGGTGCTTCTTCTGGATTGGAAGAGTTTTTTGAAGGTCTGTGAAACCAATACTTCTTTGGTCAAAGTATTATAACATTATTTTTTAAACATACCGCTCCCCACTACCTGTAGCTAGATGGCACAGAAGATAGAGTGTTGGATCTGGAGTCAGGAAAGACTTGAGTTCAAATCCAGCTTCAAAAACTTCCTAGTTGTGCCTTAGACAAGTCACTTAACCTTTGTCTGCCTCAGTTTCCTCAGTCTTAAACAAGTGATCATTATTGCCACCACTTCTCAGGGTGGTTGTAAAGATCAATTGAGAAAATACTAGTAAAGCACTTACCACAGCACCTTGCACATACTAGGCACTTACTTGTTCCCCTCACCCCATTATTTCAAGGATCAAATTTAAAGACCGCCACTTGGCATTTTAACTCTTCACAATCTGCTCCACCTCAACATTCCAACCTTATTGTACTCCCCTTCACATAAACCACCTCTTGCCAAATTCACCTTCTTAATTTTCCTCTTTCATCTCTGTGCTTTTAACTTGGTTGTCCCCTATACCTCAAAATATGGGCATCGAGGTGGCCCAGTGGACAGAACACTGGGCTAGGAACCAGAAAGACTCCTCTTCCTGAGCTCAAATCTGGCCTCAGACACT